>CM053571.1:94481157-94743784 GCA_028646485.1 Cryptoprocta ferox
ACGGGATATATATCTGGATGGCAGCAGAAAAGAAGGAGAAGCAAAGAAAAAAGGAAAGAAAAAAAAGAAAAAAAAAAAACAACTCCCCTGTGCGGATGGGGGTGGTGTGGCGTCAGGTCAGGTCTCGGGGGCTGCTCTCTCGGAGGCCCCGCCTTGGTGGTTGCGGGGAGAAGTATGGCGCCGCCTCAAAGTTTCGCCGGAACCAAGCGTTGCAAACGCCCTTCTGTGTCCGATCTCCCTGTGCCACGGGCGAGCCAAACTGTATTCTCCAAGCTCCGGCTCACTTCCAAATCCTAGTCCATGCAGTTCAACACCGTCACCTGGGATGAGATGCGTTCCCGCCGGTGGCTGGCCTCCCGGCCGGCTTGCACCACCCTTTTCGTGGAGCCGCCGCTGCCGCCGCCGACGCTGCCACTTTTCAAGGCTCCCGGTGCGGCTGCGCCCAAGGAAGACCTTACCGGCCAGATGGGACGGATTTCTCTCCCGGCGCTCGGCAGTTATATATGGGGAGACGGGCGAGTTTTTCCTCCCTTAGAGATGGTTCTAGGTGCGTTTTCCGTCTCTCTTTCTCTTCCCCTGGTCTCTCCGGGGTACAGCGCGCTCTCCCTGTGTTGGGCTCGGGGGCTCCTTCCCCTGCACCACCGGGACCCGCCTGTCCCCTAATTTCCCAGATCACAGTCACTCACTCAGGCATCTTTGAGGTTGTCTTCTTTCTGGCGTCTGTTTCTTCTTTCCCCCACTTGCAAATCCAAGTTTTATCCCTTCAGTCCTTCTCAGTTCAATCCATACGGGCGTGCGCGGATTACAGAACTCCCTGCTTCTCCGCCATCTTGTCCTCTCTCTATATATATGATTTTTAAAATAAAGTCGTGATCATGTACACACGTTTGTTGCTGTTTTTCAAATTAGCATTAGATGAATAAATATTTTCAAGTTGTCATATAATATTCAAAACTAAGAGCTGCATAATAAATGACCCCTCTAATAAATGTGCTGTAGTTTATTTGCCGATTTTCCAGTGAAGCACATTGGAGACTCATTTTCCAATTCTTCCCCTATTTTGATAATCTAGTATATATTATCTCCATGCATATAATCTTTTACATATTTTCTAATGATTTCCTCAAGACAGAGTTCCACAGATATGATTACTAGATCTAAGTTACGGCCATTGTATAGTTCTTGATTTATTTTACCAAATTGCTTTCTAAAAGGATTAGACCAATTCACCAAGTCACAGGCAGTGTACAAAATACTTTCTAGTGAATAAAAATTATTTAGTAGCCTGAAGTAATGTGATATGAAGGAATTATCAGTGTACAGTAAGTTTGAGACACTCCACCCCCTGTGGCCACCTCATTCCACTTCGTTGATTTGAATATTCCAGAACCCTCCTTCAAGACTTAGCTTTTCATGGTGCTTCCCCTATGAAGTCTCCCTAGACCAAGCCCCATTCCTCCCAAGAGGGATCATCAATTATTTGCTTTTCTGTCCCATTACATATGGTACACACACTGATGGTATATCTTCCAGAATTATGGTAACACTGCTCACATATCTATTCTTCTGCAGACCCAGACTATTAGATTCTAAAGAACAGTGTGTAGGAATCATGGTTTATTCATCTTCATGTCCTCCATAACCCAGCACATTTCCTGGCACATAACAGACAGTGTGTATGATAAACAAAGATGAGTAAATGGATGAATGATTTCTTAATTAGTGAGGGAAGATTTATTAACAGAGGTAAGTTTTTAACAACTTTAAGTGGCAAATGAAGGATCATTTTCAAAGTGGGGTTTGGTTGATGGTGGGTCAAGGATGTTTTGAAGAGATTTCCAGCTGTAGGTAGGAGGTCAGGCTTGATTCCCAAGGTCCCTTCTGGTTCTGATGGTCTACATATTAATGATAAGAGTAAGGGAGAACATTCCAAGGAAAAGGACTTGCAAGTTCAGAGTCTCCTGGCCACAAGTAAGTGTTGTTGTAGCAAATGGTGATTTTTTGGATAGAGAGGGTTTAGATAAAGACCTGCTACATTAATTTGTCTGAAGATCAGACAAATTTGCATTTCACATCAGACCGTAGGGAGCAGTTATAAAATCTTGGCCAGTGCTGTGACTCTGTTTCCCTTGAGGAGATAGGCAGCAAGTGTGGAAGGGAGGTAGTAAGACTAAGGAAGGAAGAAGAAACACAGGTGCACTCATTCACTCATTCATTCATTCTTTCATTCATCAGACATGTATCAAGCATATAAGGGGAGTAACAAGTTTGGAGACCAGGACAGAGCCTTCAGCAGTTCAGGATGATGTTGATTCGGTCAACAACTGAGTTGATGCTGATTCAGCCTTCTCTAGAGAAGGAAGCCTGAATCACACATGGGTTTTCCAAGCTGGGTTCCACAGAAACTCACTCCCAGAATTCGTTAGGCCATTTTGCTGAGCTATCAGCCATTTTAGAGACGTGACTATTTTATTTCATATTTTATATAGGTGCAAGAGCTGTGTTTCTGAGTTAGAGCCTTTTTATTCCTTTTGTCTCTGGAACATCCTCTTGACCCTTGTGAAGGGAATATATGCTCCCATGTACAATCAAAGACCGGACTGCACACTAATTGTTACCAAATATTACTCCATCTAGCAACGTAGACTAAGTGAGAGTAGGGGTGGGCTCTGGAGTCAAACCACCAGGCTTCTAGTCCCAAGCCTGCTGTGGCTAGTTACATGACTCTGGGCTGATACATAAAGTCAGCCAGGCTCAGTTTCCCCATCTGGAAAGTAGATTTAATGATAATAGCACCTACCTTACAGGATGGTTCTGAGAAGTAGGTAATGAATATAACATAGTTAAAAAACCGGTGCTTGGTCCACATAGACTGTCCATGAATATGAGCTGTCACTGTTCTTGTCAAGAGTTCAATTTCTTTCCCTTTAATCTAGGAATTTCCTAAAAACAGTTTAAAGCCCTTACTGTAGTGACCCCCAGAGGATGTTCCTGACCCATTAGTATAGGGTTGGGCAATAATGTTGAAAGACTGTGGGTACCAGACTCCAAGGCAAATCTAAAAATTGCACTCAGAAGTCTGAGATATAAACACTCCAAGATGTTTGTCTTTTCAGAGAATCTAAGCCCTTAGGATTCTCCTTGTCAAGTCTGACATCAAAAATGGGCTCCTTTTTTCATCTGTTTATCTAAAACCCACAAACTTCTGTTCCTCCAGTCATCTAAAAAATAATCACTATTGTCTTCCTGACTCAGGAATTCAATTATCCCCCTTAGAGCATTCCTCCAGCTTCTTAAATACAGCTTAAGCTTTAAGGCCCTTAATGTGGGTGACAAGATGAATTTTTTTCTGTCATTAACATAGTCATTAGAGGAAACCTCATTTTTCTTGGTCATGAGTTTACGTCCTGTCGAACTTTAATAGAAAGGGAGGTGCATTTTGCTTGGATACTTACTTATTCATTCATTTGGAGTGAAGGCCAGGTCATGACTTTGGAGGACCAAAGGCTATCCACCAAGACTTGTAAGAGTCACCCAGTGGGTGGAAACACATGGGGCAGGTCCCACTCAGAGACCAGCATTGCAACACCCTCCTGAAATTGCAGATTTGAACTTCTGGGTCCAGAAGAAGCATCCCTGCATTGGCACAGAACTTGTCTGCTTCTCCAAGATTCCCCTCTGACTTTGCATCAATGCCCACTGAGAAGAGGCCGGCTCAGTATGATCCAGAACTTTTTATTCATGGCTCCTTCCCTCACTGGCTTTGCCTCTACTAAGAATTTTGCATACCTACTCAAGCCCTCTCCATTCCTCCTTTTTCTTCTTCTTCCACTTCTTTTTTATTATTGACCATATTCCCCATGCTGTACTTTTCATCTCCTTGACTTATTTATTTTATAACTGGAAGTTCCCACCTCCTTTTCATGACTCCAAATGCATCCCAACTTGTCCCCTGCCTCCTTTTTTCCCTCTTCCCCATTTCCTTGTCACTTTTTAAAATGGTTCTGCTAAGGTACAGTCCAGAATGTATTGTCTTTTCTACGTAAAATCCTTCAACGTGACAGACTTCCCTTAAGTGAAAGTTCCAGTGCCCTGCATTGCATAGCTTGTAAGAGCATCCAGCTGGCTCTGCGCATGTGTACCTGCTTAACTGCGCCACCAGGGCCAGGCTCGAGTTGGCTCTGCACATGTGCACCTGCTTATCTGCGGCCACCAGGGCCGGTTTGCCTGTGCTAGTCGGCCTGCCTGCAGCAAGTTCTTGCTGAGTTTCTCAGGCTCTAACCTGTCTCTTGGAAGCAGTTTTGGGTTCTTCCATCGACGGCTCCTCTCTTCTCCTATACCTGCTTTGGTGGAGGAAGAAAATGTGAGTTTGTGGGGGCAGAGACCCCCTTATACCTCCCTGGTCTCACCACTTGGCCCAATTCCTGTAATGTAGTAAGTAAGACCTCAATAAAATGTTTCTTGAATGAATTACACTTTAGCTCCCTCCTTCAGTGGCAGAGAAATAGAGGCCCCACTTCTTTCTATCCCACGATATTTGCCCCGGCCTCCCTTTTCACTATGGACATATTTATACATATATATTTTTTTATATGCAGCAATTTTCATCTCCCAAGACCAAAGTGAACCACGTTTATTATCAGGGCTTCCCTCAAAGAAAAGTCACTTCTGGCTTTAATTTGTTCCTTTGCCTTCAGGGATCAAGTCATTAGCCAAAATGGACAGAGTGGAATGCTCTCCCTCAGACGTGGATTTAAGCTCAACTCGTATTTCACATCTTCCCTCTGCAGTGCCGCCATCCCAGCTGTCCCCAAGGGCATTTCTGCTCTAGGACCTGTGCCAGGCAATTGGGGCACAGAGGCAATAAGTAGACCCCGGGCCCTCCAGGACCTTAGTGTCTAGCGGCAGACTGACAGGGGCAGACAGTTACAAGAAAGGGCCTCATTGTCTCTTTCTCTCTCTCTCTCTCTCTCTCTCTCTCTCTCTCTCACACACACACACACACACACACACACAAATGCAGTTGACTGTGCTTTCTTCAGAGAGGCTAGCCCTTTTAAGCTTCCATTTGATGGAGCATAGGTGTGTTACAGAGAATTGTCCATTCTCTTCTTTGTTCCGGCTTGTAATTGCCAACTCCCCAGACCTTGGGTTTTGGAACCCGTGTACTGAGACAGAACAAACTCTGGCCTGGAAACAAGAGACTCATCTCCAACCTACCACCTCAGGCTTGTTTTGAGACATCAGACAAGGCCAGGGGGAGACATTTCTCAACTCTTCTGTCCAGAGACTCAGCTCCTGCATGACTACTTCCTGCCATCCCTAACACACGAACACACGAACACACATATAGCTCCCCTGCCCTCCAGGCTCCTACCTGAGAAATCTCAATGTCGCTGCTCATTCACTCTTCTGTCTCCACACACCTCCCATCCAGGCTCCCATCTTTCCTCTGGAATATCTCTGGAGGCTGCTTCTTTTGTTCAGCCTCTTAATCTCCTACACCTAGTAGTTTTTTCTACCACACTCTCAACACAGCCCCTTGCAACCACTGCCATCTCTCTACTGCCCTGTTTCTTCTTGCCGTCCATTGTTCTAAAACTTCCATGGTTCCCATATCTTCCCCAAAGGCTTTGTGGGACACTGTTTCAATGTATTTAACCCTAGGCCCTCTTACACATTCTTGAGTCCAGCCAAAATGGATCCTAACAGACAATTTCTCACTCATAGCCTTCATTTGACTTCTTCTTCCCTGCCCTGGAATCAATCCCCTGTGCCTTCTTGCTCTGCTGTCACCTCCTCCCCAAAGCAGCTTCTCTCCCTTCCTCCTCCATTCTGCTCCTCCTCCCCTCCTCTTTCCCCTGTCCTCATCATCTCCTATTCCTCAGGATTTTAGCTGCTCCCACTCCCATCCCAGGATTTCAGACAAGCTGTCTCCTAAGACAGCAATGCCTCTGATACTTCTTGGTAACTGATTTCCTGGGGGGCAGGTTCCTGGAGCCACGCAGGGCCTTGCACACAGTATGGGCATTGAAAAAACTCTGTAAAGAAGTGATAAACTAAAGAAGTGATAAACAGAAGGGTATCACTTATCTGGCTCCACCTTTCTCTTATCTAGGCTGAAACATCTCACTTCTAACAATGCTGCTGTCAGTTCTCACATATTAATGGGCTGATAATCCATTGAGTGGATTACCAAGAATCAGAATTATCCCTGTTTCTCTTTCTCTGCCCTCCTCCTCCTTTCCTGTCTCCCCTCCCCCTCCTCCCCTTTGCTTTTGCCTTCTCCCCTCCCCCAGCCCAGGCCTATTATGTACTCTGTTCCAGTGAGTAAGCCAAGGAAATAAGAGAAGGCGTAATATGAACCCTTCCATGTTGCTCATAGGTAGCAGCCCTGAGAAAGCTTGCCCAGAGAGAAGACCAAAGTACACAAATGTCAAAACCTTGTTGGAGGCAACAGTTTCTACCATCTCTGTGGATGACTAAGGTTTTGTGATGGTGATTATATCACTGCTTCTGATTTCTCTGCACCTCTGTCTTCAAAGTGAAGTCCCTTTTCTCTTCAGATGATCACTGTAGGGCAGAGGGAGCAATCTCTCTCCTTCCCGACTCCCCAAGGTATCCAGTAAGAAGTGGGTGTGAATCAGTTCTGCGTTTAACTGCAGGTGTGACCTTGAGCACCTCCTATCTTCTCTCTGAACCTCACTTTCCTCCTTGACATTAGAGGGAATTAGACTAGATGGTGAGTTTTTCTTTGCAGAGATCTGACCCACTGGACTGTGGTCACAAACAACTGTGTAATATATCACAACTTAGGTTGCTCCTACTGATAATATAGCTTAAAAATATAAGGTAAAGCAGAGTCAACATCACCCTCACTTTCTCACATTTCTAGATTATTTTTGAGTGAGAGAGCAAGGAAAGTTTTAACATGCACAAAACCTGGCCACCCCAATGGAAGTGAATGGTGCACATAATCATTTTTCACTGAGTGTCTTGACAAGAATAAAGAGTTTCAAACCACTGGACCAGGTAACTTCCAGGGTATCTTCCAGTACTGGCATCCCAGTCCATATATCCAGCTAGATAGTGCACCTTGAAGCCAAGAGGCCCAGAGAGTGAAGCAAGTTGCCTAAGGTCACCCTATAGATCTGTTAGTAGAACTGAAGCTAGAGCCCCTTTCCAGACCATTGTGTAAGAGACTTTCATCAGGACTCATGGGAACTTAGGCTTTAGTGGAGGGATAGGGGTAGAGTGAGTTTTCCTCCTTCCTTCCCAACCGGCTAGACCTCCCAGTTCCAGAAAGGCAACTTGTCTTGGGCTTTGAACAAAAATGAGAGCAGTGAAACCAAAGCTGCCCATGCCCTCTGGTGTGCCTGACATGGTGATCCCTGGCCCCACTCTCAGCTGTCGGCTTCCTTCCTCGTGATCCCCAGGACCACCCATGCAGACAGGAAGTGCACTGAGCCCACTCTGAGCCTGTCAGTTGTAATGGTGAGGCAGGTCATCAGTTGAGGGAGGCAGCAGGGAGAGATGTATTATATTTACATTTTTCTAAATTGAGCTGGAACCAGGGCCCAGCAGGCATGCGGGAGGGGGCATGAGGTGAAAAGGAAGCTGGGAGTTGGGGGATGGCGGGGGGGGGAGGGGTTGCTGGGAGTCAGCCTGTGGAGGAGATGCTGGTGGTAGGGAGCTACCTCTGGGCAGCACTAGAGGTGGGGATGGGCCAGCCCCAGACAAAGAGAAACCTGAGAGTGAAGGATTAAGCTGGAGAAACCTGTGAGGGGAGCAGTGAGCTTTCGAGGGAATCTCCAATATCAAACCCTTTTCCTGAAGAGCTTACTAAGAAGGACTTCAAGGGTAGTCACCCACCCCCATCTCTGAGGGGAGGAAAGAATGCCGGCCCAGGAGCAGGCCATGGCATTAATCATCACTGTCCCCAACCCCAAAATGGCTTCAAAGCTTTTTGGCCACAGGCCCCTCACAGCCCTGTTTGTGGAGTTTTCCTCAGGGCCAATGGGAGGAAATTCCTCAGTTGCTTTAAGGGCTGCAGGCGAAGTTAGTTTTCTGTTACTTGTGGTAGTTCGACTTGTACAGAGTGGACTTTGGCATAAGAATGTGGACCCGAATTTAATTCTCTGTGTTCCCAGAGATTCCTAAGAATCTCTTGATCAAGTTTATTGCCAGTTTATCAGATAAATGATACAATTGAAGACCAGTGGCCTGTGTTCATATTCATGAAATTGTGAAGGGAGCTTCTTGAGGGCAGGATTTGTGTTTTATTCATTCATAGCACCTAAGCACAGGGCCTGGCATACAGTAGGTGCTCAGTAAATGTTTGAAGAAGAAATAAGAGAAATAAAGAATGGAAGAGGTGATTCTATAGTGAGGACCTTGAAGACAGAGTGACAGTTGGACTCTACAGACATCACTTCATCATAGCTCTCCAGTCCCCCTGACTGTGTTGACTTAGCTGGGACAGTCTACCCCATGACTTGCCCCAACCCCCATGATTAGGGAATAGTATCCTCCGAAAAGCAGGGCTCCTAAAGCAGTACAAATTGGTAGACTTGTCCGATCACTTGGGTAGTTCAGGCAGAATATCCTATGTAATAGTCAGCTACAGCTATGATAAAGCTTTATAACAAATGGCACAAAGTCTCAGTCACTTGCAACTGAAACAGAAAATAAAGAGCAATGGAAAGAGCTGGCTCCAACTGAGACAGAGAATAAAGAGCAGTGAAAAGAACTGGCTCCATATATCACTGAGTATCCTCCCCTGGAAATGATAAGGTCAAGGTAGCCCCTTACTACCTTGAGTAGAAAGGTTCCAATATAGCAGTGATTTAGGTGACACCCAAGATCCCTTCCATATTCTGATATTCTTTGGTCATGAATAGTAGGGACCACATTGAGTAGTTTCCAAGTTTCCAACAGACTGTATATATAAAACTAGTCCCAAGGATGTCTTAGCTGTAATTGATGAAATATTCCAGAGTATCTGTACAAGCATCAGCACTGAAGCTTGAATATTTTGTCACAGAGCTGCAAGATTGTGTGCTACAAGGCAGTGGCTTGAACCAGGAAATTCCTTTCCCTGAGCCATCCTGTTTATACAAACTGAGTCATCTCACTGGATAATCAGACACCTGCCATCTTCTCCAAATGGCATTTAAACACAGTTCAGGCAGTATCCAGGGTCTCATTCCAGTATTTCTGGGAAGTAGGGTGAGTCACAGGTCATTTCTCTCTCTCTCTCTCTCTCTCTCTCTCCCTCCCTCCCTCTCCCTCCCCCTCCCTCACTCCCTCCCTCTCTCCCCCTCCCCCAAGTATACATTGCTTGTCACTTTACTAGGAGTCCCTCTCCCCATACATACTTAAGAGAGAAGGCAAGAGTCTATCTGGATACGATACCCCTCAGTGTACTACATAAGGCTTCTGATGAACAGGAGATGCCCAGTCAGTGCGTATGAAATGAGTGAATGAATGAATGGAAGACAGTCTTTAAGGTTTAAACTTACTGAAAACGCCATCACTTTCCCATTTCTCTTGTTGCTGGAACAACCAGGAAGCTCAGAATGAACTCTGTTGCTCCGCTGTGGCCCCATAATAGGTCCTTAGAGTTTGCATATTTGTTTCTCTCTCCTTTCTCTGTTACTTCCTTCTTTCTGAAATTCCATAAACCTCATTATGTATTCCTTTTGTTGACTTTTTCACAACCCTTTGGGAAGATGAAAGGGGAAAAGAATAAAGGAAACAAAGGTTCTTAATCATGATTTGTTGCTTGGGGACTTATTTCCAATCATGCCTAGTTTCATTACCCTTCTACCTCCCTGACTGTGTTACCATAGCCCAAATAGGTATATAGAAGGATGGATGGATGGACAGATGGATGAATGGATGAGAGGAAGGAATGAGTAACTGGCCTTCACATTCCCATTTTGCAGGTGAATACAGTAAACAAGCATGAGTAAGCCAGGTCATTTATTTGTTCACAATAGACATTTACTGGAAACTCACCAGGCTATTCTCTGAAAATCAGAAATAAATCAGTAGATCTCACCAACTCAGTTCTATCTTGTTTTAGGAAGCTGAACTAGGTCCACTGATGTAAGTTTTTTGAGGTGGCACAAATGCAGGCCAGACAGGAGTAACGGCACAGACAACAGCAGGGACAGCTCCAGTGCACCAACCATACAAGACATGTGAGTGAAGATGCTTTGGAGAGTGAAAATACCAATACAGATTGCCAGTTCATTGTCTGACAAGAAAATTAGAAATCAGATTGGAGAAGATCCAATAAAGGAAACCTAAGAGATGTGAGAGTGGGCACAGGGCTGAATATTTACATTTTTGTGTGAGAAAAGGATACTGAATTTGGTTGGCATCAGAAAGTTTCTTTCTTTCCCAGCTTCATCAATTGCTAGGTACGTGGCCCTGGGAAATTTATTTCATCTCTCTGAGACTCAGTTTTCTTACTTGAGAAATGGAAATAATAATACTTGACACTGAAGATTATTTCATGAACCAGAAAGCATGCTGCCTGCACATGGTAGATGTTTGGGAAATGTTGGTTGAAGCACTTGGAGTTTTGCTTAAAGGGTATGGAAGGGGAGCAATGGGCAGATTTTTCCAGAAAACCATAGTGTCCAGGTCTTTAAGCCCCCTGTGGCTGAGAGTCACATTCTCATGCCCTTTTCTGTGGTTATTAGTAGGCTTCATCTCTGAAGGCTCCCTTGACCCTAGCCTCTGCTCCCAAAGTAGGGAAGAGGGCTGCTTATGGACTGGTCTGCTTCATACTGTCACCCAGAGTTCTGCTGTTATAGCTAGACTCTGAATTGTTGAAGAGCAGGACTCTCACAAGTCACTGGACTTTCTTTCCCCATCTGAAGAAACTAGTATTTAGGAATTCGTGTGGGGGTCAGAACAAAGTAGGGATTGGGTCTCCCTTAATCACAAAGAAATGAAGAAAATATGCCTTGCCGATCTGTCCTAATGTTGCCTTGATTTGTATGCAGTAAACTCTAGATATTTAAGCTGTTACCTTCAAGCCTGTTCCTTCCTGTTATGACTTCCAGAGTTTCTGAATTGAGCCCGATCCATTGTATAAACCCCAAGTGACTCCACACATACTGAAAAGGAATTCTACTTACTGTCTTTATTTCCTAAGTAGTTCATTTGTAAATTTGGATCCGTGGATTTTCAGGACAGATCTTAACTACCAACTGTATACCCAACCTTTAAATGCCTCTTTTACTTTGTTCTTCAAGTCAAGCCCAGTGGTTGTGAATCTGTGAAGCCTTCATGGATCTGCTGGTGAATGTGAGTTATTCCTGCCCCAGTGCTCTAATGTTGCTGGTAGAGTTCTAACTTTGTGACGCCAGCGGGGTTTGTTTTCATGGCCACCTTCTCCACTGCGTACTGTGAGCTCTTGGAAGGATGACATAGTAATCTGTTCATCTTTGTTTACTAGCAACAAACATGGTGCCCAGTGTATAGAATGTGCTCAATAAATGATTGCTGGATGGATGAATGAATGGTGAATGATGGACATTGAGAACCTTCTTACATTCCTTCAATACTTTTAAATATTTTCCTAAGCAGTAGAGGCCCAGGCTGAGGAACCAGCTCATGCCCTTCTCAGCATCTCTTTCTGTTTAATGATCAACCAACACTTGCAATTCTTTTTTACAACAGATACTCTCAGTGCTGAGCACAGTTGGCTTCCCATGCCCTCAGGGGAAGGGCGTCACTGGGGACAGCCTTGAAATATGGGCTGATGAAATCAACAGTGATGACCTACCCTTGCTGTGTTTTCACATGAGTGCTTATGTTAATGGGCTGTTTGTAGCTGAATGTTTTCAGTAACTGCTTCCTGAGTGAGAATTCAAATGTACATCAGTGTGTCCCTCGATAATTTCCTTGCATTGCTTCTTGTTTGTTAGTGGTTCATAAAAGGGAAGATTCTTAAGCCCCCCCCCCATTTTTAATCCCCTTAAGCAGACTGTTTTGCTTTTACTAAACTATAGAAAGTTGAGGGGGGAAATGCTATAATTATTTTCATTAGATTTAGACTCTGGTTTTATACCACTTTCTTCAAAGTCTCCTGTGCAAGTTACAGCACTAACTGCTGTGTGGAGGTGTTAGCATTTATGTCGCATCTCACCTCGCCATCACTAAGTACAGTGACTTCCATTCCCACAGTTTCGGCTGTCTCTTTTTGTGTCTGTTTTGTGTTTACAGCTTGTAAAAAAAAAAGGTAAGTTTGTATTTATGAAATAAATAATATCTGAACATCTGCTGTGGGATAGGCACCACACAAAATTGTGAAGACTCAGAAAAGAATCAGATATGGCCACGGTCTCAAGGGGTTTCCCATCCAGGGAGCAAGTTAGATAGACAAATAGAATGACATGTGCAAGGCTTTAATGGGAGTGAGGAGGAGAGGTGGCCATAGCACTCCCTTCAGCCTGCATGAGGAGGTAGGACTGGGGTGTAGGAGAGTCTCCGTAGAGAAGCTTAGATTTGAGTTGGAGCTGACATGTAGATAGTGATTCATTCAGCAGACAAGAAGAGAAGGATAATCACAGAGAGTAGTGGTATGTAAGAAGGCTCAGAAACAGAAAACATCGTGAGTTTGAAGAAGTATAAATAGTTTTGAAATGGATGGAAAGTAGGCAGAGTTGGTCTTCAAGCATACCAGCTAAGTGTCAACCCTGAGCACAGAGCATGGGTGGCAAGGAGATGTATCTGGAAAATATAAAAATTCAGGTTAGATCACAAAGGGTTTTGAATGCCATGACAATGATCTGGGCTTGTGTGTGTGTGTTGAGTGCGCACGTGCACGTGTGCACACACATCTGTGCATGTGCAAGGGGAGGGTGGATATTTTCACTGAAGAATTTTAAATAAATGAGTAAAAACTATGTTCGATCAGGAGCTTTTCCACCAATCCTGGCCAATCTATTCTACCTAATATACTATTTTTCTTCTTTAAGCACATTGTCCTGGAATGTCCTTGCTGGAAGCCATCTTGTTTAGTTTAATAAACTCCTCCTTGTTATTTTAACCTAAGCCCAGGTAACCAAGGCCAAGATTTTAATTGTCTCCAGCACCAGGCAGTAGAGGGCTGGTGATTATTTTAAAAGGTCCTAGAGACTGAGATGAGAAAAACGATGGAGTTTGTGCCTCGGAATGTTTCCAGTCTTTCTGCTTCCAGCTCAGCGTTTCTGGAGCACTTTATAGCAGGCTTTGTAAAGATATAGTTGAAAATCAACTTATGGATTCCTCTGTAATTGGCTTGGCCAGGTTTAATCTGTTCTTGGTCAAGCCAAGCTGGCTTCTATTATGCAGTGCACTGAGGGTTCCTGGCATTGTTCTTCTCCCAGTGGAGGCTGGCTGTTTTTAGAAGCAAATCTTGGTATTGGTGAAGGCCGGTGTCATTGTGTCCTCTGAAGTGAACCCAGAAGGATGCCCATCTGATACAGCATTTAGGCCTTTGACTAAAAAGAAAAAGTCTTGGATTTGGAATTTGTATGCTAGAGGGCTATAGTTTTATATATCTTTTCTTCCCCAAGATAAACCAAAGCTTCCTATTTGTTCCTACCTCTTTGAGTTGATTCCTAGATATGTGTAGTATGCTGTCCAAGCAGACAGCACCTGCAGAAACGGAGCATTTGCAGAGAGCGGCTCCTCTCAGCCTAGGTACCCTGGGTAACATTGGAGGGGGGACAGCTCCACTGGCCTGTGCTGAGCCCACCTGTGCTGAGGGCTCATATCTGCCTCTGGAGATGACATGAAGGAAAAGAGAGTAAGTAGAGAGTCCTATTCTCCTATAGCCTGGGAGACACTGGATGTGTAGTGCCACTGGTAGGAGTATGGTAAGGGCAGGCTGTCTATATTTACAGTCACTCAAAAGTAACCTGCCCCTTCCTTTTCCATCAGTCTCCTCGCCTGGCCCTTGTTGGGGCTCTGGAGAGTTTACACACTTCAGTGAGAAGTCACTTACAAGATGAAGAACATTTGCCCTATAGAACTGAGCTCATTAGAATCTAGAAGACCAATTTAGAAGTCCATAAATAAAGATATGTTCATATATAAATACAGATGTGTATTTTACAGGTTTTAGAAAACTAGTCTAACATCTGTTTTGCTTTCCTTGTTAATTCCACCCCTCTGCCCCCACCCCTCTAAAGTGAATTCCTCAGCAAAGCCTGATTTAAAAGATGCCATAGACCCTACATTTTGAACTGGCTCACAGAGCTTGTTTTTGAAGATTTCTCTTTCCCTCCCCACCACTGCAGCCCCTTCGGTCAGCCAGCTTGGCAGCCGTCATTGCAAGGGCCCAACCTTGACAAATTGGTGCCTTCTGGTGCATCTTGCCACCAACTGACACTTGCCAGTCTCCCAGGGCCAGCTGAGAATACACTGGTCATCAAGGACCTTGGCAGTGACAGACTTGTATCAGCAAGAGCAATAACCCACAACTGTGGGCCCAAGCAAGCTGCCAGATCAAAAGCAGTTATAATGGGTAAAGTTCCACACATGTTCTCTTTCTCGAAACTTCAATGTGTTTAGGTGTATCCCTCTGTGAACATTTATTTTATTATTATTTTTTTTAGTTTGGATTCTGTTCTTCATTCTTTATTTGAATAGCCTAGAATCTTGAAGCCTGTCCAAGAGAATGAGAATCACAGCATTGTTACAAATCAGACCTGAAAGGAATTTAAGCCAGTCTGTTCAGAATTTATCAATGGGAATACTGAAGTCCATTGAAATAGAGTAAGTTGCCCAGGGACATATGGCTAGTGAGAAACATATCCAGGGCTAGGGGTTAGGCCTCCTGACTCTCAGTCCGTGCTTACACTCAAATTTGTGTTTGTTTAGGGGTGCCTGGGTAGCTCAGTCAGTTAAGTATCTTACTTAAGCTCAGGTCATGATCTCACAGTTCGTGGGTTCGAGCCCCGTGTCAAGCTCTGAGCTGACAGCTTGGAGCCTGGAGCCTGCTTCAGATTCTGTCTCCCTCTCTCTCTGCCCACTTGTGCTCGCGCTCTCTCTCTCTCTCTCTCTAAAAAATAAATAAATAAACATTTTTAAAAAAAGTTTGTGTCTGTTTAACATGTAAATGTGCAGTATACATGGCAGCTATCTGTAAGTGTTGATAATTATTCCAAGAGTAAAAATATACATAACAGGTAACATTACTGAACAATTATTAAGTGTCAGACATTATTCTAAGCACTTTATTTGTACAGTATCATTTACTCTTGTGACAACCTAGGTGGATATTATCATCCTCAATTTATAGTCGAAGTTACTAAGACACGGAAAGTTAAATAACTTGCCCTTGGTATGTACAAGTGTCCTATTAGATTCTGTGCATTTCCTGGGACTTAGGACTGTGGGTGCTGAGCTCCTAGGGTTGGATGGAGCTGTTGCCTTTCTAGTGGGAAAGGAAGACATATAAGTGGATTAGTCACATCTGCACATAACGATGGCCATAACAGAGGCAGGTGCAAAGGCAGTGGGGCAGGGATAGAGCAGGAGGAACAGGCTTCTCCAAGGAAATGGCATTTGAACGGTCTCGAGGATGCATGGACATTTCTAGCTGGAGAACGAGTGCTTGTCCACAAGTGAATGGGAGCACCTGATGTGATCAAGGAGCCAGGGTGGGGTGGGGATAGAAACTTAGTGCCAGAAGGCAGAGGCATAATGGCCATGGGGGAGATGTTGAGAGATAGGGCTGGAGAGGTAGGTCAGGAGCAGGTTGTAAATTACTTGCATCCTAAGATAAGGAATTTGACCTACATCCAGTGAACACAGAGGAGTCAGCAGACATTTTCAGGAGGAGGTAAGTGACAGGATCAGACTGCTGGAGGTTGTGGGAAGCCTGGTGACAAGGGGAGCAGTTCGAAGGCTCTTGCAGTTGTCCAGGTGGAAGGGATGAGGAGCTGCACTCCACATGGCCATCTGTTTGGTACAGGCTGCCTCCTCTCCTTTGGTCACACTGCTTCCAAGGCTTGGAATGCTGTCTTTAATCCAGGCCCACCTTTCAGGACTAAGCTTAGGCGTTTGATACGGAGGCTCTCTTGGCATGCATAAAATCTTGTACCACATCTTTCTGTACATTTCTCTCTTCTGCTTTACACCCAGCTCCCTGAAAGTAGGACCAGACCTTCACCTCCTTAAATACTTGGCAATGTGCCTGACCTTCAGTGAGCTCTCCATAAATGTGTGATGAATGAATAAACTTTCTAAATAAAGGCAGAGACTATGGGTATGGAAAGAAGAGGCTAAACTTGGGAGGTGATTTTTTATGTGACATCAGGGGGTGGCAAACTATGGTCCATGGGCCAAATCCAGCACACCTTATGTACTGCCTCTGTAAATAAAGTTTTATTGGAACACTAGCTGCTTTCACTCTACAATGGCAGAGTTAAGTCATTGTGACAAGACTATATGGCCTGAAAATACAAAAATATTTACTATCTGTACCCTTGCTGAGAAAGGTGGTCAACCTGTGAGTTAGAGGACCAGGATTAGTGACTGGACATAGAGTGATGGAAAGGAGAGATTCCTTTTCTCACGTCTCCTCACTGTGCCTAATGCAGAGCCTTGCTCCAGGGTGACAGCCTTGGCCAGTGGGCCTGCAGGTACTGTGAGAGAAAGACCCATGACTGTGGGGCAGAAGAAAAAGGGAACCTGGGAGACCAAGGTGGGAAAAACACCCCATAAGAAAAGACAAGGGGCCGTAGCTGCAAGGCAAAGTTTATCTAGCTCTTGCTTCCTCCTGGCGAAGCTTCTCATGCTCTTCTCTCTCTTAGTCATCCAGTTTGGCTTTGTCACCCTCTTTGTGGCCTCCTTCCCTCTGGCACCTGTGTTTGCCCTCCTCAACAATGTCATTGAAGTGCGGCTTGATGCAAAGAAGTTTGTGACTGAGCTGAGACGGCCAGATGCCGTGAGAACTAAAGATATCGGTATGTCCCCTGCTTAGAGACCATGGAGGCCCTCCGCCTCTGTCTGTCCCCTCGGTCTTCCCACCACGACCTGCCACCACCATCACACCAGGTCTGGAATCAAGAGGGCTGGGGGAAGCCCTTGGATGTCCTCGTCCTCATATCTTTAGGCTCTGAGAGGCCTTTATCCACCCCCCACTTGTCCCCCTGCTTTCCAGACTGGGTGGGGGGCACCTAAGCCTTTCTAGGCAAGCCCATTCCTGGGGGACCCGGCAAACCTCCACTGGTAACTTGCCTGTGGAATATCACCCTGAGCTGCAGCCTTGTCATCAGCAGGTCAAGGGTAGGGGTGAGCCAGACCCTTCTTTCTGTCTTACAGGGATTTGGTTTGACATTCTCTCCGGGATCGGCAAGTTCTCTGTTATCAGCAATGTAAGTGTTAAACTTGTGACACCCTAGTTCTGTGGGAAAGGCTTTCCACAGGAGCTGAGGTCTTCAGAACAGGATACTAGCCCTTGTTCCTCCTAGCCTTTTCCTTTTGGAGCTTTGTTAAAGGCAGCCCCCTGGTTAATAATGCATACATGATGCCATTGGCCAGAGCCGCACCACTATATTGTTAATTTCACTAAGAAAAAGAAAGGTAATTAGCCACCAGAATGCATACCTTGGCCTTAAGAGTCAAAATCTGATCTTTCCTCGGAGCCAAGAATAATGAGGAAAGAATTCCGCCTATCTATCCATCTCTTTCCTTTCTTTTTCTCCTCCTGCGCTAAACAATACCTGGAGCATTGCCCGGGCCATGGTTCCTAATTATGGTTCCTCCAAGCTGTCAGTGCGAAGTCCTAATTATTCCCATGGATTCTGGCACTGCGTAGGTTAAGATGGAACATGAAAGAAGAGGGTTCCTACCTGTTGTGACCTCTTTAACTGCCTTGCCAGACATGTCCACATTTCAGAGGAAATCCTGATGGGCCCAAGCCAATAGCAACTTTTTCTTCTGCCTTTTGTATGGATGGTGGCCAGGCAGGGCCTTCTGTCCACCTTGCAAGGAAAGACCACCAGCTCAGCACCTCCCAAGAAAGCCACCAGCCATTTTCCCCTGGGAGAGAAACATTGATTCTGACTATAAATTGGTTGCCTATTAACACATAAAATGACCGGAGAGGCATGAGAGGAAGCAGAGAGAATCAGACCACTGCATTGTGAATGTTCGACGTAGGAAGCGCACATCTTGTGGCTGAGAAATAAGGTGCAATTTGAAAACAAATCAGTAGCTATTTTGGGGTTGTGTCTACTACAAAAGAGGCCCTGCATTTTAGGTACTTTCCACTGTACAACAGAATGACAAGAAATCTTACTTACCCGGGTTTCTAAGTCTTCTTTACCTATCTGTAAAAATGAGAGCGTAAGATTACCCACCAAATAGGATCATTCTGGAAATTAAATGGGAAGATGAAAGGACATGTAGCAAGTGCTCAGTGAGTTGTAGCTGTGGTGATTGTAAGTACATTACTCATTCTCAAATATGGTATAACCTTCCACACTCATATATATATTTAGAAAACAACGCCTAAACTACATTTTTAAAAGGGCTTTAATTGTTAGTGCAGAATACAGTATAAACACCTGTCAAAAAGATTTAAGGTTTTCTTTGCAGAAAGTACCTCCACATTCAAACATGCAGTTACTCACTTGGTGTTTGGTTTGCTCCATAGACATTTATAGAACACTTAAATATGCCAGATGGTACGTTAGGTACATGTGATTTGATCGGGCAAGACCACTCCTTTCTTTGGTTGAAAGAACAACTTCCGTTACATGCTGTGCTAAAAAGTGCCAAGAGACAAGGGTCAAACTGAGGGAACTCTGGACCCATATCCTTGGTATTCCTGGTTTTCTAGTGTCGCTCAGAGGCAGAAGTACATGGCCATTCAGTGGCCTTGCACATTGCACTTTGTGACACTCTAATCCCTATCAGTAATTTTCTCAGAATATCTTCTACTCTGCTTTGACTTGGACAACACCAGTGTCAATTCAGATTGGTCAGAGGTGATTCATTCCCTCCAGAACCAAATGATATACACTGGCTTAGCATCCTTTGCTTCAGGATTGTAATTCATCCTCCTGACAGCCACTGTCTTGTGGATTCCCTTACACATAGCAAAGTTGGAAATGCTGTGGGAGCTCAGAGATAAGGACTTCTGTATCAGCCAGAGCAGTGCCTCTGGATGGGGAGCCCAAGGGGCAGTGGTCTGTCAGCCAGAGGAACCCTGTTCCACATGACAGTATCCCTCCTGACTACTTCTCAAGTGCATGTGGTTCTGTCCTGCAGGCTTTTGTCATTGCCATCACCTCTGACTTCATTCCTCGCCTCGTGTACCAGTATGCCTATAGTCACAACGGGACCCTGCATGGCTTTGTCAACCATACCCTCTCCTTTTTCAATGTCAGCCAGCTGAAGGAGGGAACACAACCAGAAAACTCACAGTTTGACCAGGAGGTTCAGTTCTGCAGGTAAAGTACTCGGGAGGAGGAGGGCAGCAGATGACCCAAAGTGGTAGATCCAAGTAATTATCTGGAAGGTCTAGATTGATATCACTCTCCTCTCCCTCTTTCCACTACCCTGAACCTTCCAAATCACTATAAATCAATTTCAATGAATCAGTAAATGTTTATTGAGTGCCTTTTGCTAGAGACACTATGGAGCGAACAAAGAAGTATATAGCCTTGCTCTTACCATCAAGGGGTTTATGGGCTGGTTGGAAGAAATAAGCAGAGCGGATAGGATGTAGCAAGCTATTCAGGGATTATATCTAGTGTGGACCATGAGTGCTCTGGGTGTTCAAAGGAGAAGAAGATCAGTAGGGGCTAGAATGGGAAGGGTAGTCTTCCTGGAGGGCCCATGAGACAGAAAGAGTATGCTAGGTGGGGAGTTGGCATGGGCTAAGTCATGGGGTGGGGATGAATTTGGAGTATTAGATGAACACTTAGGAGCTAGGTGATGTAGTTAGCAAGGAGAGTGCTTAGAAGATAATAATAAGGAATAATATAGGAAATACAATATATCAAAACTCCTAGGATAGTGTAAGCCAAAACATTGTTGAATTTGAATAGGTAGAATGAAGTAGGTAATGGGAAGTCTTGAAATACTGCAGGGATTGTAATGTGAGGCAATAGGAAGCTATCTTTTTAAAGCCAGGAATGGTAGATAATGTGTAGGCGTAGGAAAATTAATCTAGTCTCAGAGAGAAGGCTGGACTAGAGTTGGGGTAACTCCAGGAGTGTAGCTCAGCTGCTGCCATCACCAGCGATGAACCGTGTTGAGCATAGACCACAGTGGTGGAAGGGGAAGTGAGAAGATGAGCTGTTTACCAGAATACATGACAGCATTGATGGCAAGAGACGTAAAAGGGAGCCCAAGGCAAAGAGAGGACCGGGCATGGTTGGTCCATTGACAGGGATGGGGAAGATGCTAAGAGAATCTAATTTTATGGTACATATGATGAATCTGATTCCAATCATATTGATTAAAATAATGGTAGGAAGTCTAAAGGGCAACTTTCACCTAACTGCCAGACTAAGCTGGAATTACTGAGAGGTCCAGGTCAGAGCCATGATTGAAAACCACCAGCACGGGGATCATGGAAGCCAAGAAACAGAAAACTCTCCACTGTTAACCCAAGAAGGGCAAATAAAGAGAAGAACAGAGGGGAATAAATTCTCTTTTTGTACCTTTGTGAAATTATAGTTCCCATAAAGGACTTGAGTAAAGCTCACACCTCATATATTCAAAAAAAAAATGAACAATAATTACAACAAAAACCAAAACCTAAGATAAAGCATGGAGGGCTTTTTTGGGTCATCTCCAAGCATGCCTGACGTCAAAGCTGCCGATGCCTCCATTGAAGATACAGTGTTTCAGTTGTGTTTGCTGCAGTGGTGACCCTGAGTGTATCTGTCAGGCTTGCCCACTTGGTACCCATGGTCTGCCATTCGTGAGATGGCTCCTCAGGCTTGGACGCACAGTCTAACACTGCAAAAGCGAGGAAACAAATTGGTCTTCACAACCTGGATGACTGACTTACACAAGGTTACCAATCTGGGATTTAAATAGAAAGCGATCCTGGCCCTAGCTGTGATATCTTTAGGGTTCATCTCTAGCCAACCAGGAACCAGATCTAAGAATAGGTGAGTTAATTTATTTACATATTCTGATTTGTGTCAGCTTAGATGTTCCCAATATTTGCATATCTGGGCCTATCAAGAGTCTAACTCCTGGACTGAAGTCATATGCAGGCAGATCTGCTGCTACCTGATGCACTGCCCAGGGGCCACTTCTCTGTGTGTCTGGCATGTCAGACTGTCTGTCCCTGGTGCTGGATTTTGGTCTATAATTCGAAAAGTCATAGTTCTACTATACCAAGGATCTGATCCAGCTCCAGGCTTTTCTGGTAGCATCTAGATCTGCTCCAGGAGGGTACATGAAGTCAGTTAATAGGTTTACATTAAATAATGAAATGAAAAGTAATATTTATGAAATCATTTTCTAAAGTTTTTTAATGTGTATTTATTTTTGAGAGAGAGAAAGACAGAGTGGAAGTGGGGGAGGGGCAGGGAGAGAGGAAGACATGGAATCCGAAGCAGGCTCCAGCCTCTCTGAGCTGTTAGCACAGAGCCCAACACAGGGCTGGAACTCACAAACTGCAAGATCATGACCTGAGCCAAAGTCGGATGCTTAACTGACTGAGCCACCCAGGTGCCTCTACAAAATCATTTTCATAACCAGAAGGTATGGAAATGATCTCGTTGAAGCTCTTCATTCTACATAAAAAGTAACTGAGGCTTAGAAAGGTGAAGAATTCTCCAAGATTACAGAGGTTTCAGTGACAGATCCTGAAGTAAAAGTCACATTTATCCAAGAACGCAAGCTTCACATCCCAGGTGTAGCGGGGAGCAACACAGTATGAGTTGTGTGGGGAAGCAGGGATAACACTGTGTGTTTCTTTAGTTGGTCTAGAAGCACATGTCTGTCTAGAGCACTGAGGGTCCATGATCTTGCCCCTGACCATCAGATCTTCAAGTAACACTTAGAATATGCTTTCCAGATACATCATGGGCTTACACTGGCTTAAACATAGAAGGACTTTAATGGTCCCTCATATTGAAAGTTGAGGGTGGTTCTGATTTTAGAAACCAAATCTTTCTCCATCTCCCTCCCAACTATACTCCAGTCAGTGTTTGGAGTATGACTGCCAGCAGCTACCTGGTCCAGGTCCAAGTGAGAAAAAGCCCACACCTCTTTCCCAATGATCCCTCAAAAGTCTCATTGCAGCTCATTCGTTAGGATCAGTATGCATGCTCTCCCAGAATCAATCACTGCAGCCAGAGGTGGAGTTGGGGGTTGGAGGTGAAATTATCTCCATCTGAAGCACAGAGTAGCAGGTAGTTCCCTAGTGAGAAGTTAAGATGAATGGATACAACAACAAATGCCCAGCATACCAGGTATTATTAGTACGCGTGGAACAGATCAAGCCTTGTTGTATCCGCTTTCAGCATCACTGGACTTCCCAGCTGTAAATCCCTGATAACTCTTCTCTCCATTGTTTCCATGCAAGCTGATGGGATCATGCCTTCTCTGTGGCCCATTAAAACACACACACACACACACACACACACACACACA
The DNA here is from genome assembly GCA_028646485.1 of Cryptoprocta ferox. NCBI lineage: Eukaryota > Metazoa > Chordata > Mammalia > Carnivora > Eupleridae > Cryptoprocta > Cryptoprocta ferox. Next base: position 94,503,796 of record CM053571.1, read on the forward strand.
CACACACACACACAAAACAAAAACAAAAAAAACAAAAAATTTTCCACTGAAGTGGCAGAATTATTACTGGGTACATGTGTAGGAAGTACATTCTATATTTCTGTCAAGAAAACTTATCTGCAAGATGAAACCAAAATGATTTTTGGAGCATCTACCATTTTTTCCTCACCCAGACCCAGTAAGGATCATGGGTTTACTGTGCAACTATTTTTGAGACCTTACTAGGGAGGCTTGTTGTTGGTTATATAATAAGGAACAAGACACAGTGCCTTCCTCAAGGAGTCTAGATGGAGGAGATGAGCAAGGAAGCAAGCAATTAAAATATAGCTTTAATAATTTAGAATAGGGTAACCACAGGTGCTGTGAGAGCCCTAAAGGAGGAAGCATGCACCTAACCCAGACTTCAGTATTCAGGAGAAGCCCCAGGGGAGCTAAAACCTGAAGATTGAACAGCACAAGAGTGGCCAGAGAGATGCTCTTGTTGATGCACCTCATTCACACAACCGAGCCAGCCTGGGTTATAAGTGGGGTGGAAGGATGCTGGGGACCAGAAGAAAGCTTCCAGTGGTGAAGGAGGTCAGGAGAGAACAACATATCCCAGGGAGATGGGCTACTTGGTGCTTGGTGGTGGTAGCTGGAGTGGAGGATAGGCTCTGAGAGGTGAGGCAGGAAGAAAAAACAGAAGCCAGACCGTGAAGAATGTGGTGGGCATATGGAGGTGTGTGGAGCAGGGATGAGATCCTACTTCTCATTGGTGTTCTCTCTGGCTACAGTGTGAAGGGCAGTGGGTTACATTTGCAATAAAGAGATGCTCCACTCTACAGTGTAAGCAGGTGTCCAGAGAGTAGAGTCAGCATATTATCTAGATACAGCATATCAAATAGATGTACTTCGGGGCTACCTTTCCTAGATGGGTAATAATTGTTGATGGAAATCTCTGCCTCAGTGTGCTCTACTCACTGCATGCTATGTGAACTTGTCTGCCAGGAGTTTGGGAGTGGTGGCTTAACCTGCTGATATCTTTGTACGCCAGGAATCATCAGTGGCTGTAAGAAATAGAAATGAAGGAGAGAGAGGGGGGTGTGGGGGGGATGGGAGAAAAGGAGAGAGAGATTGTGAGAAATAGAGACAGCTCTAGAGCTAGCCCCAAAGCCAGTGTTTAAAACTGCTTCCGTGTGGGAAATGAAAAGTTTGCCCTGATTTCTGGCAAATAGTGTTGGGAACTCAATGACCCTTCTTATTCTTAGCTTTCAGTGACCTCTGGAGATAAATGTGGTCAAATAAAACTGAGGTCTCGGGCTCCAACCCAGCCTCGCCAGGGATAGAGGTATCTTAAAAATAGCAATAAAAGTTAGGACAAGTCTCCAGCTGCCCATTTGAGATGCATTCCCAGCATTTTTGGAGCAACGTTTGCTTCAGGCCTCTAACTGCTCCAGCAGGGGGCTGCTTCAGAAACAGTCCGGCGATGTCAGGCAGCAGGCATGATTAGTGGCTATCAACAGAGTCAAGGGGCTATCATGTCCTGTACAGTAGATGGTGACTCAGGTTCCTGGCTCCATTGGAAGGGAGCAGAGGGGTCAGCATGGGAGAGGGCCTGGCCAGGGATCTGGGCCCGGGAGCTTGAGGAGCCTACTTGAGCATGGCCAACCCAATAGATCTGCTTGGAGGTGTTCAGCATCCAGAAGGAGCATCCTTGGTGGCTCCTGATAGGTTTCTCTGCAGGGCCTGAGTTCTTTCATATCCTAAGGTCATGTGAAAAGTCTTTGAAGAGGCGAGTTCTCTTCGGTCCATGGCTGCCTCTCATCTGTTCCTCACTGAAACCAGAGGGAGAGTCAGCTTTTCCGGGTGTTGCCTTTCCTGATCTTTATCAACCACTGGATTAACGTGGTTCTCATTAGTGCCTAATTGCCTGTACTGTTTTCCCTTGTCAAAGGCCAATTTCGGAAGGCAGTTTGAAGTAGCTCAGATGGTATGAAAATATTGTATGTAATTGTGTTTAGCATTAATGTGACATTAATTTCCATTGGGACTATTAAAAAATTTTTTTAACATACCACTGTTTGGAGTTGAGAAATGTATTTACTAACTGATTCATAGTGTAACTAAAACCTCATTTTTGGAAAAAGCCATTCCTGAGTGTTGATGACTAACTCCTCAGTTTGTTGCTTTGGCATGCACTCTTCCTGCCCATGGCGATTTTGTATTAGGATGAATTGTGGCAGGTGTCATGGTCACTGGTCACTCCTGCAAGTGAGGGGGGGGGAGGAACATCTGAGCCAGAAGTCTCTCTTCCTTCTCCACACCTCAGTTTCCCCATCTATAAAAATGGGGACTTGGGATAAATAATCTCCAAAGATTCTTTTATGCTTCTAAAAAATTAATATTTTATGATACATGTAATATATTAATCTATTCTATAGATTCTATAAAAACTCGAAACATTACAGGAAGCTTCTCTAACTCTGTCCTACCTCCACCCTAACCTCTACCCAGTCCTGGGCACTTTTCCAGCAGTAATCTCGGTCACACCTTTATGTGAGTCTTTCTCAGACATTTCTCCATGCATCATCATCAAGTGAACTCATAGAACCTTTAGGGTGTTTCGTGGCTTTGTTTTATAATAGTGAAATACATTTTGAATTCATGGGAACCTTATTTCTTTAGGTAGTGTATAAATACAACTCAATGTGATTTGTCATAGTGTTAGAACAATCTTGAAATATTCTTAAAGTAACTTAAAGCTAAGATATAATGATTTTTGTACCAGTTTCAACTACTGTGTGTGAGTTTGTTTCAGTTAATACTATAATTTCAGTCCTAAAAGCTTAGTATAAAAATCCATTTGGGCCAACCGAATATCACCATTAATTATATTCTTTGGAAATTACGAACTTTTTCTATTATAGAAGTAATTCTGTATACATACATATATACACAAGAGGAAAAGAAAAGACTTTCTCCTTAGCCCCCACCCCAGTCATTGTCTCCCAGAAGAAACCACTGGGTTTATTCTCTGTGGAAGCCTCCAGAAATTACATTCACATGCATTATCTTACTTAATTTTCACTGTGCTTTCCTTTAACGTTTAATGTACATGTACATGTGTTCATCTATTTGTGGTTGGTGGGAGAGAGTTGGAGCACTTCTGTGTACTCAGAACTGAGATACACATTTCACTAACTCCACTTTACAGATCAGAATGCTGAGGTTCAGAGATAGGAAATAAGCTCCTCAGGGTCTTACAGTTAGTAAGTGACAGAGCCATTCCCAATGCCCCCTTGCTTGTTAGACCCTCTAGTTGTTCATAATTACAAGCCTCTCATTATTACGAGACTCAAGGTAACTCTCAAAATTAATGTTAAGGCTCAAAGAGAATAAGGAGACCCTTGGAGAGGTGAGGGTGAGATAGGAATGGCTCCTAAAATCATACCTCCGAGCTTAAATCCCAGCCAGCAGGTGCAGGAAGTGACCTCCTGTGGGGGTTCACCCAGTGCTTGGCCACTTAGTGGAACTTTGGGACACTCAGTGGGATTTGGGAGACCCACTCCCTCAACCAGGGAGAAGCGTCTGGTTTTGAAAGACCTCTGAGCTGATGGGAATGCAGCAGAAGTTCTACTTCCCACTGGCCTGAGGCTAACCTATTTTGTGCCATTTCCCTGGACAGAGATCCCAAGAGGAGCCCCTTGCAGATGTGTCAATGGGTAACTTTCTGATTCATATCAGCATGATTAGAAAGTTGGAGCATCTTTGTCCAAGTGCTCAGAAATCTCTCTGGATTGCCAGGAGGAGCTGGGAACAGGGGCATATGTGCTCTGTCCTCTTAACGAGAGAGGCATAGTCCATAATCTGCCTTCAGTCAAGGGAGAAAGAAGAGCTAGTGTGTATTGGGCATATACCTGATAGGCCAGGTGCTGTCAGGTGCTCTTCATTGATGTTTCTCCTCATTACATGCCGCCTGGGAGATGGATCATTGTGGCTATTCCATAGACCAGCACCTTGACCATCAACATATAGGGTAACTTTTTAAAGGACATAGAACTCAAGTGGTAGAGGTGACATCAAGCCCTCACCTGGTGACTCCAAAGCCCATGCACTGGGCTTAGAAGTCAAACAGACCTAGCAGACAACCGTCACTCCTGTGGACACAATTAAGTCCATTTTCTGTGGCCATTTCTAGTCTTAATTATCTCTTTGTTTAATTAGCATCTTCTTGTTGCTCAGTGAAAACATTTGATAAGCTTGACTTCTTAGGATGCCACTTTAAAAAATTATGAAATCTGAACTTATATTGGAATGTAAACAACCAATTATTTACCTGGTGTCAGAGGCTTACTGGAACCATATTTTTCAAACTATGAGTCCTTATTCATTAGTGGGTTATGAAATCACCTTAGCAGGTCATGATCAGCATTTGAAAGACTAGAATAGGAAAAGATAGGTTAGGATAGAATTAGAAAATATCAGTGCACACAGCAAGGATAAGTGTGTTTTGTGTAATTTTTATTTCCGTGACATGTACTTAGGTGTGCATTAATGTAAGATGTATTTCTTAGTAATGTAAGTCACAGGGTTTTTTTTTTAAGTTAGCTTAGGAAAGGGAAATATGAACAGATGCAGAACTCATTAAATTGTGTCTTGTTCTTTTCTGTGGAGAGTTTGTCCTGTCATCCCCTAACAGAGCTACCATTAGCCCATTGGCGTAGGGGTATTTTCAAGTAAAGCTTTCTGGAAATATCTGTGTTAGTCTTTCCCCATATCTTTGACTAAATGGATATGCTTGTTAGATTTTAAAAATGTCTTGGACACTCGAGGAGGGCAAAGTGACATTTCCAAAAGCTTTGGCAAGTGAGGAGCAGAGGTGGGACCAGAATTAGATTATTTATGGATTCTTTTCAGACGGGAAAAAGAGGGGTGATCCATGGCCCCTACACCAAGGTCAGTGAGCAGCCGTCCCTTCCTAGATGGAGCTAGAGAACAGGACAAACAGACTTTGATTGTAGCAGGAGGGATGGGGCCGGACCTGGGGAGGGAGGTCCCTGTGGTACAGAGTGGCATATGTGCCACACCCCTCCTCCTGAGGTCTTGGAAAGAGTAGAGAAATCCTCTTTTGCTGTGAGATCCTTTGGAGGGGGCGGGCAGCAGGAGGGCGGGCAAACCTGAGCTTTTTCCCACTTAAGGTGTCCGGTTCATTTAGCCATGCTCTCCCTGTCTCCCATTAGCAAGCATAATCTGGGGCTGGCCGTGCTTCTGTCCTCAGCCACGGATGGATATGCTGAATCCTGTGGTGTTTTGCTGGGCTGCAGTTAGCTTTGCTTTTCATCCGAATGGCAAAGCAAGCCTGCAACAGCTGTGATCAGCTGTTGGAAGTGGGGGTGGGGAAGGGGCAGCTCCTGGCCTCCTGCCCAACCCTAGTTGACTGCTTAGTATCCGCCTCTGTCTCTCTCTGTTGCTGACTCTGCCTCTGTGCCTTTTTCTTTCATTCTGTGTGTGTGTGTGTGTGTGTGTGTGTGTGTGTGTGTGTCTTTTCCTCTTCGTCTTTTTTCCTTCTCTTCTTCCTGCATCTCTCCTTGGACAGTTGGAAGCTGCCATGCTCTTACCTGGATCTTTTAGGGCAGTCGGCTCGTTCAGGGCAAGGAAGGGACAGAAAGTGTCCATTTCTGAATTCCCCACCTCAAACCACAGATGTTGGTTGAGGTGCTCTGTGACAATAGAGAAAAGGCCTGCCTTTAGCCAGACTTGGAGGTCTCACCTTGACTCTGCTTCTTGCTGATCATGAGAGAGACCTTGGCAAGTAATTGACCTTCCCTGAGCCTCAGTTTCCTCTTGTGTCATATGCAGATATCAGTGCCTGCCCAAGGATGTTGTGGTGGAGATCCATTGGGGAAACTTCCCGTAAAGCTCCTTCCTTAGGGATTGGCACATTCTGCATGTTCCTTCTTGGCCCCTCATCGGGCAGAATCCCCGTGTTCCCCCTGTCTTCCTTGGAAGCCATTCACCCCACTTGGTGGCCTCATGCCACCCTACTCCTCCCCCCAGCTCAGGGCTTGTTTTGCCTTCACTCAGCCTCAAAGATCTATTGAATTCCAGGGAGAAAACAGTTTCATGAAGGGTCATAATTCTTCTGGTACCAGCTCTTGTCACTTTTCCAGGCTTAGAAAAAAGTGAGTCTGAGAAAATGAGCCATTTTTAACATGAGTCATCACAGAATGGGGGTGAAAAGGCAGTGCTGAGGAAAAGCCCTAGATGACTCCACAGGTCTGAGAAAGAGGTGTGAGCTTACATCAGTCACTGACATTTTGTTTCTTTTTTCTTTTTCTTTTCTTTTTCTTTTCTTTTCTTTTCTTTTCTTTCTCTCTTGAGAGAGAGAGAGAGTAAGCGTGTGTGCAGACATGCATAGAGGGAAGGGCAGAGGGGGAGAGAGAGAGAGAATTTCAAGCAGTCTCCCTGCCCAGCTCAGAGCCCAATGCCAGGTTCTATCTCACAACCAACTGTGAGATCATGACCTGAGCTGAAATCAAGAGTCGCATGCTTAACCGACTGAGCCACTGAGGTGCCCCCTGACATTTTATTTTTTAAGCCACATGGACAGATTATAAATGTGTCAATAGAAGAGGATGCTGACCATCCATGATTATTACTGGCATCCCCCAAATTCAGCCTTGAGCTTGGTCTGAGTCAACCTTCCTTAGGGTGCAAGAATGCAGCCACCAAATGAGGCCAGCCCCTCCACGTCTGTGGTCCCAAAGCAGCCAGCCAAAAAGAAAGCCTGGGATTGTCAGCAGGTGCCTGTATCCTCCCTGACCCCATGGGCTGCAGAGAACTGTCCAAGGTTTCTGAGCATCTCCCCTCCCTTCTCAAGCTCATGGGGCAACATGGATCCACCACCCTAGGCTCCTCTGGAAGAAGAATCCAGACACCAGAGGAAGCTGTGGGAGATGTTGGAGTGTAGGGAAAAGACATACCCAGCCCAACACTGGTTGTTTTGGACTTTGGTCCTTTTATTACACAGACACTTTTTGATGGGGCCGTGGATTCCTTGTTACTTCCCAAGTCTGGGAGCCAGGGGCTTGCCTGCTGCTCTCATCTTTGAGGCTTCCCAGAGAAGCACCCCCTTCTCTCCACCTCATCCCAATCTTAATACCACATTTCTCTCTGGGCAGGTTTAAGGATTACCGAGAGCCACCGTGGGCCCCAAACCCGTATGAGTTTTCCAAACAGTACTGGTCCATTCTGTCTGCCCGTCTGGCTTTTGTCATAATCTTCCAGGTGAGTTGTTCAGAGCAAGAGTAGCCAATTAGAATTTGGGCTGCAGGGGTAAAGACAGCATGGCTTCTCGCCTGCCCCTCATCTCCAGGTTTTCATGGCGCAGTGACCTACGGGTGTCTGCATGTGGCAGGTAGAAGTGAGTGCCTCCCCAGAGGAGGCTGGAAGCACTCTTGAGAGGGCTTCCATTCATGGATGGATTTGCAGCAAGAGAATAGAACACAGAGTAAGGTTACAAGACAGATGTGGAATAAGTTGCAGGGTGGAGATAGATTCCCGTTCAGGCGTAAGACAAGACAGGAAGTGAGAAGAGCAGTGGAAACCAGAATCTCAACCCCGATGCAGACAAACAGTCCCGCCTGGTCTCTGCAGCCCAGGAAAGGGCTCGAGTTCTGAATCATTCTTCTAGCTCTCGGCTGACTCCCTCCTTTGTTAGCATGCCTCAGTCCCTGAGACATCTGGCGGGGAGGGCCCCAGAGCCATCCGGCCATGCCTTGGTAAATAGCAAACTCGAGCCCCGTGATTGCTATCTCTGACAATAGCCGCAGCTCCGGTTGCACAGCAGAGATCCGTGAGTGCGCGGCCCCAGTTCCCACTGGGGGTCCTGCCGGCCTTCAAGATCCTTTTCTCTTCCACTCCCTCAGGCTTTTGTATTCCCTGAAGGCAGATCTCTGGAGGGCTCTAAGATATCTGGCCCTGACCCTGGCCCAGGAAGTGGAGAAGCCCCTCGGCTAGTTTTTCACCTAAAGAAGACAGCCATTCTTCCTCTGGGGAGATGGGGCGAACTATTAGAAAAACCACTCCAATGTCCCCCTGCAGGTGTCCCCTGGCTTTCCCACAGCTCACCTGTAACACTTGTTTGCACTGTGAAAGTTGGCTTAAGAGAAGAGTGTGACTTAAAGCAGCTTTAGAGCATGAATGCACCCAGGAGCCTCTGGAAACAGCAGCTGGTCCCCGGGCCCTCCCCTGGGCCCCTAGGTGCAAGTGAGGTTCAAGGTCAAGGTGGGAATAGGTTTGGAGCCTGGAAGAAAGCTGTACCCTCCTGATCTCATCTCCGGATCTTGGAGCAAGCATGTAATTGGCAGGCAGAGAAGGCTACCATGGGGGCAGTGTACTGGGCAGACCATGGCTTGGAGAACTGGCTGGGGACCGGGTTATAACAGTATATATCGGGCCATGCTGGCACTGTTGTAATGTATTCACCACTTCAGTGAAAATGCTGCAGGATAAGCTAGTCCTGTCTTACCCGCATTTCCAAGGGAGGGGATGGGGCTCCGAAGGTGGAAGAAGGAAGCCAATTACAAGTGTGCACAGAAGCTTAGAAAGGAGAAGGGGGAGCTGGAGGCAGAGGCCCTAGATGGGCCAGTGTGACTGACTTAGCAGGAAGAGAGAGAGCAGGATGAGTGTGAGGTTGGCTGAGACCAGAATTCACAGAAACCAAAGGACTGCCTCTGATATGGAGGACGGAAAGCAAGCGGGAAGCCAGAGAGGGGCTGCTGGCCCAGCGGAAGCCCTGGAGAGGCCAGGGGTCCTGTGCCCACTTCCTATGAGGCTCTGGAACAGGGTGCCTGGAGGCTGAGAGGCCAGGCAGGAAGAACAGGAGGAGGAAAAGCAATAGCTGACACTTCTCAAGCCCCACCTTGTGCAAGGTACTGACTTACTTAATCCTTGCAACAACTCCAGGAGGCAGGTACTGTTACTCGTCCACCTTGTCCATGGGGACCCTGCGGGATACTTCTGCTCTTTGGCTAAGACCACCTGCCATTAAGTAGCAGAGCCAGAGGACCACAGAGGTGACCTGCTCCTGGGTCTGTGCTCCCCACCACTACCACCATGCACCACACCACCAGCCCGACTGCTGAGACCTCACTCCAACCCACCGGGCCGGGCCTTTCCTCTCAACCCCTCTCCCTTGATTTTGGCAGAACCTCGTGATGTTCCTGAGTGTCCTCGTGGACTGGATGATCCCAGATATCCCCACAGACATCAGCGACCAGATCAAGAAAGAGAAGGGTCTGTTGGTGGACTTCTTCCTGAAGGAGGAGCATGAGAAACTCAAGCTGATGGATGAGCCAGCCCCAAGGAGCCTGGGAGGGGGGCGTCGGAGCAGGAGCCGGGCGGCCAGCTCGGCACCCTCGGGCCTGAGCCAGCCGGGCAGCATTGCGTCTTCTGCCTCGCAGCACACCAATGTGTGAGCAAGCCGGCCCCGTTGCGGGGACCACCGCAGTGGCCCAGGACCTCATGGAGCACGCCTCTGTGCCTGTGTGGGAGGGCTAGCTGGCGTTTGCTGGGGTCTGGCCTCAGGGGGCCTTGCAAACGTGCGTTTGTGCTGAGAGAGAGAGGGGTTAGAGCGAGTGAGACAGCGAGCACAAGCAGGAAGAGAAATGAGGATGCTTCTCAGGAGCTTTAAGCTTAAGTTTCTTTTAGGTCCTCTTTGTATCCTTTTGGGGGATTGGCACCCCATTTTGAGACCTGGTGCAAGAACTGGGTGTTTCTACCCCAGTGCTCAGAGCTCCCAGGCGCCATGCACCTTCCCTGTGTTTCCTCAGATGTCCCCTCTTGGGTGGCCACAGGCTGTGAGAGAAGGAAGCCCCCCTCCTGAGCGATCCCTGACCCCTTCCCACCAGCTCCCTGAGCAGATCCCTCTGAGTCGCTTGCAGCCAGGACTGTCACAGCCTCAGTGGGTGCAAATTAAGTCACTGGGCTGATGGCTGTGGCCACTGGACTTGATGGTGAGTGGCAGAGGTCCCAACCTGGGCTTGTCTCCATGTCATGGGGATGCTTTAAGCTTGTGCAACTAACCATCACTTTATGCAGGTTCAAATTTAAAGTAATAAAATAAATTGAAACATTGTTTATAAAGGTGCATCTCCTTGTCTGTGGCTCCCTCTCTTTCTGTCACTTCCTACCAATATTTATTGAGGACCTATTGTGTTCCAGATACTCAGATGAGAGATAACCAGAGTACAAGAGATGTAATCTCTGCCTCATTGGGGCTCACTTTCTGGGGAGAGACAGGATTTTAGCTAGTAATAAGGGCTCTGAAGAAATATAAGGGATAAAGGAGGCAGGAAATGTGGAAGCAGGGGAGGTAAGGGCTTACCATTTTATATACGAATTAATGACAGACCCAAGATGGTTCTGAGGTTACATCTTTCCTCCCAGAGCTGGGGAGGGGGGCAAGATTTTCAAGTATAGTTGGAAGCAAAGGCCAAACACCGTTCATCACCATCCTTCACACACCTTAGTCCCACACACTGTCCAGAAACCTGTTGCACAGTCCTCTTCCTTGGGACCTGGCCCCGGTTCCTCCCCGGTCATTCTTAGTGTCTGCATGGAAGCTTCTAGGAGGGCCACACCCCAGAGAAGACATGAGTGTTCTCTTATTTCAGCACAGCTGATAATTCAAGGGCCTGGGGTGCTGAGCTGTTCATCCTTGCCACTCCCCGTGGCTTCTGTGTCCTGGCCACATGCAGGATCCCACTGCTCGCCAACTCTTGCTCTGGACAGCAGTCCCTTCTTTCATGGCCACGCCAGGGCATAGATACAGCTTTAATGGGAGCAGCAGACAATCCTGTCCCATGCCACTCACATACCAGTAGGCCTACGATAAGTTTTAACCACTTCACTCTTTAATGTTCAAACTACCGTGTTAGCCTAGATTCAAACTACGGTATTACCAAAACACTGCATTATCTTACACCAGGCTTCAGCTGACTCGGGGAGAGGGAAGTGGCCAAAAAGAAAAATTTCACTTCAGGAGCATTAATGACATGGAGATTTCAGGCCCATAAAAAGGAGGAGGATATCCCCAGAGACTCCTACCTGTGTGGGTGGGGTTGATATTTCCTACAAGCAGTGATGGTCCACACTGATGGTCAGGGGCCACCTCCAGCACCAAGACACCCACTTTGCACTGACTGCAGCTGGCTCAGGACCCCACCTCTTTTTCTTTTTTTTTCAAGTTCACATTTTTATGTGATCATAGAGGTGGAACTTGCACACCAAAATAAGACAATCTAAAAAACAATGAAGGGGCACCTGGGTGGCTCAGTAGGTTAAGCATCTGACTCTTTATTTTGGCTCAGGTCATGATCCCAGGATTGTGGGATCAAGCCCTACATTGGAATTTACACTGGGCATGGAACCTGCTTAAGATTCTCTCTCTCTTCTCTTCTCTCTCTCTCTCTCTCTCTCTCTCTCTCTCTCTCTCTCTCCTGCTGCCCCTCTGCCACACACACTCTCTCCCCCGTCCTCAAAAAAAAAAAAAAAAAAAACCAAACTCAAAAAATCAACAAAAAAAAAAAAAAGAAGAAAGTGAACCCACAGTCCCCAAATTTATCATCAACATCAACAACTGCTGTGTTTCCTTCCAGATGGTCATTCCCTCTCAAGCGCATCTGTATTTTTGGTTGCAAATATGCAGTATATGCTGTCTTGCTTTCTTCTTTTACTTCATGTAGCTCATCAATCCTTTTATCCCATAAATTTGTCAATTTTTTTAATGTTTATTTTTGAGAGAGAGAGAGAGTGAGTTGGGGAGGGGCAGAGAGAGAGAGAGAGACAGAATCCTAAGCAGCCTCCAGGCTCCAAACTGTCAGAATGAGCCCGACCCGGGGCTCAAAGTTGCGGACCTTGAGATCATGACCTGAGCCAAAGTCAAACACACTCAACTGACTGAGCCACCAAGATGCCCCTCAGTTGTCAATTTTGAATGTTATTCAGAAGTATGTACCTAACACCTACCATGTACCAGACTCCATATTGGGCGCTTGGGATACATCACTCGACACAGTGATTCCTGACCTCTTGTAGGTGAGTCAGGAAGACATAATAAACAACGAAAATAAATTATATAGTATGTTAGGAGGTATTAAGTGCTATGGAGAAAAAGAAAAAGTCAAGCAAGGTAGAGGGGATTGGTAGCAGGGATAGAGGCTCCATTTTATTTCCATTGCATAATGGGCGTTTTGCTTTGTTTTGTTTTGGGTTTTTTTCTGCCTCACCCCTTCCTGTTAAGGGATTGCAGATTGGGTATGGAAACCTGTGGTGGCCAAAGTCCACACGCTAGTGATTAAGCCAGACAGCGCCTCCCTGGGAGATCTAGATGGAGAGGAAGGGAGATTCCATCTGCGGGGATATAAATTTCCATCCTGAAAGGATTCTGTTTTCTCACTCTCTCTCACTACAAATGAATTAGGAATTTTGTGATTTGCCCCCATCCCTACGCTCAAATCATCTCAGCACCTGCCTTACCAGCGTGACCACCAGACGTGCCTGCCTAACAGGGCAGCAAATGGGATTCAGGCTAAGAACTTCCCAAAGGATTTGTTAGCCTGGGTAGAGAGATGGTAGGTTCGGTCCTAATTTATTTTTAATGTTTATTTACTTATTTTGAGAGCAAGAAAAAGTGCAAGCAAGGAAGCGGCAGAGAGAGGGAGAGAGCAAGAGAAAGAGGGAGAGAGGAAGAGAGAGAGAGAGAGAAAGAGAGAGAGAGAGAGAGAGAGAATCCCAAGCAGGCTCCACACTTAGCACAGAGCCCAGCTTGGAGCTCGATCCCATGAACCATGAGATCATGACCTGAGCCAAAATCAAGAGTCACACTCTTAACCAGCTCAGACTCTTAACCAGCTGAGCCACCCAGGCATCCCCAGTCCTAATTTAAAACAAACAATGAAACCTACCTTCTGCTATTTAAAAAAAATTTTTTTAAACATTTATTCATTTTTGAGAGTGAAAGAGACAGAGCATGAGCAGGGGAGAAGCAGAGACAGGGAGACAGAGAATCCAAAGCAGGCCCCAGGCACTGAGCTGTCAGCACAGAGCCCAACACGGGGCTCGAACGCATGGACTTCGATATTATGACCTGAGCTGAAGTCAAGTGCTTAACCAACTGAGTCACCCAGCCACCCCTCTACCTTCTGCTCTTAGAGGAAATTATAACTTTAACATTTCACTGTAAAATACAAAAAAATTAATTATGAGCAAACATCTGAAACACTGAAGAAATGAAAAAATATCACTCCTTTTCCTATGCCCTTTCTCTAGAAATAATAGCAGTTAATGTCTGAGTTTAGTTTCATTTGTGTTCTCATGGTATATGTGCAGGCACTTATATTGATCAGTAATAGCATCTATTTTGTTTAATTATAAAAGTAATATGTACTCATTGAAGAAGACTTAGAAAATGCAAAAAAGAGTAAAATGTAAATAAAACAATTTAAATCATCTGAATTTTACCCCCAAGAGAAACAGCCATGAGCTCTAGATGGAGGGCATGACGGCAAACAGCATTTACCATTGGGTTCATCAGTTTTTCCCTATTAAGAATAAACAGAAATGGAATTCAGTTGATGGCTGATTTACCTAAATAATATATTTTTTAAATGTTTATTTACTTTGAGAGAGAGAGAGAGAGAGAGAGAGAGATCATGAACAGGGGAGGGGAAGACAGAGAGAGGAGAGAGAATCCCAAGCAGGCTCTATGCTGTCAGCATGGAGCCCTACATGGGGCTCGATCTCACAACCATGAGTGAGATCATGACCTGAGCTGAAATCAAGAGTCAGATACTTAACTGACCGAACCACCCAGGTGCTCCTACATAAATAATCTTGATGGAATAATCTTGATGGCCATTTTCTTGATGCGCTCATTGTAAAGAAAAAAGCATGGAAGAAAAGTTGGACTTCCCTTCCCTCTCTCCCCTTTCATAGCCTCTCCAGAGGAGCCCTGTCTAGGACAATCCTGATTGAGGTGGGGTGGGGGGGGAGGTGCTATTTTCGGCAAGGATTTTATTTTATTTTTTAAACAACAGACATTTATTTTCCCAGAATTCTAAAGCCTGGAAGTCCAAAATCAGGATGTTAGTGAAAAACTCTTCCTGGAGTGCAGAAAAAATCTGTGTCCTTACATGATGGAGAGATGAAGAGCAAGCTCTCTAATGTCTCTTCTTAGAAGGACACAATTCCCATCATTAGGGCCCCATCTCATGATATCATCTAAACTTTTTTTTATAGTTTATTGTCAAGTTGGTTTCCATATAACACCCAGTGCTCATCCAAACAAGTGCCCTCCTCCATGCCCATCACCCATTTTCCCCTCTCCCTCACCCACATCAACCTTCAGTTTTTTCTGAGTATATAAGAGTCTCTTATGGTTTGCCTCCCTCCCTCTCCCCAACTATTTTTCCCCTTCCCCACCCACACGGTCCTCTGTTGGGTTTCTCCTGTTCCACATATGAGTGAAAACATATGGTATCTGTCCTTCTCTGACTGACTTCACTTAGCATAACACCCTCATGTTCCATCCACGTTGCTACAAATACCAGATTTCATTCTTTCTCATTGCCATGTAGTATTCCATTGTATAGATAAACCACATCTTCTTGATCCATTTGTCAGTTGATGGACATTTAGGCTCTTTCCATGATTTGGCTATTGTTGAAAGTGCTGCTATGTGCCCCAATGCATCAGCACTCTGTATCCCTTGGGTAAATTCTTAGCAGTCCTATTGCTGGGTCATAAGGGAGTTCTACTGTTAATTTTTTGAGGAACCTCCACACTGTTTTCCAGAATGGCTGCACCAGTTTCCATTCCCACCAACAGTGTAGGAGGGTGCCCATTTCTCCACATCCTCACCAGCATCTATAATCTCCTGATTTGTTCATTTTAGCCATTATGACTGGCGTGAGGTGGTATCTCAGTGTGGTTTTGATTTGTATTTCCCTGATGATGAGTGATGCTGAGCATCATTTCATGTGTCTGTTGGCCATCTGGATGTCCTCTTTGGAGAAGTGTCTGTTCATGTCTTCTGACCATTTCTTCACTGAATTATTTGTTTTTCAGGTGTGGAGTTTGGTGAGTTCCTTATAGATTTTGGATACTAGCCCTTTATCTGAAATGTTATTTGCAACTATCTTTTTGTATTCCATCGGTTGCCTATTAGCTTTATTGATTGTTTCCTTTTCAGCAAGGATTTTAAAGATGCAGAAAATCATCATTAACGCCTCAATAAAATGGCTATTATTTTGCCATATGGAACTTTGCTTTTCTGCCAGGCAAATGAAAGCCTTTGGGTTTGCTAATGCACCCAAAACCAAGTTCTAACCTTGTAAATAGATGAGTCCTCCTTAAGAAATACGGGAGGGAAACTTATCAGATGTTCTTCTAAGCGGACATAAATTGTGGTAGGAGATTCCACCTGGCTGTGGAAGGCATTCTAGAAGCAAGGACAAGAATGAGATGGGAAAACTCAGGGACCAGTCTGCCCCATGGTTACTTGAAATATGTAGCCAAATAGGGCTTGAGGTTAAAAATAAATTAGAAAAATGCTCCTGTCTTTTTATAGTGTCACAGTCCTCCCTTAGCTGGCTAGAGTATACCTTCAGGTATAATGTTTTTTAACAATGTGGTGTTAAAGATTCTACCCAGATCCCTTCAGAATTGAGCTGCTTACTCCCCAGCTACTGACAGTCACAGTTTGAAGCCCCTCTCAGAACTGCTATAAGTGAAAGGGGGCTGCCGGGGCCAGGGCCACTTTTCTGCTGGGGGCAGCCTCTCATCTCTGCAGGTGGAGGAGACCCACCTTGGCTCAATCGGAAATAATTCTACAGGGCTTCTTCAGCCCCAGAGCTTCATATGGAATTGGCTAAAATGTATTGCAGCTCAGCTCTTCCCGCTGCCCCGTTCTGCTTACCTCACCCCTCTGCTTTGCTCCCCACAGGTGTCCTTCTGGAACACACTTCCTAGTCAGTCTCCTACAGGCCACGTATCCAGCTCCTATCCCAGGGGACCTGACTAAAAACATGGGCAGGCATTTGCTTTTGTTGGAATGATGGCTTGACTGGATTTACCTTTCTCGGTCACCAACCTTTCTTTCAAAACATTGTGGCTGTGGCAATTAATCCATGGTCTTCTGGGGTTTGAGAGGGAAAACCTCTGGCACAAGCCTGATCGATATTCCTTTGTACATTTCTTTTTTCCTCCTGCCTTCGTGCAAATAGGATTTTAAAATGTATTCTTGGAATTCAAAAATTTATTGGAATGTGTCTTGATGTGGGTTTCATTATTTAATATGACTGAAATGAGGTGGTCACATTCAGTCTGCATATCACTTCTTTCTCGGCTTTGGAAGGTACTCTTCCAGTACAGGAATAGAATCTAGTATAGCCATTCCAACTCTTTTGATTATTTTAAGGAAACACTTAAGGGAAATACTCAAGGTTTGGATTGGCTTTCCAGTTTTTTATCTTCATTGCCACCATCTTTTTTTTTTTTTTTTTTTTTTTTTTTCCTCAGCATGTTTCTCCTTGTCCTGATCCTCCATATTTCAGGAGCATGCCCTTCCTGGAGTACCATGTTACTTTTTTTCTCTGCCTCCTCCCCTCAGAAGCAATCCACCTATAATCTCTAATATATTGTTTTAGCAGTTTCCAAGCTCTCACTTGTATGATCCTTCATGGATAATCTGGGAGAGAAGTGAAGACTGCTCCTCACCCCCTATAACCCTACTCTTCCAAATTTCCTGTTCTACTGATGGCCTGACTTTTACCAGCTGCATATATTTTCCAAGATATGCTCCTTGCTGGTAAATGAAGGGGTTGGACTGGACAAGCACTAACATCCATTCCTGCATTGTTGATATGTACAGTTCTACAGGTTCAGCATGGTAAGGAAAACATGAAGAGCATGGTCAGTCTTATCTTCCATGTTACCATGATACTCATCTTTCACAACCCAAGCCTCATTTATCTGTGTCTTGGATAACCTAACCCAAGTCAGCCCAGGGAAGAGTTGCTTGGAATTTCTACTCTTGTCCCAACCCACAGTGGTATCGGATCTGCTCGGCCACAGCAGAGGGCGCCAGAGAGCAGAACCCACCCTTGAAGACTTAGTCACAAGTTCTGGAAGACAGAGCAGATGTTTCCTCAGAATGCAGCCGTGTTTACACATCTGGCTAACCTCTTGCTCCCCTTCCCTGTTCTGTACAGCAGGAAATGGCAGTGCCTCCAAAACCAGACCCCTTCCAAACCAGGCTAGAAGACAGATGTCTCACCAGGACTCTTGCCCAGATGCAGTGGAACCCACTTATTCTTCTGCTCTTCCCATGGCTCATGCAGCTTTATCTGCAGAAAGGAAGTGCAAGGTGAAAGCCAGATGGGAATTCAAAAAGACAGCTCTACATATGAGTTCAGGAACCTTCATGTTTTATTGCCCCACCTTTGTCTCACTTCCTGTCTGTCTAACAGAGCAAGGAGCTGAGGACTGACGCTTCCAAGCCAAGATGTCTTCCTCAATTAGGGGAATGAAGCCATAGGCCCTAAGGGAAGGAGGCAGACTTTTGACATGGATCCCACATCATAACCTGCTCCTAGTTTTCTCCCAGCTTGATGGACTCTGGTTGGCCTGCATCTAATTCTTCAGAGAGCATGTGTCAACTTCTATCAAGAACCACATCTGCTTGGTCTGAGTGAGGCTGCTAGTTGAGAAACAGATGAGGCCCCTAAAATAGGCCTCTTCGACTCTTTTCTACGGGCCTCATTCCTACTACACTCAGAAACTTTTCTCAGTGTCTGCCTTACCACTTCAAATTTGGTTTTCTTAACTGCCTCAGCTCTAACTTCACTGTACTCCACCTGTTTCTTTTGATTGCTCACTATCTTTTCATAGGACAAGGTTTTTTCTCTTTATCTGTCTTCTCAATGACTCTACCTCCTTCCAGAAAGCTCCCTGAAGCTCCTTTCCCTTTTGATGGGCAGCATATGTAGAGCACTTTTCAATATCCTTATGTCAAAAGTATGTAGTATGATTAACATGGGCAGATCCTGGTTTTGTGGGCCCAGAAACTTCTGCAATTTTAGGGACCTTCTTCAAGAAAAAAGACTCAAAATTATAAAATAAAATCAGGTACAAGTGTGACTATTTAGCATGAAAAGAAAAGTTCCAAAATACAAATTTTGGGCTAACCCAGAAACATGACTAAATTTATAACAAATAGTTTTGTTTTTTATTAACGAACTGACTCATTGCCTTTATATTACAGTACTGCTCCCTCAACACCTTTAGTCATGTGTTCTTTAATTGCTTTTCATAACAAGGTTTTCAATTAGGAAAAAGAACGGTAATTCACTCTTTCCCCTAGCAAAGTTGATCAACATTTGCTTTTTTTTGGACAGATCCTGCCACGAGTGTACCAATAGCACAGGAGGACACCAGCCCCTACAGATAGAAGCCAAGGGGTCACACCAGTTCCTCTGTCCTCACACTGGCCAACAGAAGCCTCTACGCTGGAGCCTTTGGTGGGGAGAGGTCCTGTACAACTTTGGGAGCCTGAGCTGCAGCTGCATGCAGTCTGGGTCTTGGTTTGAGCTTTGGCCTTAACTTTGGGCTGCAGAACCTGAAACCATTGGCAATGCAGGCATGAACACATTTCCCCAGAATGGGATGAGCAATATAGGCAAGCTTGTGGTTCCTGCCCTTTGGGATCTTGGGCTTGACCAGTTTGGTCTAGTCGAGGGCCTTGATAGCCTCGACACATGCACTCTTGGCCTTGGCATTGTTGGCCTGCATCTTCTTCAGGCCCTTCTTGTGCTTCTTGGCAAAGCACACGTTCCTCGAGAACTCAGGGTCTACCCCCTCAAGAGATTCATATCTTTGTAAGTGGGGTTTCTTAATGCCATTCCTGCACCATTTTTATGACTGGTTGTGAGTAGTGTGGTTCTTGGACTTGGCCATGTCTGCATGGAAGCCCATGGCCCTCAAAATGCCTTGGGTAGTGCTTTTTATTTCTGATAGAAAATAAGAACCTAGAATGTTTTTTCAGTTCCACAGCTTATTGGTGATTTCATCTGAATGTTAAGATTATTGTAAAATTTGGGAAAGCTTCTCTCAAGTTTCTTTCATGTATAAGCTCTAACATATGAAAGAATTTTCCATATATTTTGGAAGTCATTTTGCCTCTACTTTCCATAAATCCTGGGCTCCCTTGGAAGGAACCTCACTCTAAAGTTGCCTCTTATCACTGGCCTCTGAAACTGAAGCTATGGGGGCTTTAATCCTGGGGTTCAAACTCCAGCCTGTGTTTATTTGACATCATGACACCTCCCTCAGAACCTCACTGGCCCTGGATGCTCTGCCTGAAGCCTGTGGAGTCACATAATCATAGTGACAGTACTCGTAGTGACAGCAATGATAATCACCACCTGAGGAGCCCTCACTAGGAGCCAGTTGTGCTAAGAATTGTACACTCATCACCTTGCTTAATCTTTACAACCTCCTGAGAAGTGTTTTTATTCCCCATCTTATACTTAACCAGGTTAGCCACACCACCAACTCGGATTGCTATGTCTCTCTTTTTCCCATTAATCACTTAAGTGCCCACATAATTTTTAATGAAGCTGGAGTGAGAGACCATCGATATCTCCTTCCTGAGGCCTCCTACCTTTGACTCCTCCAAGTTGCCAGATCATACTCCACCCCAAGGGGGCTTTCAGGGACCCCTTGAAGGGATGGCAGGGGTGTATTCTGTCCTCTTTGGCTAATGTTCACGTGGGGCACCATTGGAGATTTTGCCATTCAACATGGGTACCCTTGCTGAACAGATTTCTGATCATAACTAAGTCATGGCCAACACTTGGGCTCCAAGGTATAGCCTCACTGTGCCAGAGGGGGCTGGATCCCCAAGGGCATTCAGACTCACCACATATGTACCATGCTCAGCTCTTCCCCAGGAATGGCTGGATATTTGCATTAAGTCAGGTTCACCACCTTAGACACCACTTCCACACAGGGACATCCCTTCTGAGGCCCTGGAGTCTTCCTTGCCACACTGATCCACTCTGATAAATGCCAATTTTCATTTGGGGATTTTCATTTGGGGACCTCAGAGAAAATCTTCCCTCTAGCCCAAGCTGAATCTAAGGGTTTGCCTGTCTGAGGCTACAGAAGCTTCCAGTCTTCTTCCACTCTGTGGAATCCTTTGCCACATAGAAGGAAATCTTTGTGTCAGCCTTCACTGAATCTACAGCCTCTAATCTGAATTGGCAGTGATGGTATGTGGGGTCACGACAGGGGATTCTGGCACTCTGTCACACACACAGATACAGAATTCAAGGCTCAGAGAAGCTTTACCTCTACTCAAGAGTCCAAAGCGAGGAAGTGGCTGAGGTGGAGTGAACTGCAGTCTGCCTCCCCTCCAGAGCCTGTGCTGATAACCAGTCATTGGTGAGGAGTGAGAAGGCACATTTCTCAGCTGTCTGTGTTTGGGTAAAGCCTTTTGGGGGACAGAGTCTCATATGATGCTGAGACAATGTACTGTAATGGAAAATTCACTGCATTTTGAAGCCAGACTTGGTTCTAGTGCCCACTCTCTTTGTGGGGCAAGGTCCAACTTTTCTGAGCTCTTTTCCAACTGGGGCATAGAAATGATACCATCCCTGCCTCCTTCTCAGGGCTGCAGAGCATGAGATCCATATCAAGGAGTGGTATTGTAATAAATGCCTACATTTCTAAGAAGACAAATATCATTATGAATGGCTAAGACAAATGTATGCCCAGTATAAGATCCATTGGTAGAGACTGTTGTGGCCAACAGTAAAACCTAACGTCCAGGTTCCAAGAGGGTGGCACAGATGCCAGGAAATGGAATATTGTGTGCTGGAATGATCTCTGCAGAGTACCCGGCACTGGCTGGTTAGCAGTCTTGACATCAGCACGTTTGGTAAACTCCACCCCAGTCTGGGTTTCCAGATGAGTAAACTATTGAGGGAGACCTCAAATGCAATGTCACTGGTCAGGACGCTCTAAAGAATTATTGTCTTTCCTCCCCACTTCTGTTAACGTGCCTTGGCTTTTAAAACAAATGCCTTGCTTTGACGTAGAATAAGTATGTCGTGGTTTTTTGAAAACATTGCACCAACTCCATTAAAAACATATCAAGTGATACCCAAGTATAAGCTTCAGTTGCTAGACCATTATTTTCAGAAAGTGCATTAATCTAAACTAATTTTTCATGGTTTTTGTGGTTACCTTGAGTGATTCTTTATAAATGTCTACCAAAGAAAAGAGAGTTTATTGTGGGAGCAGGGTAGACTTCTGGATTGAAATGCTTCATCATCAAGACTGAAATCTTCTCAGATGAAAACTGGCTTTTCTACTGATCTTTGGATGATTACTTCATAGCATCACAGCACATCTAGAATTTAACATGGTGACTCTTGTTATACTACTGCCTGTTCAGGATACCACATGGATGCAATTACTTTCCAGGATCACGAAATCAGAAAATGCCAAAGGACCTTCAGAGAACTGGCAACCAAGAATGGGCTTTCTGTAAAGTGTCTTCCATTTATCAGTGAAAGTCTGCACTCTCAAATCTATTTTCAATAAGTGCAGAAATGAGGAATCAGATGCACATCAAAGAACCCACTCTCACGAGAGTTTATATTGGAAAGATATTATGTAGCCATTTCTATGCCTCTTATAGGTGGGGCATGTGGGCAGTGGCATGCCATTTGGAAAGCAAGGGATCAGATAAAAGCACGTCTTACTGGGAAAGAGGTTTTAAAAACAGAAGATATTTATTTTTCTTTATAGATCACCCACTCTGAAGAGAGATTTGAAGTTGCTGTTATATATACAACGGAGTTAAAGTAGGGAGGATGAGAGGGGTGGAAAAGGGGTGTCAAGTAATGGACAACATGAGGATTATCAATTCATTCAACTACTACAACCACAGGGGCTGCAAAGCTTCACTGAGTATCTAACTGGACTCCTCAAGTCACTTGATTCCTACTGTTTGAGCGGGAGCAATGGTCCAGACAGGCTGTGGCTCCCAGCTGCCTGACCCTCCACATGGCCCATGATTCCATAGGGTGCCCAGTCAGGGCCTGACCTTTCTTTTTGCCTGTGCCATCCTCACCAGGCTGAGATCTTGGCCTTTCCCTCAGTTCTCATACCAAGGGATCCTCCTGCAAGCTTACATCAGCATTGTCCCTTGTCCCTGGGCATGCCCTTTCATGATGCTTTTTAGGACAGGTCAGGAGACTCCTGGTCCACCATGGTCATGGCCACTTGGCCCAGGCTTACCATTCCATACCTCCCTCCATAAACATTTTACAATTACCTCCTTCATTCCACAAGGGGGATTATGTACACATGGTGGGTCTGGGATCTGAAAGGGTTTAGGGAAAGTGAGGGGGATGGATATGTACATATGTAAAAAACACTTATTAGGACTATTTTGGACTGGGCACATTGGAGTCATTATTTGTAATCCTCACAAAGACCCAGAACAATAATCCCATTACTGGATAAAAACCTGGCGCTCTAAGACACTCTTTAATTCACTTAAGGACACCTAGCTAATGTTTTCATGAGCCACAAGTAAAACCCACGTCTGTCTTGTTTTCTTATGTTTGTTTATTTTTGAAAGAGAGAGAGAGCACGAGCAAGGGACGGGCAGAGAGAGAGAGGGACAGAAGATCCAAATCAGGCTTTGTGCTGACAGCAGCGAGCCCCATGTGGGGCTTGAACTCACTAACTATGAGATCATGACCTGAGCAGAACTCAACCAATTGAACCACCCAGGTGCCCTGAAACCCAGGTCTCTCTTAAAGGCCATGCTATTTCCTCTGCCATGCTGCCATCGAGTTTTTTCTCCAGCCTTCCCCACCCCCCATTATTTAATTATATAAACTTTCTACTTTGGCCAAACCCATCTGTTGTCATCTCTTATATGTTCCCATGTTCCTTTCCTAGGCTTTTGCTACATCTGGAATACTCATTTCTGGTATGCTGCCAGAAAACCCATGGTTTTACACCTGACCTTTGGTCCCCACTCAAGGCTGCACACACCAAAGGGCCAGCCTTTTCTCTACACTGTTTTTCAGAGAGACCTCTCTCCAATCCCCAGCTCCTCACTCTTCTATTACAAAACCACTACAAATGTGCTTGTGCAGCAGCAGGCCTGATGTTAGGGTAGATACAGCTCACCTGTGGGCTTGACTTCCCTGAAAGAAAAAGGGCACATGTTAATCTCTCTAGGATCCAAAGCCTCTCACAGTCCCTTGACACATAGTCTGCATTCAATGAAGGTTGGTTGCTGTAAGGAAGGAGGGTGGAAATGGAGGGAGGGAAGTAAGAAGCAATGTGGGGCTGGAGTATTTAGAAGGTGGTCAGCAATGAGGCTTTCACTGGAAAGCAATAATGACCCACCACTGCCATCCCCCCTTTCCATGCCTCATTGCTGCACTCTCCACAGGCACATCTCAGAAGAGCAGAGCCCATACTTCACTGACACACCAGCAAGGCCAGACCAAGGACTAAAATATTCAAATAATATTCTACTAGATTATAAATAGCCACTGCCTCGTCCTAACCCCAAGTTCCCCAAGTGTACCTCCAGGCCACCTCAGCTACTCCCTGGAGGCCTCCTGGTCCTCCCTATGATCCTGGAAGTAAATAAAGGAGTGATGCTTGTCACACCAAGGCACCTCAGGACTCTGTAGTTGTCCAGACTGTTCCAAGTACAAAATGTTTGAATATCTCTGCATAAAAGTACCAATTCCTGGGTGCTTAGTCGTGGAAGTCTCCTCACTTTCCACTTGCCCTCCACCCCACCCCACCCAGAAACTCCCCTTCAGAAGCTTAGGATCACTGGAATTTGCTCAGATACTCTGAGTGGAGGTTGCCCTCTCTTGCCTCCAGGCTCTTAAGTCCCTGCAGACGGCCAACATAAACAAACCCTGAGGAATTTGCCTGAGTTCATTCCAAAGGAAACAAGCAGGTAGCTACCTACCTTTGCCTTGGCTCCAGAACATAAGTGAAATCCAAGATGGGAAAACCTTTGGTGTCTATCAAGTTGGCTTCTCTGTGGAAATCTTATCAAGAAACATCGGACCTTCCAGATTTCCTGAAAAGACTGTAGCGAAGGCAAAGTTTTATATATCTCTAATTCTTCGTGTCCCTCCTGTGCCTCCCCAAATCCTAGTCTCTTCCTAAAGGAAGAGGTAATTATCATTTCTAATCTGATCTCAGGACATGTATTAACCACAGCTGGCCCTGCATCACATCCCCAAAGCCCTGGAGAGTCTCTGCCTTCATTATATTCTTGTGAATGTATTCTGAGCCATTTGGCATCCTTTACGAGGGTGACTGAGTGGCTAAGATGCATTTGCACTGAAGGCAACTTATGTTTTCTCAACACCACATAATAGATTTAAACACAAAGAAACCCATTTTAATAAACACCTGCTATCTTCTCCATGCAATAAATCTTTTGCGGGAGAGGACAGCACTCGCACTATTCTCTCTGCCTACACTTAATTCATTTCCTTCCCTTCTCTCCCTCCTGCAGAGAAAGAACTCTCAGATGCTAAAATGGGCCAGACTCTGGCCTGGTTGGTGGTGACATGACTCAGACACACACTGATAATTCCCGTGGCTTGTGGATTCCTCTGGTGGTCACCTCCTTCATCCCCCTGCCTCCAGGCCAGGAACCATATCAAACTCATCCCAGACTGGTATGCCAAAGACCAAATGGCCAAATGAGCCCAGAGGCTGGAACAAATTAGTCTAAGATGAAAGGAAACCATGTTCCAGGAAAGAGAGAATGGCAACTGGAACAGATAATACAGACCAGCCTTCTGGTACCATATTGCTCATGGCCAGAGGTGGCCAACCACAGGCTGGTGTCATTACAGCCTTGGTAAATGTGAGAATGGTGTACAGAACAATAGAGAGGGAGCAAAAGGCTAATTTATGTAGAACTTAAATTCAGAATTTACCTGACTCAAAATTGTTTTTAGGAGATGGAATTCCACAGCCACCATAAGATATACCATGGTGGCACGGGCTGGCTTTCATGGGTTCTGAGGTGAATGTTGTGGTGCCAGCTTCCGGAGAGTCAGGTCCCACAGCTTCATGAAATACATGAGTCTTTTCTCACCTAAAGCCTCTGTACTTGAAATTCTGTGCCTGAGGTTCTCACATCCCTTGTTCCCTTACTTTATTCAAGTCACTGGTCAATCATTACTTCCTCAGAGAGGGCTTTCTTGACCACCATGCATCCAGACACTTAAGGGTGCCAACACTAGTGACATATTCCATGCTTGGGGCCCACAGAAGAGGACACATTGCCCTGGAAGTGGGCTTGGTGTGATTTAGTCTGAAAATTCTGGGGTCTTGAATACCAGCATTGTGGTCCAGAAGGGGGGATTCCTTGTTTGTGTGGGGAGGGGCATGGCTGTCAGATGGCTGGAACAAACCCAAGGCTTCCTTTGCAGGATCCAGAGGACTTGTGCAGGCTTCTCTTCTCAAGGTCATCTCAGAGCTGCAGTGGCCTCTGCTCTAGCCATCACTTTATTCTAAGGAGAAAGGAGTAAAGGGGTTTCTTTTAATTAGGAGCTTTCTGGAAGCCCCACTCTATAACTTTTATTTACACCTTATTGTACAGGGCTTAGGTCCCAGCAATAGATCTGAGTGTTCAGGAATGAAACGTAGCTCATCTGGAAAATGAGAAGCTAGTTCTAGAAGAAGGTGGTTTCTAGACCAACTTTTCAAGTTCCTTTCAGTTTTTGTAATCTGTGGCTCCAGGACGCTGAGGTATTGGGACAGTTGATTATAATACTCTCAGATATTGGTTTGGAATATACTTATTGGTTATACTTAGTGTAAAGCCCTTTTCCTGCAAGTTCGATCACTGGATCATGGAAGCTGCCTTTCCATGTCTCTGTGGATCTGACGGTGGCAGAAAGTTATCATGTCTATTTCACAGATGAGGTGCAAGGACCTACCTTGTTACAGTGAGTAGGGAGCTGGCCTCCTTGACCACCACATCCAATGTTTTCTCTTCTATAGCACATTGGCTTATGGTCTTAGCTAGGAAACTATAGGACCCAACCTTGCCTAGATAAGAAGACCCCTGGAGAGAGGGTCTGGTGTGTGCTTTTTGCCCTCTCCCCAACCTCAGAGACCACTGATCCTGGGGCCAGCTGGTTCCCTCTGACACTCAGAAGACTGGGCATGGAATGCACTTTCCTTAGGACTCTGCTTTTTTCCCTACCATAGCACTCACACACACTTAAGCTCATGCCACGGGGATCGTATATTCCCTTCTTCCAAATTTTCTATCTGCTCAGATGTTGTTTTGTGAGTTTCACTTGTGATGACAAGGAAGAGATAAGAGGAGTGAGGTAGAGGTAAAGCTACATTCTAATCTTTCTGTCTGCACTGTCTGTGTAAAAGAGTTCAACTTTTATTGAGTTATGCTGATGCAGGCAGGTAGAAGGCAATTGGTCCAGGGGATATTTGGGGGGAGTGGGAGAATCTCATCTTGTTGACCCACTAGTTGGCAAGCCTGCACTGAGCATTTTATCCTTGCCTATTTCAGAACAAAGTGTTAAGAGGAATTCAGAGGCATGGAAGTACTAGAATTTAGAAGGACAATTTGTTAGATGCACTTGAGAACACAATATTCTCAGGAAGTAGTGCCAAGTGTAAAATTCGTGAACAAAGAACTTTTGGTGGGCAGGGAAGGGTTAGCTGTTGAGACATCATCTGAACTGAGTCAAGGAGCATGATTGTTTTTCTACAGATAGAAAAAGTGGTGGGGAGGTTATGGTTGTCCAGGAAGTAGATAGCTGGGCTAGATGGGGCTGTCACTGCAGGGTAGAGAGGGAGGTGTAGGTATACAACAAATAAAATAAGAATTAGGTCTTGGTCCTTTGTAATACTCTAGAAGGGGCTAAAATCAATCAATCAATCAGCAGTTACAGAGTTCTCCCAGTGTGCTGGGGGCTGGTGGCTCAGAAATGTATAAGACATAATCTGGGCCCTGATACTAAACTATACAATAATTAGAGAAGAAGACATTTGGCATAATAAAGTGAATCTGCATAAATCAGACAGAAAGCTATGAGTTTTTCCTAGAGATAGCAATGGTAGACCAGATGTCCATGCTTCCTATTGCATTCAGGTGTGACTAGATAACCAGTTCTCACTAGTGGATTAATGTGAGTGACCTAAAAATCTTTTTCAAAGGAGAGTGTGCTTTCTCACACTGCTATCCCCATCTACATGTTGGATGCAGAGCCGCAAACAAGAGTCTGAGTCCCTTAGCTGGAATCTTCCTAGCCAGGACACTTACACTGGACTGTTATGGTAGTTGGAAGTACACCTCTATTGTGTCAAGCTACTGACATGTTAGGGTTTATTTATTACAGCAGCTGGTGCTTTCTTAGCTCTTCCTATCCTGTAATGAAATCAGTCAGATAATCCCTGAATAGCATTTTCTGGGACTCCATTCTAGAGCCAAGGACACATAACTGGACTTACACAGAGCTCTGCAGAGTTAGAGCTTAGGTTGAAATGATTGAATTTATTCCTTAGGGTATTCTGACTATCTCTACTTCATTCAGATGCCCAGGAGGGAAACATCTCCTGCTCCTGCCCACTCTCTTTTCCCTTAAGACTCACAATAACCTGGAGAGATCATGTGCTCACCTGCCTTGCTTTCCTACAGACCTACTCATGGGAGATCCCAGCCTGTCACTGAAGGATATTCTATAATCTTTGATTTTTTTTGCCAGATCCCCGATTACAAAGATTTTAATACAATTTCATAATTTAAGATACTATTTGCATTATGTAGCTTTCCAAAAACCATTTGAGCCATTTCCCCCCAAAAGGCATAACACTGGAAAATAAAGACTGGAAAATATCTAAGGCTCAAGAGAAGGAATTATCATAGCAGTATAACCCAAATTGGTGTAACCACTTTGAAAAGTTGTGTGCCATTTGTCTGAAAGCTAACATACACATTCCCAAGGAGCCACCAGGGTCCACACCTGCAAACATACCTGGCAGATATGCATATTGTGAAAAGAAAAAGACTATAAAAGAATGCTCATACCAGCAATATTTGTAATAGCCCCAAACTGGAGACAAATTTCATGGCCATCAGTAGTATATGGATAAATAGATGGCTATAAATTCACATACAATGGATACAATGTAGCAGAGAAAAAAATACAAACTCCACTATACGCAACAATATGAATCTCACAGACAAAATATTGAACAAAACAAGGCATACATAAAAAATACTTAATGAATCCATTTATGCAGGTTCGAAAACAGGCAAAAAACTTTATAAAAAACAAGAGTACTGGTTATTTTGGAAGTCACTGACTAGGAGAGCAGGAGGGAAGCTTCTGAGGCCAGGAAGGAGTTTTCTCAGTGCCTGGAATGTTCTATGCCCTTTACTTGAGTGGTGGTTTCATGTGCTTCAGATTTATGTACCTTACTATAGGTATGCCCTACTGTAGTCATAAAATGTTCAGATAAACAGGAAGCTTTAAATTAGGATTGCAGACACTGGCAATTAGTGGCTGAGGTACTTTAGGATGGGGGTCATCAACTGGGCAGTGAGTGCTGCTCTATACATTGTGCCCTCAGCCTGTAGAGGTGCCAGAGGCGTGGCCCGTCCTTGTCTTCAAGGAGCTCTGGACACCACATGGAAAGCTCTCTGCTTCACCCTCCATTCCTTCTGTAAGAGACTCGAATGGTGTCTGCAAAGAAACTGGAAATGGAATGCTCAGCCCTCCCAAGCCTTTGGAGGCTGGCGATGCAACTTGCCTGATATTTTTTCCCAGGCCATTCACTCTCCCGCTTTGCTTTTCATTGTTTCTTTTCTCCCCTCAGACTGTCAGTGGTTTCCTCCTCACCCTCTCTCTCTTTCTCACTGAGAAGGTAGGAGCCATTAGAGGTGGACCTCTGCCCTCCAGCCTGCGGGCCTTGAGCTTGCACATCTGCCCTCCAGCATTCTCCTGTCTGGGCCCCTCCTACACCTATTTCTCTCTCTGGGATCATTCCCATCAGCATAAACAAGCTGTACTATCTCCCATATTAGGATAAAAACAGAAAAACTTCTCCCTCCAATTACTGTTCCATTTACCTGCTCTCCTTTAGAGCAAAATTCTTCAAAAGACTTTTAAATCTCAGTGATCTCCACTGGGAAGAATGTTCTCCTATTCTCTCTTGAATCCTCATCATCTGGCTTTTGTTGCCACTACCAAACACCTCCACGCTGCACCATCCAGAGATGTTCTCAGTCTTTATCTTGTTGAGAACCCACAGCACCTGCTACAGGCGGTTACACTCCCCTCCTTGATGACATTCTTCACTGGCTGCAGGGGACCCCTCCCTCTGGATCTTCCCCCTGCTTCACTGTTTCTTTTCTTGGTTTTGTCTTGTTTTGTTTTGTTTTGTTTGTTTGTTTCACATCTGCCCCAGAGTTTACTCCTTGGATTTTTTTTCCCCTTCTCCCTACCCTTACATCATTATTTCTCATGTAGTGTCAGGTTTTAAATGCAAACTCCAAACATTGAACTCTAACTGCCTATTGGATTATATGAATACCTAATTTTATCTCAAACTGACTGTCTCCCAAACCAGATTTCTCTTGCAGGATTTCCATCCCAGTACATACGACTCTGTTTTCCAATTGCTCAGGTTAAAAACCTTTCATGGTGTCAACCCCCTGGTGTCTTACTCTGTCCAAAGGGTCAGTCTTTCATCTGAGTGCCACCCACAGCCTTGTTAATCTCTGGTGATGGAAACTCCATTCTTCTAGCTGCTCAGATCAAAACCTTTGGCATCATCCTTCCCCCCCCTCCCTCTTTCATCACCCACATTTGTCACTTCTACTTTCAAAATACGTCTGGAATCAGACCACTTCTTGCCAGCTGAACCACACCTACACCACTGCCACCTCTGCAGGATTGTGACCATAGCCTCCTGGGCTCCCTGCTTCAGCCCTTGCTTCTTTACAATCTACTTTCAGCATTCTCCACCTGGCAGCCAGGTCAGGCATTTAAACCTGTCAACTGCCCATGCCTTTCCTCTGCTCAGAACTACTAAGAGGGCTCCCTTCCATCCAAAGTAAACACAGTCTTTACTACCTGATCTGGATCCTACTCTTTCAACTTTATCTGCATCACAGGGTGATATTCAAACTATTAAATTGCACAAAAAGCTGTCCATGTGGGCACTGACCAGTTTCAACCAGTGCCCATCACAGGGCTAGAGGAAGGGCCTGAAAGTTTCCTGCTCTGCCAGGCATTATCCCGTAGTTGCTGGATATGAGGAGTTCCAAGAGGGAGGGCAGGTCTATGGGGCTAGAGTAATGCTGAGGTGGTATTTGAGAGTTTGGAAGAGAGGTTGTTTACTAACCAGCGTGGACGATTTTCAGTACTTTCACGGTCAGTACTCCCGTATCGGTATGTATTAGCTGAACGTCAGTACCCTCCTGCCATTTTCCTCTTGTTCACTCTGCTCCTGCCATGCTGAGCTCTACGGTCATGTGCCAGGCATTCCTGTGTGGGTGCTCTCCTGCATGTGGCTCATCACCTCACTCCTGCAGACTTACCGCAGCTAGAATTTCCTTTTCTTTGAGGAGCCCATCGTGATCACCAGAATCCCCATCACCTGTATCTCCCTTGTCAGTCTCCAGAGTTCTCTTAATAGTCTGATACACCTGATATTTACTTATTTTGATTGCCTTTCTCTTTACTGGAATGTGAATTTCAAGAGGGAAGAGGATTTGTTTTTCTTTCCACTGCAGCTCCATTGCCCGCAACTAGTAGGCACTCAATAACATTGTTAAATGAATGAATGAATGAACAGTCTGTCATTAAATAAAACTAATAATTAGTACCAACCAACCTTGAGGCTAAAGCTCAGCATAAGGAATAACATTGTGAGGGTCAGAGCTACACATGAGAGGAATGAGCTATTTCAAAGACATGGTGTGCTCTCAATTTTGGGAATCTGTGCATTATGTTGGGAAATGTGGCTTCCACCAATCTGGGCCTCAAATGATGCAACTCACTTAACTGCTCAGGACCTCTGTGTCATCATATGCAAGATGGGGTAATATCACCCATGTCACAGGGCTGTGTTGACAGAGTATGTATGCAAAGTGCTTGTCATAATGCTCCACACATGTTAGGCTTACTGACTTGGTTCCCTCCCCCTTTTTTCTCTTGTCCCTGAGGGGTGTGGTCCTCAGATGGACATGCAGTTTCAAGGGTGCATGAGTAGGTGGGGCACATAGATTCAGGCAGGGGCTGGAGACAGGGGTGAGGGCAGGGGTTGGTGCCATTGCTCCTGCTGGGATGGCTCCAGACTGCTGAGTTGGAGGGCACAGAGAGGCCCCATCTGTGCCACCAGGCTTTCTGTGATGATCTGGAAGAAGTGACAAGCACTACCCCAGATCATGCATATTCAAAGCCCAGTCTGGTTTCCTGGCACAATGCGGCAGAACAACAAAGCAGGTACACAACTTGCTTCCTTGAGTCAAACACTGAGTAACTGGGTTATTTAGGTCTGAATCAATAGGGCAGGATGGGATCCCAAGAAGATGCTACATCTTTTTCCTTGAAGTCACTAGCCTATCTCTAAAAGAAGGGTTTTTATCCAAGATTCAGTGACTTCCCAAGATATGTTTCGATAGAATTCACACAAGAGCTTAGATGGGAAAAAAAATATATGTTTATTTTACTAACCTCTAACTGAATTGTAGCACATCCTTCTATTTTGAGTATAGGCACCAGATCACATTACTAATAATGGTTCCAGTGACTTTGTCACCAACAGAACGCACAGATAGTTTCACATCATGTCCTAGTTGTTACGGATGTCACGAAATACCATCATACTCATCACTACTTTGAAATAATGGTAGTTTTTAGAATTGCTGCAGTATCTTGTTATTTATTGCATTACTAAAGGCATTTTATCATGTTTTTGTCATACTTTGATATCTGTGTTTCAATACCATTGGTTTCATTTGTAATACTATATGTTTCATTGTATTCTAGGTTTCTAACAAAACATTATTCTGAGAAGTGGCTATGGGCTTTCACAGAATGCCAGACTGATTCATGGCTCCAGACCCTTCTCTATATCACCTCAGTCAAAACTCTTCTCTAAACCATTTGGAAGAGACAGATGTATGTTTTGTTGGGTCTTGTGTGTACATATGTATATATATGTGTGTATGCATGGATGTGTTTATGTTCCTAACCCAGCAGTAAACTATCAATATAATTTTAGGAACACTTTCTTCTATATCAAACTCTGATCCTTTGTTCCTGCCATAAAACCAGTTTACCAGGTTAGCCTGGAGACTAGCTACCTATCAGACACTAGTCTTCCCCACACCACAGTGAAGTCACCTGGAGCTGTCTCCTTTCACAGGTCAATGGGCTCCTTATTCTTGCACCTAATCTCCCAGCCTTATCATCCTGTATCCACCCAGGACCACACTGGCATGGATTACCTTCCTGAGCTTTCTCATCTTTCACCATCTGTTATTCACAGAAGATTTGAGCCTCTTTTTAGATTCAAAAACTTCACTCTACTAAGACAAAGAAAATAAAGTACCATCAGCTGAAAATTAATAAACTGTCAGGTCCCCACATAAAGAGATAGGAGCCTCAGAAGAGCCCAGAAAATTTTGCTGATGTTAGTGTCCAGGCCACCTATTTTCATCCCTACTTATCTGATCACATTGGCAAGACTCCTAAGCCTAAAAACACCTGGAGAGCCACTTTGCTCTCCCTTCATTTTAATGAGATAGGTTAGGTCACAGGACATAAGAAAGATGACAGGGTGGAGTATTCAGAATTGATCAAGAACACCCCTAATTCAGAGCTACTAAGGCCTGAAAGTTCCATCCCTCATCTCCATCTTGAGTGGCTTGACTATAAAGGTAAGGGCCAAGTAATAAAAACATAGATACATAATAAGAAAATACTATCCTTGGCCCTGAAGATACAATAATGGATAAGATGATGTCTCTCTTCACACTTTGGAGAGGAAGATGAAACATAAATAAGTGAAAAGAGAACAGCATAAGAGAGTATATTAATGAAAACCCTTTTTAGTTACAAGTGACTGACACCCAGTTAAAACTAGTTCAGGGAAGAGAGCGCAGGGAGTAATCTCTCTGACATTGGCCACAGCAACATTTTTTTAGATATGCCTCCTGAGGTAAGGGAGATAAAAGTAAAAAACTATTGGAGCTACATCAAAATAAAAGGTTTCTCCACAGCAAAGGAAATAATAACAAAACTAAAAGACGACCTACAAAATGGAAGAAGATATTTGCAAATGATATATCCAATAAAGGGTTAGTATCCAAAATATATAAAGAACTGATACAACTCAACACCCAAAAATAATACAAGCCAATTAAAAAATGGGCAGAGGACATGAATAGACATTTCTCCAAAGAAGACATACAAATGGCCAACAGACACATGAAAAGATGCTCAACATCACTCATCATCAGGGAAATGCAAATCAAAACTACATGAAATACCACCTCACACCCTTCATAAAATTAAAAACTCAAGAATCAACAAGTATTGGTGAGGATGTGGAGAAAAAGGAACCCTCTTGCACCAAAAATGGTGCAGCCACTATGGAAAAAGATATGGAGATTCCTCAAAAAATTAAAAATAAAACTATCCTATGATTCAGTAATCACTCTACTGGGTATTTATCTGCAAAATACAAAAACATTAATTCAAATGGATACATGCAAATGTTTATAGCAGCATTATTTACAATAACCAAACTACAGAAACAGCTCAAGTATCCATTGATTGATGAATAAAGAAGAGGTGATGTGTGGATATATATACACACACACATATACATATATATGTGTGTGTGTGTATTATTCAGCCATAAAAAATGAAATCTTGCCATTTGCAACAACATAGATAGAGCTAGAAAGTATAATGGTAAGCAAAATAAGTCAGTCAGAGAAAGACATATTAACTGACTCATATGTGAAATTTAAGAAACAAAACAAATGAGAAAAGGGAAAAAAAGGACAGGGAGGGGGCAAACCAAGAACAGTCTCTTAATTATAGAGAACAAACTGATGATTAGCAGAGGTGTGTGGGGGGATGGGAGAAATAGGGAATGGGGATTAAAGAGTACACTTATGATAAAAATATTAAATAAAATGATTTAAACAAAGAAAATGGACAGAAGACTTGAACAGACACCAAAGAGGAGATATGGGTGGAATATAAGCAAATGAAAAGATATTACATATCTTTAGCTATTAGAAAAATGCAAACAAAAGCCAAAATTAGATACCACTACATACATATTAGAATAGTTAAAAAAAGTACTGACAATGACAAATGCTAATGGGGATGTGGGACAACTGGTAAGATGTATGAACAACTCTCATACATTTCCTGGTTGGAATGTAAAATAGTATAGGTACTCTGGAAAACACTTTGGTAGTTTCTTATAACATTAAATATGTCCTTACCATAGGATCCAGCAATCCCACTCTTGTACATGAATGCTTATAGCAGCTCTACTAATAATATCAAAAATTGGAATGAGTCAAACATCCTTCAATTCAAATGTTTGTTTGACTGGATAAAGAGATACTGGTATATCCACACAATAAAATACTACTCAGCTATTAAAAGGAATGCACTATTTATACATGCAAAATTTGGATGAATGTCCAAAGCATTATGTTGAGTGAAAGAGCCAGTATAAAAACATTTCTTACTGTGTGATTGCCTTTATATGATATTCTTGAAAAGAAAAACTATAGTGATGAAGAACAGGTCAGTAGTTGCTAAAGTTTGAGTTTAGGGAGACTGTGACCATGGAAGAAGTTGAGGGGTTGAGGAAGTTATGGGATTAAGTTTTGTAACCTGATTGTGGGGTGGTTACACAAATTTATACATGTGCTAAAATTCATATCCAGTAAAAAATCTAGATACCAAAAATGTAAATTTTACTGTACAAGATAAAATAAATACTGTATAAAAAACTAGTTCAAAGAAAAATAATTTATTAGCTTATTAATTGATTTAACTAATGTATTAGTCAGTTTTCCCTAGATTTTGCTGTAGTAACAACTACTTTTCAAATCTCAGTGTCTTACATTTACAGAAGTTTATTTGTTACTCATGTTATACAACCTTCATATGGTAAGAAGGACCCAGACTTCATTACTGGGTTACATTGAGAATGTGGCCACTTTCTTGGTCTTATGAAGGAGGAAAAAAGCAGTAATAAAACTGTCCATTAGTTCTTCAAGCTTCTACTCTGTGGTAGTGTATATCACTTTAACCTGCGTTAGTCAAATACCAACAATGGTTTCTATTGGCCAAAATAAGTCAATTATGGTATCAGTGGTGGTGGGAAATACACTCCTATAGGGATAAATCTCATGAAAGGACCCATAGGAAAGGGTCCAGTACTGAAGGGAGCAAATATTTTAGAGAATTCTACTGTCTACCACAATGAACATTTATTGAACATCTATTTTGTGCCAGGCTCTGTTCTAGGCACTGAAAATACAACAGAGAACAATACAAACAAGGTTCCTGCTTTCATGGAATTACCAAATTCTTGATGATGGTGGGGTGTGTGAGAGAATGTAAAAGGAGACCAATAAACAATAAGCAAAAAGAACTAGAAAGTGGCAAAAACCATGAAGAAAATAGAGCAGCATGAGGAGATCCAGTGCTTGGTTGGATTCCTTTATCTTGGAGTGTCAGCAAAGTGGCATTTCACTTCAGGTCTAAGAGACAGTCATGTAAAGAATCCCAGGTGTCTCCTAAAATCCTGGGGAGAAGGGAAAAAGGTTTGGCCCTGTCCTTCCTAGCACATGCAACAGTTCAATAATTCTTGAAAAGTATTATGACTGGCCAGACTTGGGGTCACATGTTCATCCCCAAACATACTGGCCAGAATAAGAACAAAGTCTTGCTGGCCAGCTTAGGCCACATGTTTTTCCCTCTGATGGTGCCTCTGGATTGAAAGTCCCATCTGAATCACATGGAATAGGGTAAATTACAATAAAGATGGGATTTGGAACAGGAAAAAAGTAACAGGTGTCCACTTCTTGGAAACTGTGGCAAATGCTGGTGGGCCAGTCAGTCATTGATGAAATGGCTGTGATTCAGAACAAGGAGGCCTGTCCTTACATTCCAGTCTCTGCCCTTACAGGAATTAGCACGGACCCAGGTTTTAGCCTTCTTCCATGGGAGGTCTGGGGGGCATTAGACACTCTCCTAGCTATTTTCTATTCTGTGACTATGGTTTTGAAGTTCTCTCTCTTACCTCTGATTCAGTTAGGATGTTTTGGTTACAAGTTATGGACGACCTTGACTCAAAAGTTTTAAGCAATGAGGGGGTTCATTTCTCACATGAGAAGGCACAAGCAGAACCAACTCCATAGGTCAGGGCTCTGGCTCCTCACTCCTGTGGTTCTTTTCCTCTGTCCTCTTCTAAGGGGTGGCTTCATCTTCAAGCTGATTCCCCTCATGGTCACAAGTTGGCTATGGCAGTCCCAGGCATCTCATCCTCATATGACAGTGTCCAATGAAAGAATGGTGGCCAGCTCTTTCTTTCATCTCTCCTTAAGAATGAAGGAACCAACACAGCCTCCCCCTGAAGTCTCTGTTTTCTGGAGTCAGATACCTGAGAAATGTCAAGGTTTCTTCAGGAGGGATAAAGGATAAGTAACTGTTGGATAGATAATAAACAAGGTTTGCTTACGATTCTCATTTAAAATGGGCTCCCCTCTGCAGAATCGTCTTCTCTCCCAGCCCTGATTGTTTCTGCTGCCTGTCTGCCTTCACAAGTGGAGGCAAAGAATGTAATATTTCTCCATGTGGCTCTAAGGAGACTGGTAGGATGCAGTCAGCATGAAGATGACAAACTTCTTCCACATGTGTCTCTACAAATAGAAAAATATATTAATCCCACACTGTATTAATATCATTTCTTCCTGGGTTATCCACCAGCAGATAAGAAAGCCATGGCCTAGTGGCATGAGAGATAAATGACCTGACCATTTTGTGCTTTTCAAGGTACATCATGGAGGGGGAGTGGATAGGAAGAGAGAAGGACAGGAAATTCTGACTTGAGGACTTAGGTCTCTATTCAAGCTTGGCTGCTGGGATTAGCCCTTCCAGCTCCATAGCTAGAATCCCATTCCAGAAGTGTGTGTATTCCTCTGTTGTAATTTCACAGAGCAAACTGATACCCTCTCCCTTTATTAATCTGTAGGCCCAGAAAAAGACATCACACCTGCCAATGCTTTGGATACTAGCATAATCAGATATAGAAATGATATAAATACCTTTGCTACACTTTAAGAGATAAAATCTAGACTTGAAAAAATTAGTAAGGACCAAAGACTATCAAAAAATCCAATGAGATTTTAATATGAGTTAAATGGAACTTCTAGAAACAAAAATATAATAATTAAAACAGAACTCAACGGATGGATTAAACAGTAAATTAAACAGCTAAAGAGAGAACTAATGTCTCAGAAATTTTCCAAAAGAAAGCACCAAGATAAAAAAAAGAATCAGAAAAGGTATGTCAAAATATGTAGATATTAGGGTGAGGAATTCTAATATTTACATAATTTTGAGGATAAGCATATCTTTGTTGAATTGCATACCTAGCAATTTCAGTCCAAACCTTCACCAGTCCAACAGTTCACAACCAAGATAGAACTCTTGCATTTATATATCAGGAGAGCGAGAGCAAGCGAGAGAGAGAAAGACAAGAATATTCATGGCAGCAATGCTTGAGATTGCAATCAAAAACTAAAAACTAGAAAATAATAGGAGCACAAATAAATAAATTTTGCTCTATATTATATATGCATATGTTATATATAAATCATATTGTGATTGTGGAATACTATCAAAAAATGAAAATTAATGGACTATTATTTTACACATCATCATGAATGAGTCACAAAAATAATGTTGAGTTTAAAATAAAAAGCAAGTCACAGAAAGATATATGCAATATTATTTCATTCATACAAAGTTAGAAAGCATGAAAAATGGGATGATTTACTATGTAGGGATATACGAATATGTGAAAACATAAAGAAAAGTGAAGGGGTGCCTGGGTTGGCTCAGTTGGTTAAGCGACCAACTCTTGGCTTTGGGGCAGGTCGTGATCTCACAATTTGTCAGTTCAAGCCCTGCCTTGGGCTCTGTGCTGACAGTGCAAAGTCTGCTTGGGATTCTCTCTCTCCCTCTCTCTCTACCCCTCCTGTGCTTGAATGTTCTTTCTCCTTCTCTCAAAATGAATAAATAAACATTTAAAAAAAGAAAAGTAAAGAAATGACAGACAAAAATTCAGGTTACCATCAGGGAACATGATGGAATCAGGGAGAAGCACACGGGGACTAATGTTCTACCACTTGAGCTGAACAGTGGCTACATGTGCACATATATTGATTTTACACCCTTTTGTTTGTGTTAAAAGCATCTTTTGCATATATATACTCAATATAGAAAAAAAGGTATGGAAATATATCTACAAGCAAATATGTATCAAACACACAACCAAGTTTTTTCAGACAAAAGCATTTTGAGGTAAACTTCATCCAAAGGGACAAAGAAAAATACTATACATCAGTAAAATGAATAGACAAAGATAATACTGTGAGCACCTAATAACGAAGCCTTAAAATATATAAAATAAAAACTGAGACTTAACTTTTGAGATAAGTAGATCAATCATTTGTTGTAGCTGGTGATTTTAAAACATTCTGTCATGAAACTAATCAATGAAAGTGACAAAAAAAGAAAAGAAAAGATATGCTAGATTTGAATTATACAATTATGCAAGTAATAAGCCTGAACTAATACATATATATTTCACACCCAATAAATATAGACCGCATGTGCTTTCCAAGAACACATGGGATATTCACAAAAGTCAGCATTAAACTTGAGTGACAAAGGGAGCCTCAATAAATTCCAAAGAACCAGCATTGCACAAACCATACTCTGACTATAATGCTATATAGTGAAGGCTTTATAACAAAAGGATAGTTTTTAAAAATCCCATATGCCTGGAAACTAAAGGGCATGCTACTGAATAACCCTTTGGTTAAAGAGGAAATCAGAGGAGAAAGTATGAAGTACTTAAAACTGAACAGAATAAAAGTGCCATGTGTCAAAATATGTAGGGCACAACTAAATCACTTCTTTGAGAGAAATTTACAGCTTTAAATACATTGATCACAAAGTGAGAAAGAACAAAAACAAATGAGCTAAGTTTCCAACTCAAGAAGGTAGAAAAAGAGCAATTGAGTAAACCCAAAGTAGTAAAGGAAATAGAAAATAAAAATGAGGCAGAAATAAATGAAGAAATGTATCTTATTAATGAATGGTCAATCTAACATTGTAAATACTTCAATTCTCTCCAAAGTATCTACAAAGTTATTGTAATTCCAATTTAAATCTCATAAGGATTTTTTGAGGGACATAAACTTATTCCAAACATGTATCAAAGAATATAGATCCACAAATAGCTAATTAAACTTTGTAAAAAGAAACTAAGTCAGGATAGTCATCTCACTCATAAAATATGAAAATACTATGAACCTATAGTAATGTAGTGATAAAAGCAAGATTATTTTGGTGCAGGGATATGCAAAAAGATCAATGCAATAGAAATCATTATATTCATATATATTCCTTTCCTAAACACACACACACACACACACACACACACACACACACACATGAATCACCACAAAATCATGAAGAAAAGAATTATATTGGAGGAAAATAAATTTCAAATTCCATATCTACCTTATGAAGTGTTAATGTGACCTTTTGAAAGACTAATGATCTATATATGAAAAGTAAAATTATAACATAATAAAAGAAAGAGATAATATATTTGTAATTTTCCTGTAGGGAAGTATTTATTAAATGAAACTTCAAAAGAACAAACCACAAGGAAATAAAAAAATGATACATCTGACTTTATCAGAATTTTTGTTTAACAAAAGACATCACCATCGAGGTTAATAAACCAGTAACAGATTGGGAGATGTTTACAAAAATAAAAAAATAAGCCTGGGACTAGTATCTAGGATGTTCAGCAAACGCAAACAAGCAGCAAATACATAGGCTCCCAATGGAATAATGAGAAAAAAAGGTATGAACATGCAATCCACAATAGGGGGAAGCATAAATGGACCACAAGTTTTATATATAAAGAGATGCTAAATCTCACTAGAAGTGCTAGTACTAATAGCAGCAGCAAGTAGTAGTAATAATAGTAATTACTAAACACTTAAATATGCACCACACTTTTACTAGCTCATTTACTCCTCATATTAATGCCATGAGGTAATCGTATCACTATCCGCATCTTATAGAAGCAAAAACAGAGGCATAGAGAAATGTCTTACCCAAGGTCATATAGCTAGTAAGTGATGGAGTGAAGATCTGAACCCAGACTCTTAACTGCCACAAAACCCTGAACTTGGCTTTCATCAGAGTGTCAAGGATGATGATAAGGATGAGAGTGAGGACCAGTCTGGCTTCCTGCCTGCACTGCTGGTGCCAAGGTTCTGGAGAGAAACCTGGAATGTACAAGAGAGTCTGCCTTTACGTAGTGACTAAGTCTGGTCACGAGAGGACATGAGCAGAGTCAGGTGTAGGCTAGGACACGTCCCCAGGGGCCTGGGTAAGTGAAAAGCAGGTGGGTGCTCCATGGAACACTAAGACTTAGATGGACAGAAAGCATCACAGGCAGAGCTTTTTATTTTAAATATAATTTATTGTCAAACTGGTCTCCATATAATACCCAGTGCTCATCCCAATGGGCAGATCTTAAAAACGTAATTTTAATTTCAAAAAGAGAAGAAACAGCAGAAAGTCCACAGCACAATGTCATTTGTGGTAGATTAAACACACAAAAACAATGTATTTAAAATGTGTTTTAGAAAGTCCATTTCTATTAAGGATTTATATCAAACACACCGAGGGGGCAGCGAGAGAACTGTGGATCGAGGATGTAGAGGAAAAGATGAAAACAACAGCGGTGGGAGCAGTGCACGGTCACAGCCTGCCACCGTCTGAGGAGGGTGATTAGCTCTCTCTTCCCTATTTGTGCTGCGTGTTCTCTGCCTGGCAAGTCCACCTGTCCAGATGCTGCCTGCCCCTAAACAGCCTGTCCTGGGTGGGGGTGGGGTGGGGAGGGAGTTCTGCCTGGTCACTGTGGCAGAACTAGGACTTGCCTCTATGAGACCCCAGCTTTCCCTCTGCCTTGTAGGTCCTAGAACATGAAATTTTGGTCATGTCCAGACCTCATGCCTGTGGCTGGGCATCTGACTCTCAGTGGTACTGACACGGAACTCTGTCCCAGCCAAGTGGCACTTCAGGGGAACCCTCGCTCCCCTGGAAAGACTCCTCCTGGACAAGGCTCTTCCTTCTCCCTCCCACCCACCTAGTGCTATGTTCACAGGTCCTCCTATCAGAATCCCTATCCCGGGTACTGCCCAGCCTCTGCCAATCTCACAGGACCACAATGTCTCTGACCCAGAATCTCCTTTTTCCCTTGTCACTCCAGTAACACCAGGGGAGATGCTCTTCCTGCCTTTTGCCCCTACAGCACTTCTCCCAGACAGCCCTACCCTCCTCCTGCTCCTTGGCATGCACAGGGGCCTGGCACCGGGCCTCGAAGCTCTCAGTGTCAGGCTGCAGGGGAGTGCCAGGTGCACTTTGGGCCAGCCTTG
Organism: Cryptoprocta ferox; assembly: GCA_028646485.1. NCBI lineage: Eukaryota > Metazoa > Chordata > Mammalia > Carnivora > Eupleridae > Cryptoprocta > Cryptoprocta ferox. The sequence continues at coordinate 94,545,680 of CM053571.1, forward strand.
TCCCTGGGTTCCAGCTGTGTGGGCTTTCAGCATTTTTGCATCTGTCTGGGCTGTGTCACTGGCACTTTCAGACGTGTTGCTCTCTATTAAGTTTATTTCCCATCTATGCATTTAGTGTCCCCTGCCAGACTGAGGGCTTTCAAGAACCCAAGCTTGCCCCATCCCCCAGATCCTTGGAAATGTGTATGTGTGTGCCCTATGGTAATGTTTGCTCTGCTATTTTTCAGGGGTGGGATGGACTGGCCCTGGGTCAGGTGTACCGTGGCATCGCAGCCTTCCTACCTCCCAATGGACCTTCTTGACCAGGGTGCAGTAGGACCCGATTAGGAAAACCAGCAGAGCTAAGGGGGTAGAAGTAACAACCCCTGGGGGGTTGGGGTCTCTAACAGCTTACAAAAGCCCTTTCAGATACTTACCCATATAACTGTAACAGCCTCCAGGAGGCCCAGTGCCTCACCCAAAGCCACGGGGCTCTAGGCTGCCAGTGCAGATTGGATTCCCAATCTTCTGCACCCACCTTCCGGATTTTCAGATAAGCTGCTGCCTTTTTCTCGAGTGTAACGCACAGTAGCTGTGCACTGGAGTTTGGGCCCAGCCTTCTGGCCCGTCTTGCTCTGCAGATGCAAGGCTCTTTCATGACCACCTCAGCCTGCAGGAAGGGAATACTAACCAGCTCTAACACTTCTTTCCCCAAATGGCTTCCCTCCTAATCAATCCCAGGAGCTCCCCCTTGGGCTTCAAGGAGATGCTGAGTGAGACACTCCAAATGCTCAGCGCCACACAGTAGCAATTTCAACTGTAAATACCCCAAATTGTGTTTAGACAGCATTAAAGCCTGGTTAGCAGCAGGAAGCTGGTCTGGAGCCCTGCCTCCATCCTGCTCGGGCTGGCTTTCTGCTCAGATGCAGGACAGAGTGAACACGCTTGCTGGCCTGCCTGCCCAAGTAGTATGTCTCTGTCCCTGTCCCTTGGGACACAGCAGGACTGGGGAGAGCTCTTGATGAAAACTGGGTCCCCTGCTTCCCCAGCTTCCATCATCCCTCCTCTGTCCTTGCAGCTGACGATAGGGAAAAGCACGAGGCGGAGTCTGGTCACTTTATATTACTCGTTTCCGGTGGCTGCTGTATCACAACTCAGGGACTTAAGACAACAGAAATGTGTTGTCTCCCAGTTCTGGGCCCAGAAGTCCAGGATCTGTTTCACCAGGCCCAAATCAATGTGTCTGCAGGGGCACCTCCCTCTGGAGGCTTTGGGGAGAATCTGTTCTGGGGTCTTCCAGAGCCTTGAGATTTGCAGGTACATCTGTCTCCTCTTCAGGGCCAGCATCTTCTCTCTCTCTCTCCCCTCATCTTCACATCGCCTTCTCCTTGACATAGGCTCAATCAAGCCTCCCTCTGCCTCTCTCTTATAAGGATATGTGTAATTGCATTTAGGGTCCATCCAGGGAATCCAGTATACTCTCTCCATCTCAAAATCTTTGCTTTGATCACTTCTGCAAAGACTCCCTTGGCCCATTATCAGATAACATTCACAGGTTCCATATCTTAGGACATGCATATCTTCTGGGAGGAGAGGTAGCGTTTTTTAGCCTTTGACAACCTCTAATTCTTCATGTTGTTGGAGAAGTCTACATCCTTTCTCTGGGCCTCAGTTTCCCCATTTGTGAAGTGTGAGGCCCAGGTCAGATGGCCTCTGAAGCCCTTTCAGTGCTTTGACTTCATTAACCTCCCCCTACAACCCCAACCAGTGGCGTTTGTGGGTGGGGGCACACATTCTTCTCTCCATCAGGGCCATTTTCTGGGGAGTTTCAATTGCCTAAGGCATTGGGGCAGTGACTGAAAGGTGACCTGAGCAGCCTGTGCTCTTACGGGGTGCCTGTCAGATCTGTACCAACACCTGCCACCCAGCTCCAGGCCCAGGACAGTGTAAAGGAAACAAGGGTAAGAGTGGGGAGGGAAAGGATGCAGGACCCTTTCCTCCCAACCCTCCACCAATGCATGCTTTGCGTGAGGGCCTCTGATCCAGTTCTTCTCAACAGGAACACTGAGGGCCGGCTGGTTCCTGCCTTGCTGCTCCCTCCCTCCCCCACCTCCACCCCAGCTGCATGCTCCCTATAGTAAACACATGACCTCACGTCTGGCTGCCTGGCATTCTGGAAGCTGTCCAAGGAGCCTAGGCAGGTGGGTATCCCAAGCCCCTCAGCATGGAGCAGCCGCAACCTCAGGCAGCACCATCAACCCTGTGCTCTTGGATTTTAAAACCAAGCTCTGCAAACCTGGCCACCAGCCCTGTGCTCTGCTCCTTCTGTGTTTCTATGGGGCAGACCCCAAGCCCCTCATCTGTGATATCAGTTATGGTCAGCTGAGTCATGAGGTGACCTCACGTCAACTCCCCCCTCAGCATGACCGCACCTCGTGTCCCCTCCCATTTTAGCTACCAGGAATTTTGGTACCATCAGCAATTACCCAGGCATAACTTTGCTCCTGGTGCCCCGGCACAGGCTGAGCACTCTGCTAAACATTTTACATGTGTGATCTAACTTATTCCTCAAAACCACAATCTCGAAAAGTTTGTGTTATTTCTGCCATCTTTATGGGAGGCAAGTGGAGACGCAGATAAGTCATGGATTGGCCCATGGCCACCCCACTGGTCCCTGCAGCCTGGGGTCTGAACCACTGTGCCCAAATTCAGCACAGGCATCACACCAGCTCTGAGCCATCCCACACACCATTCTTGCCCCAACCTGAAATGTCTCCCCTCTGTCTATTGGCCAGGCATGTCCTTCTCCACTTTTGAGGCCTTGATCACCTCTCAACAACATTATCATGATCATTCTTTTTCAGAAGCCTCCTTGTACCTAGGTTCATTGCAGACCATGCTTTACTGTAGAGTTCCCTGCAGACACTGGGTTAATGCTGACAGATGTCAGGTGGAGTCCTGGGGGGCTCTTGGGCCTTAGTTTTCTTGCAGACTGGTGGGGCCAGATGAATCTATTGTGCCCTCACCCTGGCTCTGACTTCCATTCCCTTCGAGACCTACCCACCAAGTTTGCTGGAGAGAGAATAGAGAGCCAGTGCCAAACGGCCCCTCACCCAACATCTTGGCCTTTGGTGTAACCAACCTTGCCCAGGGTCTAGAAGGCTATGGGGACCCAGAGAGCACCCGTGTGGTCCTAACTCCCCACATCATCTCCTTCTGGAGCATGTTCCATGCATTGGTTTCAACCAGCTGCCTCTTCCTGGCTTCTGATTGGCCTCCTGGCAAAGAGCACAGGCTTGGTAGTCACACAGACCCAGGTTAAATACCAACTCTGCCACCCATCATCCATGGTAAGTCTCAGATTCCCTCCCTGTAAAACGGGGATCAGATGACTTCCAAATGTCATAAGATCTAAAGGAATGTGGCATAGTTGCTGGTATAAGGTAGGACTGGTGATGGGTAGCCCCTCTTACTGGCCTCCCGCCATCCTCCCCTACATTCCTAACCAGCCTTGGAGCTAGTGTCCAGACATTGCCCAGGGCTCTGGGTGGAGCACCTGGGACTGTGGACCGCCTAGCACTGCCTGCTGTTTGGAGCTTCTGTCCTTACCTTCTCTCTGGGATACAGCCCAGTTCGTGTGTGCCTCCAGCTTCATGTTTAAGCCATCTTAGTGCCTCTGAGGCCTCTGCAGCATCCAGCCCCACCCTAGCTTCAGGCCCATGGCCTGCTGTGCCTAATAGGGCCATTCCATTGCCATACCCCAACACCCAGACCCACTCTCTGCGCCTCTGCTTTCCTCTATGGCATTTGTCACATGGCCCCATCTCCTGTTGGCTCCTTCACTGCCAGCTCTTACTTCTCCCTGTGGCCAGCTGAGCACTCCTCATGAAAAAATGCAGCCCCTGGAGATGCCTGTTTGTCTACCAAACAGCCAATCTGAGGAAAAATCTAGAGCTGGACACAGTGCCTTGCAATTTATTTTCAGGCCATTGAGGAATCACCAGCAAAGACTGAGAAGGTAAACGTAGTGTTTGGGGTGATGTTCTTATTATAACCTTTTTAGATCAATTAATGTTGGATTTTACTGGGGTGAGACAGGAAACTGTGGTATCTGAGGCATGGAAACAGTCAAGACAGTGTGCTGATTTCACATGGTGATATCAGTAAAACCCACCCAGGACTCAACATAGGCTAAAAGAGGTTCGGGCCTTTGCACCTACTGTAGCCGTCCCTGCCCCATCCCCTGCCAGAAAAGCTCTCTCCCTCTCTGCCCTTCCATGACATTATGCTCCAAACCTACTGTCTCTACAGCTTTTACCCACAGACTAGAAGGGCTGGTGGGATCCAGGGAACATGTGGACTCATGGTTCCCAAGCTTGGCTGCTCCTCAAAGCCACTGTAGGTATGTGAAAAATTATAGACTCCAGGCTTGTTCTCCAAGTCCACTGACTCAGACTCTCTAGAGGCAAAAGTCCAAGAGAGTGCATTTTTAAAAACTCCCAGGTATTCTTCCAAACACCCAAACTATGGTACCCATGGCCCACCCCTGGCCCCTCATCACACAGCTGAGGAATGAGGCTGAGGGGTGAGGTGGCTGGCTCAGGGTCAGAACCAAGCACAGCAGGACTGGACAGACCCCTTGAGGGGTCCTTTGGCTACCACATGATCCCATCCCTGTTGGCCAGCAGCAGGCCCACCCTTGCTGGGTATTCCTATGTAGAAGTGAGCCTGTGGCCATGGTGCTGGGCTCTGAAGTCACATCGCAGCTATGCATCCCACCTTTCATCTGTAAACGGGGGATGGGGTCAGGCATGTATTTTCTACTGTCTTCTGATCTTGTCCAAGGAGCCTGGGGCTGGCCTCTGCCACTGGGGTCCAATTATGGGATCTTTCCAACTCATTTTGCCCCCAGAAGAACAGGCCCTTGAAAACAATCTTCTGTGCCATTCCAATTTTGGCACATTTTAGATGAGCCTACATTCTTCATTATTTTTGAACTCTACCATAGAATACATATTCCTCTTGGAACAGGTCACTTGGGCTGATAAAGCCTTGAATTGTCAAGGTGACTCACTCACTCCTTCCTCTTTTCCAAAGCATAAAGCACTTAATTGAGCACCATAGCTCCTGCTTGGCATGCAGGGAGGTTGAGGGACAATGAGGGGACATGGATTCAAAACATCTCAGCAAAACAGGAGAAAGTTGGTATTGGAATCTTTTAATTCTTTACTTCTAGATGCTAATATTCTGTCAAACACAGACAATTCACATGGCATCCTAAAGTAAGGAAAATATTTTCTGCATCTGATTTCATAGTAAAGAAGACAATATGGCCACATGGCTTTTATGTGGTTTTCTGTTTTGAGGATGAAAACAGCACCAGCTCTTCCACCCCAGCTGAAAAATTAACACGTTTCAGAGTTTACAAAATGCTTTCATATGCATTGTCTCCCAAAATCCTGCGAGATAGGTATGTTCTATCACCATCAGACTCTGTGCAGAAAAGGAAACTGAGGCCAGGAGGTCAAAGTTCCTTCCATCCGGTCACTGTGTTTCTGTGAAGGCAGAGCTGACCCTCCTGGGCCAGTTCTGCCATGGTGGTCCCCTGTGGCCTCAGGACCCTGCTGCACCCCTCCATGATCTGGAAGTCCCTTGTTCTGCTGCCAGCAGTGGTTACTTCCACTTCAGTCCTAATATTGGCTCAATGGTTGGGGCTGCCAAAACTTGGGCAATTTACATACATTGCCCTATTTTTCCCATATGAAAACCTTACATTTTGGAGCAAATACACTGAGATGGAGAGAATGTCCTGTAGACTTTCCACACACCCCTCCAAATCTCTTCACTGTCCTGTACTACAGGGCTGACCCACAGGGGCCCAGGAGGACCACACCAATGGGCTCCCTTGCTGGCTGGCATGCAGTTGGGTCCAGTGCATGCAGAACACCGGGCAGGAGATGTGAGAGGAGAATGAGGTTGGGATGCTTTCCTCACTTTTCCTTGCTGAGTTCCCAGCTCCTGTCAATCAGTCCTGTCCACTCTGTCTTCCAATAAGCCCCTCCTAACCTTCCCCTCCAGGCTAGGGAATGGCCATGGCCATGTCCTTCACATCCAGATTAGAGCCGGAGGCCACAAGAGGACTGAGGGCCTTTATATACATGCTTTTATATTATTTTTAACAGTTATTTTTTCTAGAACATTAGCTGAAAAATATTGAAAAATTGAAAAGTGGGTGTATCAAAACATGTTTTTTTCATATAGTTTATATATTTTATTTATACACCACACTGGCTGTATTCTAATTTTATTTCCCAAGCTTGAATGGAAGAAACTCATCATTAATACCTCAAAAATCTATTTCTTGGCTTACCTTATTTTTAGTTGAGAGTTGTGAGTTACAACAAATAAGAGGAAATAACTGGAAAATATGTTTGATGAATATAAGACTTTATCAGCAGATATAAACATACTTTCTGAATTTAGGAAGCAAGGAAAGAAGAACTAAGGAAATTGGAAATGTACGGATAACAGATCAGACTATCAGGATGAAGCCAGTGCATATTAAATAGAACTTAAAATTTTAGATGTCCTACTTCATTTAAAATGGAGATATGAAAGTTATCTACAATGAATCTTTGGATTTCGAATTTTTAACTATAAAAGTAATTTTCCATAACAAGATATGATTTACAAAAAGAAGTCATTGGTTAAGCTCTTAAACATACTGATGATATGAGCATTATAGAAATTTCATCTGGAATAGTTTTAACTAATATAACATATCAATCATTGATAATATGAAATCAGCATTGTATTTGGATCTTCTAAAACCGATTCACACATGTTGCATAGTGCAGTCTTTTACAAATTTGGAACAGTGGCCTTGAGAATTTTTTTAAATGTTTATTTATTTATTTTGAGAAAGAGAGACAGAGAGCAAATGGGGGAGGGGCAGAGAGAGAGAGAGAGAGAGAGAAAGAATCCCAAGGAATCTTTGCACTGTCAGCGCGGAGCCCAATTCGGGGCTCAAATTCATGAACCATGAGATCGTGACCTAAGCCAAAATCAAGAGTTGGACACTCAACCAATTGAGCCACCCAGGTGCCCCTTGAGAATTTTATTTTAAACCATCCCAGTAGTGTTGTCCTTCGAGAGATATTTTGGTGAGCTGAAGTTAATTAAAAGTTATTTAAGATAGTCACTCGGTCAGGAGATACTGTCAAACATGGCAATCTCTCTGAATTGAAAACATTATTGATGAAGTGGCTTTCATTTTAAGCCAAGAAAGTAGAAATATGATTCAATCTGGTTTTGAGGTGAATAAAATATTTAAGTCTCAAATAATGCTGAGTTATACCTATTTACTTTTAATTTTCAGTATTTTAAAAACCTTATGCTCTGGGAAAACTTAACCATTATAAATACAAAGAAGCATTTATCTATAGGTATGCACATTTTTTCCTTTGCCTTGGGCTTCCATCATGGTTCAGTAGGACATTGTTGGAGCTTGTTTTTATTTAAGATTTTGATATTTTTTCACTATGGGTTTTAAAAAAATGTTCATTTACTTATTTTTTAAAGGGATAGAGAGAGTGTGCATGCACAATTGGGGCAGGGGCAGACAAAGTGGGGAAGAGAGAATCCCAAGCTGGATCCACGCTGTCAGGACAGAGCCCAACAAGGGGCTCAAACTCATGAACCATGAGATTATGACCTGAGTCCAAATCAAGAGTTGGATGCTTAACCAACTGAGCCACCCAGGCGCCCCTCACCATAGATTTTTTATGTTGATCTTAATTTGAAAAAAATATTGCTTTAAGATATTCTTTATCTTGATTGCTGAGTTGTTCAGTGTCCCTTCACATGCACACGCTAGTCTGATCATGGTGCCCCACTGTTCCCAGCCCCGGTGTGCTGCACCGTCCCTCATGCCTTAATACAATTCTCTTCAAATTATCCAATTTGACTGTTCTCTGCTTCCTGCTGGAGTCCTGGCTAATACAACAAGGTCAAGGAATTTGCCCAAGGTCACACAGCTAGCAGGTAGCAAAACCAGAGTTCAAATTCAACTCTGTATGACTCCAGAGTTCTCGCCCACTGCCCTCTGCTATATGGCCTCTGTCGTGGGAAGGAGGACTTGGAAAAAGGGAGGCTTTCCAGGAGACAGCTAGCCTACAGAGGCACCTGTGCTTTCTTTTCCTGTCTGGAAGCGCAGCCCGCACCAAGACAGGATTGCACAAGCTGTGCCACCACCCCCTCCTTCCCAGGCCACACTGCTGGTCCGGGCTATTCGTCCTCCACCTGGGAGTCCCCAGGCCTCGGGCAGGCAGACTTCAGGAGGGGATTCCACACTAGACTTTTTCTTCTTTTCTAACTCATCCTCTAATTGAAGATGACCCCATGCAGCTGGCAGCCTGGAGGCCTTGGGTGTCTGCACCCCAGCCTGTGCCAATTGCAGAGATCCTTGTGATGACATCAAGTGCCTACACCCAGGAAGACATTAACAACTGGTTATTTGTCCCTGACAGCAAGGCACTGGAGAGCACAGCCTTGGGGCTCCTGAAGACTGGCAGTGCTCCTAGAAGCCAGAGACCCACATGCCAGGTGCCTGTTTACAGACAAAAGCGAGTCCCAGCCTGCCCTACGAGGGGTGGGGACAGCTGGACAGAGGCGGCTCCTGGGCAGGGGGCCCTTCCCGTGTTGCAAGTGCTGAGAATGCAGGGTTGTGCCTTAGAAGGGGGCCCCAGAGTGACTTTCTCTGGCCACAATTTTGGGACAGAATTTGCCTTCTAGCGGTTGACCCTATTGAGGAAGCAAAGACTGAGGTTGACTTATCTCCTTGGTAAAATGGAAGTAATGACAGTGTCTCTTAGGAAGGGAGGGAGGAAGGCATGATTTGAAGAAAGAAAAACAAACAGAGAGGCAATGGGATTTAATTCATACCTTCTGAATTCCAAGAGTAATGTTTGAGCTATGTTGGAGACTTGCCCATTCAGTTAATGATTATTTTACAAATCAAAACTTTGAGAAAGATTAGAAGAATGAATGTGAACCCATAGGCATCCATTCCATAAATGTAGATGGATTTATCGTGCAGTTGGGAAGGACAAGATACTATTCATGGTGCTGGGATACTGAGGGACACAAGGCAGCTGGGGCTACTAGGCGAGGTGGTCCACATTCAGCATCCAATCAAGAAATAAACAAGTGCACAATAAAATGTTAATATGGTGGTAAACACTGTTCAAAGGGATGGCAAGTGATGGGTGTTGCAGAAGAGGAATGGCTAGTGAGGATGGTGGATATTTTAGCTCTGATGGTCAAGGGAGTTCCTTCTGAAGAAGTAGAAATTGAGTAGAGATGGAAATGTCATAAAAAGTAGTCCATGAAGAAAGCTGGGTAAGCAGGGTCCCAGGCAGAGGGAACAGGCAGTGCAAAGGCCCCAAGATAGGAATGTTTGGCAGATTTAAGTAAAAGCAGTGCCCAAGTGACTACAGCAAGGTTGGCAATGGGGAGAGTGATGGGGGGGATGTGGTAAGAGAGGTAGTCAGGGCCAGGTCATCTGGGAACTGGTAGGCTCTGATGAGAAATTTGGATTTTATTTTAAGTGTGGTTGGAAGTCACTGGAGGGTTTTTAGTTGAGAATGAACATAGTTGGACTTCTGTTTGAGTGGGAATCTTTTGGCCCACTGGTTACAAGAGTAAGTAAGGATGGATGTAAGAGTAAGTAAGAGAAGGATGGAAGTAGGAAGACCAGTTAGATTGTGTGGAAGTCCAGGGGACAGGTGTTGATGGCTTGTATCAGGGTGGTAGTGGTAGAGATAGTGGGGAGTGGTTGGCTTTTGTGTACACAGTAAGGGCAGAGTTATAGCATTTATTTATTCTTTTTTTTAAGTTTATTTATTTATTCTGAAAGAGCAGGGGGAGGGACAGAGAGAGAGAGGGAAATTGAGAATCCCAAGCAGGCTCCATGTCCAGTGCAGAGCTTGACTTGAGATTCAATCTCACGACCATAAGATCATGACCTGAGCAGATATCAAGAGTCAGATGCTTAGCTGACTGAGCCACCAAGAAGCCCAGAATTATAACATTTATAATGGATAAGATACAGTGCAAAAGAAAGAATAATAGATTTTATAAATAAATATATATGGTTTTGTTTTGTTTATACACGATGCCTCTCTATTTTTGGCTTGAGCAAGTAGATGAACAGAGGAATCACTTACAGAGGTGGGTAAAGCTGTAAGTGATGTAAGCTGTAAGCTGTAAGTGGGAGAGGGCTGGAAATCAAAAGTTTGCCTCTGAGTGTTAATAGTATCTGCATAGAGAAATGCAGTTTGAGTAAAATTTAAAGAACTCTAAACTCATAAGTAATACAAATATCCTGCTAATTGATCTTTCTAATTGCTGATCATTGATCTGGCTTTATCACCAGACTTTTAGAAGAAAGAACTAAATCTGAACCTAGTGATATACTGGCATATACTTACTCCTAGAGCTTTTCTGATTATGAACTAGCAAGTTCCTTGAGGGCAGGGACTCTGCCTTATTTATTTTTGTCATCTCCTAGGCTTAGCCCAGTGTCCGCCTGCTTTAGGTTAGACTTCTAACAAATGTTAATTACTCTCAGAAGGGAAATGGAATGCTTGTATCAAAACAAGGTCAATCCACAGCGAAGCTGTGAGTGTAGACATGCCTGAGCACTCTTGCTTTTTTGGTCTGCTTAGTTCCAGTGACCCCCTGGAGGCCTCTACTGGGACACCCACCCAAAACTGCAGCCCCAACAGGGGCCCTTCCCAACCACGGACGTAGTCATTCCTGCATCTCATTCCCAGCTCATCTGCCAGCTCCTGCCACTGAGACAGAGGAGGGCTCTGTGTTCATCTACATAATGTGCAGAATCTCTATGGTAATTCAAGAGACGAATTCCTCAGACCATAGCTTCAGTTACCATGGCTGGCCCAAGTAGCTGATACTCTAGGCCACTCAGTTTTTCAGAGTTCTTGAAAAATAAGATTACATCATGTAGACAGTCATCTGTATTCCTTTATATATAAAGCTGAACTCTGGGGTGGGAGATTGTATTTTTAAGAAATAAGTAGTCAGCGCAGAGGCGAAAAGGGAAGCTCACGTGTAAGGATGGTCAAGGGTGCAACATTAGGGAGGGTTGGGATGTTGTGGGGGAGGAGTGGGGGTATCATCTATCAGCCACCCTGCAAGGACCATTTATCATCACTCACAAGTCTATGGGTCAGGTGGATTGTTCCGCTTATCAGAATCGGACTTGGCTAATCTTGGCTGATGTTTGCTGGGCTTGGCTAGGCAATTCTTCTGGTGGTGGCTGGGGGTCTTTCATGTCCCACCCTCCAATAGGCTGGCCTAGCATATGGCAGTTCCAGGAGTCCAGGAAGGAGAAAGGAATTGTGCAAAGCCTCTTGAAAATGCTCCAGATTTACTCGATACTTCTAGGGCATTCTTTTGGTCAAAGCAACCACAAAGCCAGTCCAGATTTAGGAAATGGGGACATAGGCTCCACGTCTAGATGAGTAAAGTATGAACTCACATTGCAAAGGACTTGGATATAGATAGGGTGGGGTATGGAGAACTGGAGCCATTTTTGCTAGGAGGCAACTCTTCAGGGGGTGTGGGCACCAGGAAGGATGTTTTCTGCTTCCTATAATTCCCAGAGATGCTAGAAAGTGAGGCTTTCATCGAAGGAGTAGCCCTCTTTGTGGATGTTATCTGGGCATGGGCATTGGAAATTCACCACTTTCTAACTTCTCCTTAACAGAAAACTGAAACCCAGGGAGGAAAGTGATTTGATCAAGGTCACACAGCAAATGCTGGCTCCAGGAGTATCTAGATGTGTTTGGAGGGACTGGGGTTTTTGTTTGTTTGTTTAAGTTTGTTTTTTTTTTAACATTTATAATGTAAAATGACATCCCATTCCACACTGAAGGAGGAAGTCAAACTCATTAGTTGCAGGAAAGCATTTTAGAAATGCGAAAGGGATTTCAGGAGCCTATAGGATAGGGATGTGATTGACAAAGGGAGATAAAACTGCAGTCTTGATGTCACCACCAAGTGACAGGTGACATCAGGACACCATCCAGTGCCTCTGAGCAGCCTGGCAGGAACCAAAAGGGCATTTGATCTCAAGGAGCAGATGATCTTTGAAGAAACAAACAATCAGTATTATTTTTCTTTCCTGATTCAAGTCCCTCTTTTTATCTTCTCCTCTGCTCTACCATGTTATATTTTCTCCAAATCTTCACCGAAACAAAACGCTTATTTCACATAATCAAGTATATTTCTTGAATGGCTGCCATGTGCTGGGTATTCTTACGTAAGGGTGCTGATAATGTCGAAGCAGAAAGATGAGACAGAACTTATTCTCAAGGTGTTTGTATTCTCGCGGGCACGAGAAAATCAGGCAGAGAGATAGCTGCCAGGAGGGAGTACAGCAGGACAGAGACGGGGAGCAGGGAAGGCATCCTTGGGGAGGAGACTTGCCATCTGAAAGACAAGAAGGAGATGGCAAGTGGAAATCCAAGGAAGGAGCATTCCAGGCAGATAGACCAGCTAGCGCAAGACCCTCCGTGAGCCAATCAGCAGGGAAAGGTCTTGTCTGCAGCATAGCCTGAACTGTCACCTCTAACAGGGACCAGGTTTTGCTCTCCAAACAAAGAGGTTTTTTTTTTTTCCTTAAAACCTTTTTCCTATTTGAAAACAGGCTGTCAGAGTTGGCTCAGAAACCATTTGCTCGCCCGATGGGGGAATTAACACACGGCCCTTGTGTCTTGATCGCCTTTAGTGGAGCCAGCGCCCTGGTGTGTGGGGCAAGAAAGATTTGAGCCCTGGAACCGCATCCAATTTCCCCCAACCCCAGTAACAAGATCTCATGTACTTGACAAGCGGGCCCTCTCCCCCACTTCCCGCACCATCCCTGCCCCCTGGAATTCCTGGGCAGAACAGCTGCACTCAGGGCTCAGTTTTCAATGAAACAATAAAATACTCCTGCGTGTCCCTATGAGGATGGCATTTATGACTGGGGTGGGCCAGATTCCCTGCACAGACACCCCCTCCCCAATTCCCAGGCTCACCAGCCCAGGCGTCCACATGTCCCACAGCCAGTCCTTAAGCCTCTGGGAACCTCGGCCTGGGTGCCCCAGAAGGTCCTGGCCCAGAGCATGGAGCATGCTGGTGGAGAAGAAAGCCATGAGTATCCAGTAAACACAAGGACTTTTGCCAAGAAGTACAAAGTGCACTTTTGCATCACGGGCCATCCAGCAGGGCACACTCCTTGGCACCACACCCCCTCCCAGAACCCCAGCACCCCGCCCCACGCACACAGCTGCCTCAGTGAGACTGTCTGCTCTCTGGTTCAAGGACAGGAAAGCCCTCCTTGGCTCTGAGAGAAGAGTGGGTGTGGCCCACATTCCAACAGCATCGCGCACCCCTCCCCCACGCCCTGTTTCTGCCCTGACGCTCTTTAATGCAGCAAGAAGTCCTTGACTTTCATAAATTTCTCTTGTGCTCAGCATGCACGTTTGGACACCGTGCACAGATGACCCCCGGACTTCCTTCCGAGCGCCAGACTGCAGCTTCCACGGCTAGGGGCCAAACCTCGAAAGCTTCCACGTGGGGGCGCAGCGGGTCAGCCCGCAGTTCAGGGTAGACCCGCACCCTCTGCCTCAGGCTCAGAGTGTGTGCAGTTATTTTACATATTTAATTCAATTTTGAACTTAGTGCTTTGTAAAAATAGAGCCGCGGACAGCTGGGGAAGGACACGTAGGTTTCACAAACATAACATAGATGAGACGAAGAGAGGCATCGTGACGCATGCTCTTCCTTGAGGAAGAGCAAAGAAGCCACCAGCGGGCATTCACTATGATTAAGCCGATGGACTGTGTTCCAGTGGATGCCAGATGCGTTCCCGCTGTAGGCCCTCTACCCAGAATGCTCTACCCCTGAGCTTCTGCGGGGAGCTCTTCTTCATCAATCTTGCAAGTCCTTGCTCAGAGCTCAGCATATCAACGAGGCTTCCAGATCCTCCCACCCTCCCCTGCCTTCTGGGACCTCTTTTTACTCTGTTCTGCTTTCTCTCTCCCACTCCCCATGACACTTAGCACCATCTAACACACTGACTTATTTATTATGTGTCCTTTTTATTATCTGTCTCCACGCATGAAAGATATATCCCAAATACCTAGACTCGTGTCTGGTCCCTAAGACACAATTTTTGTTTTTTTTCATATTGACATTTCATTGTTCATGTTGCATAGTAAAGGAAATAAATTAGCAAATATGTTCAAAATATGGGTAGCATATTCAAAAATATTGCAAAAAAAGGTGAAGTGTAATCACGGCATTACAATTTCTTTTAGATCCCTGGCAAAATGCTCACCTAGGCCGTGTTAAGTCTATGATCATGCTTGTGAATATTTGATTTTAGTGCACAGTTTCAGAAACACTATACATGACAGTAAGGGATGGCTCTTGAACAATCTGAGCCCAGAGTTAGAGCAGATACAGGTTATGACCAGAATTCAAAGAAGGAGAGTGAAAGCCAGAAAGACTTCTTGGAAGAAGCAGCAGGACTGCCTTTCTAGTGGTTGATGGGTCAGGTTTTGCAGCAAGCTCTTGCCAAGCACGGATGGACTGGAGACTACAGCCTGTGTGGAATACTTACCTGGTGTTTGTCGACCGGCCTCTGTGACAGGTATAACCACCTCATGCACTCGGTCTGATAGCGGGAGACAAGACGTGTGGCTTTCCCCAGGGCAGAACAGAGGGTGTAGCTTCCAATGGGGCCTAAGGGGGGGGATGGGTAGATCCCCTGGAGCAGGTACAGGGTCGGTCCCCACTACCAGTTTACCCTGATTCTCCCCATCACACCTTTTTTTTTTTTTAAGTTTATTCTGAGAGAGAGAGAGAGAGAGAGACAGAGAAGGGGCAGAGGGAAAGAAAGGGAGATAGAGAGAATCCCAGGCAGGCTCCACACTGTCAGCCCAGAGCCCAGTGCAGGGCTTGAACTCACGAACTGTGAGATCATGACCTGAGCCAAAACCAAGAGTAGGACGGTTAACCAACGGAGCCACCTGGGCACTCCTGATCACTCCCTTAATACAAACTTTAGCTATCCTGTAGTGGGCACTTGTGAAAGTGTCCCACCATGTGCTAAGTGCTTTATCTGCAACAATAACTCACTAACTTCTCACTGTAACAACTATCCTGTGCTATTGAGTACCTTTCCCTCCATTTCACAGGTGAGGGAAGGTGGGATCAGAAGGGTTAGTTTGTCCCTATTGCACAGCTAGTACAGGATGGAGTTCGTGTCAGAGCTTCACTGCCTGGCTCAAGAGACCACCCTGTTAACCACCTTGAGGGCCACGAAGGGCAGGGAAATGCTGGGGGACCAATGGGACCCCCTCTCACTCACCTCTGACAAGTCCCTCCTGCTGAGGGACTGCAACAGTTCCATGTGGAATGGATAACAAAAACCAAACCCTTTCATACTGCTGAAAAGGACAAACAGCAGAACCTTACACGTGAAACCAGAGAAAATCTTATTTTGGTTGACCAGATGAATAGAGTAGACAATGCCCTCAGAGTCACCTTCATTTTGGATTTAGGAAATTGTTTTTCTTTCTCTACACACAAACAGAAAACATACATAAATTCATCCTAATCTCACAGAAAATCACTGCGGCCTAGGACCATGGAATTGAACACAGTTGTCACTGGCTGGGGTAAGTGGTAGTGACTGGCTTAGGGAGTGGGGTGTGTCAGAGGTGTGTGTGAGTTCAGTTCTTCTGAGCCCCAGCTTTTGACCTTGACCAAGGTTGATTTACCAGGAAGCTAATGAAGCTTCAGTTTCCTTCATTTGCTCCAGCCCCTTCCAAAGACTGAGAGGCACTCTTCTGATGCCTTCATATGTGACATGGTTCTTAAAATCTGGTGGAAATAAGAGTAAGACTATTCTGATATCGAGAAACAAATTGTAACCCCCTAAAAAAACCCTAAGATCACATTAAATTATTAATTCATGAAGAGAAAGACATAAATTTCCTATAGAAACTATATATTTCCACTAGAAGTAATGAGCGGGTCTTGGATTATTACATAATCCAGTTAAAGGAAAGGAATGAATTATATATTCACTTGGGAGAGAGATTTTCTTTTCTTTGATTCAACAAAAACTACCATAACCCCACAGTGGGATGACAGACTGGTTAATGAATGTTGGCAATTTGGAGAGCAGGTAAGATTAATCACTGTATTTTTGAAAGTGGACATTTTTCAACTGATATGTGAAAGAAACCTAGTACGGATTTTCCAAAACTTGTTGATAATTTTCAAAATGTACATGATATTACCAAGGAGAAATTGTGAGCTTGGAGGAGACTTTCCCAGAATATCAATATTAAAAAGCAAAATGTGATCACCCATGCTAGAAAATGACACAATGAAACTCTTACCAGGTGTGAAGAATATGCAGACCAAAAATATGAAGGAAAAGTATCATAGAAGTTTGCTAGGTAATTAATGAGATTATTTGTATTAGGTTTCTCATATTTTCTGATTGTTTAATGGTACCTATTGACCTTTAACATTTATAATCTGTTGTGATTTTTCTTCTTTAAGAACCTGTGGTGTTTGCTGGAAACCAGTGTGGAGGTCCATCAAAAAATTAACAATAGAACTCCCCTATGACCCAGCAATAGCACTGCTAGGAATTTACCCAAGGGATACAGGAGTGTTGATCCATAGGGGGCACATGTTCCAATGTTCGTAGCGGCACTTTCAACAATAGCCAAATCATGGAGAGAGCCTAAATGTCCATCAACTGATGAATGGATCAAGAAGATGTGGTTTATCTATACAATGGAATACTACACGGCAATGAGAAAGAATGAAATCTGGCCATTCGTAGCAACGTGGATGGAAAGTGAGGGTGTTATGTAAGTGAAATAAGTCAGGCAGAGAAGGACAGATACCATATGTTTTCACTCATATGTGGAACAGGAGAAACTTAACAGAGGACCATGGGGGAGGGGAAGAGGAAAAATAGTTGGGGAGAGGGAGGGAGGCAAACCATAAGAGACTCTTAAATACTGAGAACAAACAGGGTTGATGGGGGTGGGGGAGAGGGGAAAAGGGGAGATGGGCATGGAGGAGGGCACTTGTTGGGATGAGCACTGGGTGTTATATGGAAACCAACTTGACAATAAATTATAAAAGAAAAAAATAAAAGTGATTCTTCAGAAAAAAAAAAAAAAAAAAAAAAGAACCCGTGCTGTTTGTTAGGGCTGCCATAGCAAAGACACGCAGCCTGGGACTTACACCACTGGCCGTTTTGTCTCCCAGTTCTGGGGGCTCGAAGCCCAAGACCAAGGTGTGGGCAGGGCTGGTTTCTTCTGAGGGCCATGGGGGAAGGGTCTGTTCCAGGTCTCTCCCCTTGGCTGGGTAGATGGCAGTCTTCTCCCTGTATCTTCCCATGGTGCCTCTTCCCTCCGTGTGTGTCTGTGTTCTCACCCCCTCTTCTTATAAGGACACCGGTCATATTGGATTCAAGCCCACCCTAATGACTCTGTTTTAACTTCATTACCTCTTTAAAGACCCTACCTCCAAATACAGTCACATTCTGAGGTACCAAGGGTAGGACTTTAGCACTTTGCATTTTGAGGGCTGAGGGAAGTGTGCACAATTATGCCTGTAATGGTACTCAAACTTTTTTATTCTTTTTAAAAGTTTATTTATTTTTGAGAGCAAGAGAGGTAAGGGGCAGAGAGAGAGGTAGACATAGAATCAGAAGCAGGCTCCAGGCTCTGAGCTGTCAGCAAAGAGCCCCATGTGGAGTTCAAACTCACAAGATGTGAGATCATGACCTGAGTCAAAGTCAGATGCTTAACTGACTGAGCCACCCAGGTGCCCCTGTACTCAATCTTTTGCTGTTTTTAAAGAGGGTTTTAGGGGCACCTGGGTGTCTCAGTAGGTTGAGCATCCGACTTCAGCTCAGGTCATGGTTTCGTGGTTCATGAGTTGGAGCCCCGACAACTTGGAGCCTGGAGCCTGCTTTGGATTATATGTCTCCCCCTCTCCCTGTCCCTCCCCTATTCGCTCTCCGTCTCTCTCACTCTCAAAAATAAATACACTTTAAAAAATTTTAAAAAAGAAAATAAAGAGGGTTTCTGATATTTTCTCAAGTTTCAAGAACCAGAACTCTGGACATATGGGTATCTCTTTTGTTCTCAGAATCACCTGTTCTGGAGTTTATAAGCCCTTGCATATAAGAAGTCTTTCCAATTCAGTAATGTTTATTTAAGACTTACTATGTATGGGCACTGCTCACACTATGGCTCCAGCAAGGACTGCCACGGGCCCTGCTTGCCCAGCCCCCAGCAGTGGTGAGTGCTGGGAGAGAAGCACCCAGTGCTCTGGAGTCCAGACCAGGAACCCACAGACTTTACAGGGGTGCCACCCAGGAAGTCACCCAGGGCCCTGCCTATAGAAGGACTCTGTGCTTGGGTTAATATTTTGCTGTCACCACTTTGAAGTTATTTCTCCTTTATGAATAAGAGATTCCATGTTTGCCTTTTGCCTCAGGCCCTGCACATGCTGTCCCCAGTCCCGAGGAGGGAAATGGCAGCAGCTTCTGGTGATGGCCAAGTTGTCCTGATGGCTGGCTGGGGTTTTCCCTTCAGAAAAAATGGGTCCTCTGCACCCAGAAGGGGTCCAGTGCATGCAAGTATGTAGCACTGCATGTGTAATCCAGAATTCTCTCCCTCCTTGTGAGTTGGAGGAAATGAGTTTTGTATGGGTATCATTTTGAGGCTTGTGCTCTGGAGTTGGAGGCTGGAGGACTAAGTGCCAGCACTCTCCTGCATGTACTGTGATTGCAGTTGAGGTACTGACCCTTCCTGGGGCACAGCATCCTCATCTGTCTCAGGGCAGAAAGTTATACATTCAAGAGTCAGGACTTCATACCTGTGTCACTTCTCCTTTTCCGGGCATCGCTTTCAAGTCAGAGCAGCAGGGGGGACCACTGTGTGTAATGAAGGGGGTGGTCAGGGAAAGATCCAGGGTGGGTTGGGTTGGGGCTTGCCCCAAGGCTGGGCATGTGCACCGCAGGTCTGAGAAACAAGGAGATAATCAGCAGGGCTGATCTCAGTGTCCATGAGAGAAAGAAAGAGCCAGACTTTTCTGGCTGGACTGCACTGTCAGTGACCCCACATGCCCAGCCAGGAAGCTTGGATTCTAGCAATGAGGAGCTCCTGGAAGCATGTGGGTGGGACCTGATGCAAGTGACATCTGATGAAAATTCATGTCTGGGAACACTCTCATTCAGCTCCTTTGAAAGGAGAGAGGAAAGCTGGGCCTTGCTGCGGGGCTCCTGCCGGATGGGGTGAAACCATGACTCTGGATCAACAGCACAGGGCACACAATGCAAAGAAATCCATGGGGCAGCCAGGAGCCTTGTGCTCTGAAGGCCACCAGAACTGTGCTGTCTTCCTACCCTCCTAAAGAATCACAGCCTTGCCGCCCGTGGGCTGAGAACGGGAGTGTGGTTCGCCTGCCAGGAATAGGGCCTGTGGGTTGCAGAGGCAGAGAGAGGCTGCAAGACCCACACAAAGGGGCTGACTCCACTGGACTGACTGTCATGTTGACACGAAGCAGGGTTCATGTCAAAAGTTCAGGAGGAAGCATGACAGGATAAGAGAGAGAGGAAGCAATGTGGACAGTGTAATCGTCCCAGGACTGAGACCCAGCATCTGGACTTCCAGCTGCAGGAGACCAGAAAAGGCAATAACCAGAGCTGGTCTTCCCACCAGGCCAAGGGGACCAGGGAATGCAAGGGCGATGCCGAGTGATGGTGCAGAACCAGATGATAGGGTGAGTGATGCGGTGGCCCTGCTGAGTCTTGCGTCCCCTCTCTCCAAACCTGGCTTTCAACCCACGAGGATGCCTCCCAGGGCTTTCCCTTCAACCTGACTTTGAGCATGTCCTTCCTTTAGAGAAGATGTAATAGCACATCCTACGATGTACACTGGGGCCACCACCTGGCTGGCCACATCTGCTCCTTCCACCCCAGGCAGGCCTGGGTGTGCACGGGTACAGTGAAGCAGCCAGTGCAGGTGGCCCAGAGCACCAGAGGGTAGAGAGACGAAGCTCAGGGCCCTTCTCAACCGATGAGACCCTTGGACACCTCTTGACCTATCTACTGAAGGCCATTCTTCTGCTTCGCTCCCGACAGGACACAGACTCCCCCTTTTCTGCAGGACTAAGTTCAAGGTCCTTAGCATGGCACAATTGGCCTGCATGATGGGGCCCCTGCTGTCCTTACTCTCTATGTTCCAACAACACAAACCTATTGGTTGGCTTGAGGCAAAGAGCCCCTTATCTTTGCCCTAATCACAATCTGTCATGAAACTATTAAAACATTGATCACATTGCTATCTGTGCCTCTCTCTACAGGGGAGTGCTGCCATCTCAGGCGGGGTCTTGACACAGAGCCAGTGCTTAGGGAAGAGAGCATGGATGTGGCCAAGAGACCCTTGCCTCATCTGAGTTCTTGTGGTGGGACCAGCACGGGACGGTTCACATCTGTAGCTCCTGATGGTCATGTGAGCTCTCTCCTGTCTATATTTCTTCCTCCTCTTGCTAAGCAGAAAGGACCAGGACAGGGCAATGTCTCACCAGAAGCAGGGGCAGACCTGAGCCCTGGTGGAGCTACCATCTGCTAGACCACAAGGAGGAGAAAAGGTAGATGTTGCAAAAGAAATTGGGAGAAATCATGAATTGGTACTGGGCTTTTGGAGCCTAAGATATTTCTTTTTTACAAGGACTTGAGAAAGCTTTCAGATCTGGTCTGGACTAAAAAAATCACAAGTACTGGAACTGGCTTGAGCTATAGCCTGAGGGATTTGGGCAAGAAAAAGAGATGCCTCCTCAGAAGTGAGGATGGCAGTGGGCAGTAAGATAACACATGCCTCTGTGTGGTGTAGCTGGCTGGATCCCCTCTCTGGGGACCTGCAGGCACAGGTCCTGTGTCTCAGGGAGAGAAAGCCAGTGATTCTGAGAGCATCCTGAATGTCAGGCATGCTTTCCAGTGAGGGAGGCAGAGTGGATGTGAGGCCAGAAGGGCAGGTATTTAAATACCAAATGACTTCTGCGCCCGGTAGAAATAACTGCTGTCCCAGGCCCCCTGAGGGAGCTCCCACCACCTTTCCTCTAGGGTTCTCAGGAATTCTTTATACTCCACACTCAGAGAAGGTCCAGGGAGGCCCCCAGCCCCCCTGCTCCAGTTTACTGCCATCTGCTGGTCCACACTGCCTGCTCCAGCCACAGACCTCTTCACTGTCTCCCAAGAGGCAGGTTCTACATCGTCTCCATTTTATAGGAAACTTGAGACTGAATGAAATCAGGGAACTTGCCCAAGATCACATGGTTATGAGTGGTAAGATCAGGGGTCAAGCGTAGGTTGGCTGGACTTGGGCACCCACATCTCACCACAGATCTGAGGGACAGTCTCTGAAAGGTCTGATAGTCACAGATGGAAGATTCCATGTGGAAGAAATCTGGTCTCTGAGGAGTTCCTGGAAACAGCAGAAACGTTTGCTAGCAGGACAGATGCTGGGGTGACCTGCAAGGCCCTTGTGAAACCTTTTCTGCTGGCCCAGTAGAAGCTTCTAGACTGCTCCTGTCCCTCACTACTGCAGCTTGGTCAAGAAGGAGCCTATTCAGGCAGTGTGGAGGGTGTTCTGGACAGGATGATAGAAGATCTAGTTCTCATCCTAGCTCTGCCCTCCATATTGGCTGTGTGACCTTGGCCGCATTGTCTAACCTCTCTGGACTCCAGCTGGCATATTAGGTTGGGGAGGGAAGTAGTTCTAATGGCCTTTCTGGAGCTTCTCAGAGGCCTCCCCACTTGCTTCTCCTTCTTGCAATCTCAAATCCTTACCCCAGCCACCCATTTTTATAGCACCCATGATATTTTATAATTGAATTAGGAATTTTTCTATACCCACATTTCAGGGAAGGAAAACTGAGGTTTGCAAAATACAGAGGACTCAACTACTGTCTCAAGAAAAGTCACTGTGATGGGGCCACAGGGATAGTTTTCTTGCAATACGACAGATGAAAAGAAAGTCCCCTTGGGGCACCAGAACCAGAAACCTAGCCTTGGGTGGGGCAAACCTCTCCCCCCACACTGGTTGGGAACCTTCTAGCAGGAGCCAGAGGCAGAGAAGTTCAGAGGGAGTGGCCCTGCCCACCCCCTGCTTCCCCCACCCCAGGACTTTCAGCATCTGCAGGCGGACCAGAGGGCTGTCCCTGGCAGCAGAAGGGAGTGACTAAGTCTTGTTTCTCTGGAATGGAACAGGTTTGACAGGGTATAAAGTCCCTCAGAGGGAGGGGAGGCTGAAGAAGACCCTCTGGCGAAAAGCAACACTATGCAAAAGGGAGAATGGGGTGCCTGAAGTCTCTGATAAAAAGCTTTGCCCAGAGATGATTCATTCATTGGGCCCTGTTTGCACTTCAATTGCCAAAGCCTGACTTTTGACTTTTGGTTACAGATCCTCTGTTTCAATTAGGGCCACTAATTGCTTGGATCTAGGAAATGTGTTTGGCTTCCCTTAGGTATACCAACATTTGAGGCTTGAAGTTCAAGCAGCAAGCCTTTTAATCATGACAATGCATGGCGTGTGACACCACCATTCCCCTGCCCAACCTACCCCCTGTTCATGCCTATCCTTTGCCTGTTTCATGTTTCTTCTTAGCGGTTACCACTGCCTGAAACTATTTTATATACATATTTGCTTATTTCTCTATCTTTTTTCACTGTCACACCCTTTGGACAGGGAAGCTCCACTAAGATATGGGCGTCATCTGCCTGTTTGTCATTATACTAATCAATGCCCAGGAGGAAAGCTGGCACGTAGGTAAGTCGTTATGAAAACCTGTTGACTGGATGCGTGCTTGAATGGTTGAATGACTGCTCAACCGGTACCTGATGTACTTTATTTAAGAAGTGTTGGGGCACCTGGGCGTTTCAGTCAGTTGAGCTTCCAACTTTTGATTTTGGCTTAGGTCATGATCCCAGGGTCATGGGATCAAGCCCTGCATCAGGTTCCTCACTGAGCGTGAAGACTGCTTGAGAATCTTTCTCTCCCTCCCTCTGTCTCTCTCCCCTCTCTTCTCCTCTTCCCTTAATCTATATTTAAAAGTTGTTTTCTTTAAACTCAGGTTCTCATCCCAACATTTCCACCAATGGAGTAATGGAGTCTCAAAGCTTAGAACAGAAAAGGACATTATGATTGCAGAATATTGGATATCAAGAGATTTTAGAACTTTTGCCTCCAAAACATATTCTCCTAACTCATCATCAACATCTAAATGACTAGAGAGCAATACTATCTTCCATACTAATCCATTCTCCCTTAGGTTTGACTGAAATCCTTCTTCCTGTTGTGACCCCAGATTATCAAGGGGACTCGTTTATTTGTTTGTACTGTTAATATCGATTGAATTCCTACTAAGAGCATAGGGCCCAGCATTCGGGATATGGTTGTAAAACCAGTTTGGTATCTACTTACAGAAATTACAGCCAATTGGGGCAATATAACCAACAAGTGATCACACAAATAACTATGTAGCTCATTTTGGTTATGCAATGTGGTAGGGGATAAAATTCTGGGTGCTATGGGAACATAAAATGGTGGGGAGAGCTGAGTTGTGAACTCAGGAGGAAATTTCAGGAAAGATTCCTCAGGGAAAAGGAATTTACAAACTTAGATCTGAAGACTGAGCAAGAGTGAGTCAGATGGAGGGAGGGGAGGACAAAAGGGAGCATTCAAGGCAGAAGGAATGTCATGTCTGCACCACCAGAGCAGAGGGTGTTTGCCTTCTTCAAGGATCTTCCTAATAGAGGAAGAAATCTTTTATTTTCCTGATTGACCAAGAGGCTTTCAAGGAGGCACATTAACAATTGGTAAAGGTCCTAGCCCAGAAAACAAAACCACAGTAAGTCCTTTTTTGACAGAATCTTTAGATTTCAGCTTCTCAACATCTGACTGAATTGTCTGAATTGTAACCTGAATTGTCTGTGATGGTAATATCCTCAAGCTGGCTACCAAGGCACATCTCCAGGCAGTGACACTGTCCTGGGGCTCAGAATACTCATTTGCTTCTCCTCAGTCATCTCCAATTTGTCTGTCTAGCTTTCAAATTGATGAAGAAGGTGAGTGAAATAGAACACATGCAATGGAGACCTGACTATAAGTCCCCAGAAGAATCCAGATTCCACACCCTGATTTGCTGATGCGCTTCAACCCATCCACAGAGCTTTGACTAGACCCATTTACAAATGGCTCATCTATGCTGGATTATTCCTCAGTATATAAGAATTGTTCTTTCATAATCCTAAGCCTAAGTCTATCTTGATAATCAACCGTCTGTTGGGTATCTCAACTTTGATGTCCCATGGCCTCCTCAAACTCACTGTCTATCATTACTGCCTTCAAATGCACTCATCTTGCTGTCCTTTTGAATTTGGTTTAGAACCACAATGCCTCGAGAATGTTGTGGTCATCTTCCTTAACATCTTCCTCTCACTTTCCACATCCATTGGTTACCAAATCTTACTGATAATATTTCAAAAATGCTTCTCCAACCCCATGTTTCTCCCCAGTCCCACTGCCTTCTCCTTAGCCTAGGTTATTTATTTCTGATCTTCCAGCTAGCACTCCATCAACCTATCTCCAGTCTGTCAGTATACTGCCACCAAAATGATCTTCTTAAAAAAATAGCTGAAAAAGTCCTTATTGACTCCTCACTGCTTAGCAAACCAGTGATTCTCAAAGTGTGCAGCACCATCGCCTGGGAACTTGTTAGAAATGCAAATTCTCAGGCTCCACCCCAGAGCTAAGGAATCAGTAACCTAGGTGACAGGACCCAGCAGTCAGTTCTAAGAAGACTTCTCAATGATTATTCTGAGGCTAAAGTTGGGAGTACCCAAGTACAAATTTCATAGCCTTTCACACATGGCTTTGAATTATTTGGTCCCAGCTTCTCCCTCCAGCTTCTTAAAGTCCTGAAATTCTTGTTACCCCAAACTATTTACTTTTCTCTATGTATGTCAGACCCTTTCACCATTACACACTTTTGTAGGCTATTCTTCTGCCTGGAATATTCTTCTTCTCATTCTTCATGGCAAACTCCTACCCATCCCTAAGAGCCAGCTCAGAGGTCAGCTCCTCAGTGAAGCCTTTCTCAACTGTCCCAAGCTTCATTTAGTTGTCTATTTTCTGGGTTCCTGTAGCCTTTTGTTGACAACTTAGTTACTAGATATCTGTGGATATGGCTTTCGACATAGGGGTTGGATTTCTATCAGATAATTAGAGGAGGCGCTTATGGAGAAGATGTGGAAATGATAAAGGTCAGTCAATGGCTGCTATGCCTTAAGGTCCCATCCTTTCCACTCACTGCTCCTCTGGGAGGGATGATATCTCTTGTGGTGAGTCCATATGGTTGGACAGGGTGCAGGACATCTCATAGACATTCCACAAATTAAAAAGAAAAAGATTGAATGAACAAAAGATTTTTGCTTTAGAAGGGAGGATGAGAGTTTCTACCTGAATTTGAAATTCCTGTCTTCTGTCTCTTTGTAAAAGCCCCAGAGAAATAATACAGCAATCCTGATCTTTATACTTCAGGAGGAAGCTGAAACCACCTTCTCCCTAGCACAGTGATTGTTCAGCTGCTGGATGGGGGAGGGAAGGTGTGGGGTAGGAGGGCCACTCATGTTCCTCAATCTACTGAAATTCTTTGCTGCTGTGAGCCGCTGCACTGAGTCTGGCAGCTCCCTCGGGTGGAGTGGTTGTTGGGAATCTCTGCTGTACTTTACCCTTCAATCTCCTCTGTGTGCCAAGTGCATGCCATCCTCCTCACACCCCTCACCCCATTGCGATTCAGCCATCAGGGTTCCCTGAAGCACCAGCATCTTCTCCATTACTGTGTTAATCACTCAGTTAAGAGCCTTGTGCCTCCAAACTACACAGACCTTCAGGGTGCCTATCTGGGTACTTTCCCTTACTAGCTGTTCAGCCCTGGACAAGTGATAACTTTTTTTAACTGGTGTTCTCAACTACATGAAAGAATTAAAACTACCAGGTGCACACGGTGCCTTACACAGAAGGATCAGCCAGTAAATGATCACCATTACTATTATTTATTCTTTGGTCCTTATCTTCCATCACCTAAGCCCAGAACCAGCTTCCAGTGCTTTGCTACCAAATCAGAAAGCCCACAATTCCAGCTCCTTCTGTTTTGGCTGGTGGAGGCTGCCTGATGCCTTTTCTGTCTGTAAATTCTCAACCCTGATCAGCCTGTTTTCTAGCCCCAAGGATGTTCATTTTCCATATGCTCCCCAGCTGGCTACCAGCTCAGTCCCCTAAAGGTTAAACTTGTGTTCCAGGGCATTCTTTTCCAGCATTACCTTCCCTTAAAAAAATGCAATACATCAATGGTTAGGATATCAAAGCAGCTACACACACACACACACACACACACACACACACGCAAACGCACGCATGCACACACACACACACACCTCCATGCATCTCTTTGTGAAAAACCATCTAACTCTTTAGGCTGTATTTCACAATTTTCCAGTAAACTTTTATGCTTTCTTGCCACAGAGACTTCTATAATTGACAGGCAATGTCATTAACTGAACTCTGTAACAACTCCACCAAACTCATCAGTGATAGATAGCTGGCTTCTAGAAAAGGCTTCTGATATCTCTGCCTCTACTTCCTTACTTCTCTGCACCCCTGGCCCCTCCCACAGGCACATCTGTGCTTGTTTCATTGGCCTTCTGTATACTGTAACCAAATACAGGCCAGGACTGAAGGAAACAAATCCACTGCCCTTCAGAGTGCTTCTGACCTGCTCGGTGGTTCTGCGTTTCCCAGCCGGGCCAGCATCCATCTGGAACCAAACAAAGACCCAGGGGTTTTGGTCAACACTGAGGTGTCTGCATTGCAGCTTGTTGTGAACATGTGTGCCTTTTGAGACATCCACTCACCCGGTGTAACTTGAGAAGGCATGCATAAGGAGTTTGGGTCTCTTTAGATTACGGGGTTAGGCTGAAGACGGTTCTAGTTAAGAGAATCAGCTTGCAGTGGCTGTGGCTTGTCCTGGGTTTGTAGAAGCCCAAGCACATCCAAGGACCTCAGGCCAGGGTTGAGGACAGTGTTGGGGGGCAGAGGCAAGGGTGGGGTTAGAGTGGAAGGAGGGACTGCTGTAGGCTGTGGCTATTTTCCAAGGCTTCAGAGCATCCTCCCTGGGGTTGAACAGAGCTGGAGTTCTGGGAGGCAAAGCCAAGCCTAATTGAGGACCTGGCATTGGATTTGCACACCCAGGGCTGTCAAAGCTTGAAGTCTGGGGGATGCATCCTCCTGGTGAAGCCAAACAAATCTCTAGGTAGCCATAAACTGACTACACAGATTTCATTTCTGAACACATGTTCAAAGGTGATAAAATAAATGCAGATGGTCCCTCCAAGCCTCAGTGGAGGGTTTTTACATTGACTAAACTAAAAAGCACACATAAACACATATATGGGAAAGGGAACAACAAAGAAATCCTTAAAAATGCCAACCCTCATTGGATACAGTGTGAAGGAGATGTAGCAAGAACAGGCTGTCTCGAGAATTTGCAAGAAGGAACAAAATACACACTCATGCACATTGGAAAAGCACATAGGTTGCTAGTAGTTCCACTGAGGAGGGTTAGGAATGCCTTTCCTGGTGTGTCAACTGCAGATTCAAGGGCTGTGAGGAAGATTGGGCCAGGGGAACTGGGTAAATGTTACCCTGAAGATTGCCTCCCCGGGGGTTGGTGACTTAATGTACTTTAATCAGGGCTAATCTTCCACTGTGAATTTTGGAAATTCCTACCAGAATTCCAGGATGAGGACTCCTGCAAATCCCCCAATAGCTAGTCATCATCATCGTCATCATCAGTAACACTCAGAGGGACTTATGAACCAAGAACTGGATAATTTGATTACATTGCGAAACAATCTTATGAATTAGGCACTATCCTCATTTTATAGACCAGGAAATAATGGCTCAGAAAGGTTAAGCAACGTGCTCAAGTTCACACAGCCTGTAGATGGAGGCAGCTTGTAGACTTATGAGAGGCAGAGAAAAGCCCCCACCAATGGCCAACAGAGCTTTTCACTGTCACCATCATTAAGAAAGTGAGGGCTGTCCAGTCTGGTCATTGCCCTCTGTGCAGGAGAATCTCATGATGCTGAAAGGCCCCATCAGGACAGGTGAGTTATCCATGGACACTCAGATGCTGGCAACAAAGCTCGGCCAGAGCCTGTTTCCTCCTATTTGGTGAAGTTCATCACACCGCATCATACCTCCTTGTGTCATGAAGCTCCAATAGGAAACCATGCAATAAGGGAAGATGAAGGCAAGTGTAGAGTTTTCCTGGAGCCAGACACCAAGTCTCTTCTATCGCAGAGATGAGTTTAACTTTGGAGCTATCTCAATGGCAAGTGTTGATGCTGAATAGAGACAAGCCTCCTAGGAACCCTGAGGAAGGCTCCACCCTGGGCCCATTAAGCCCAACATGTTGACTTTGGCAGCACTTGAACACCTCTTATGCCAAAAAAGTTACTGAAATGGAACCAGGTAATGCTTCATTACTCTGCCACCCAGCATGGGGGAGGCAGAACCTTCCCAGTGGCCTGAAGGCTGGAGTCCTTACTGGAAGGTTTTCATCTCATCCTCAGGCTCTTTCTCGCCAGAGCTGCCGTTAGCCCAGAAGCACGCTGCTCCGGACTCGCTCTTGACGTGCAGGAAAACTCCTTCCACTAGGGCTCTATTGTTTAGGGACTGTGCCTTCCCAGGCTGGGATCACTGTCACGCAAGCCCATCTCCCCAGGAGGCCAGGCCCTCTAGACAGGCTCTACACCAACTTGGAATAGTAGTTCTAGAAGAGGAGCATTAGTTCCAGCCTGAGAACTGGGCTTGGCTCAATTGTAAGACAGCCACTACTGCCTCGCCTGGTTGATTGTGCTCTTGCTCATGAAGCAGGAGCTACAAAAGGTTTCCATGCAGGCAACTACACTCTCATTTTTGCTAGGACTGGCATGTTCATTCTGAAATGCAAAGTGTCGCACAGGAGGCGGGGGCCAAGGGGGCCTAGAGAAGAGGAACAAGACTGTCCTCATTCAAGCTTGGATTTACCTCTTCACTCCGCCACTTGCTTGCTCACTGACTGTCGGCAAGTTAAATTCTCTAGTCTCAGTGTCCTCACCTGTAAACTGGAGGTGGTAATGCCTACTTCAAAGGGCTTGTGACAATTAAAGGTAGCAGTGTTTGCAAGCCTACCAGAAGGTGGTCACAAGGCAAATTTCTCATGTCCTGCCTTCATATTTTGGGAGTCCAGAATTGAGTGCAGTATACTGATGCCCTTAACCAAAGCCACCACAATTTGCTGAGTCTGTTTCAAGAGGTTCATGCCACATAAAAGAACATATATTTTATTAGGCATGTGTTAGAGAGATCTTGGGGCATGGGCTGCTCTAGACAGAGTACACGTGGGCCTTGAGGGCAGGGCAATGCAGGGAAGGCACAGGACTGAGCCCCAGAGTGGGACAGCGGGTATTTGTGCCTTGGACAGAATGGAAGATGAGAGTCCTTGGATTCTAGCACCAGGGGGAAGGTTTGCTTCCCAGTGGGGAAAGGCTTGGGGGAACCACCTGGGGGAACTCCTCAGGCCTGCCTCTGTGGACTGGTGTGGCTATCGCCATGGTGATCCCTCTGGGACTCAGTAGCACCTTCCTTCCATCTCAGAATGATGAATCCACCAAAAAATGATACAGAGGAATACAAGAGCTAAAAAAAAGAGAGGAAGGGAAGGAAGATGGAACTATGTCAAATGCCTACCCTATGCTAGGAAGTCTACCATGGTTATTTAGCTGACTCTTCATGATAGCCCTGTGAGTTAGCAAGAATCCCCATGTGACCTTCTGCCCCTAGGCAACACAGGCTCAGAGAGGCTTCAAAGCTTTGCCCCCAGTCACAAAGAAGTGAGGACCTGGGATTTGAACCCAGGTTTGACTCCAAAATGCAATCATCTTCTAATTCCTCATGCAGCTCTGGGAGGGGTCCGCATAGCAGTGTGGAGGCCATGCGCCCAGAGGATCTCTGATGAGAAAGTTTGCTACCGTATGTAAATTATTCATGATCCATTTCAGCTTGCTTCTGGGTAACCGTACATACAATTATTCTGTTACAAATAGTTAAAACATTTTTTCCTTTATGCCTAAAAGGATGAAAACCACTTACAGAAAGCAAAACAAAAGCCAAAGCCAAAAAACAAAAAAGAATCCAACCCTTAACCCCAAACCCCAGAACAACAAATGTGCTGAAAAGAAACTTCCAAAACTAAAATTGCCAGGTTTGTTATTCTTGTTCTGGGATCGTAACGATGGAGCAAATCATGATTCTAACTGGCAACAGTCACAGCAGAGAAAGGAGCAAGCAAGTCCTTGACGGTGAACTTGCTGGCCAGAATTAAGAGTGGAGCTCAAAGCTATCGAGTATCATTTGAATAGACGTGATAACAATGCATTTAATGAACTAATCAGACATGAAGCATACCAGAAGGGGGGACATCGCTAAGTCTACACACAACTCTGACAGCATCTGATTTTAACAAGTTTACTAAAACGACAGTCATGGCCTTGACAATACTGAATGCAGAATACTGGTGTACACAGATTTTACAGAGCGGCAGAGTGGCTCCTGAGAGCCAGGTCACAAAACAAGGTTTAACAGATGGGAGAGGCCTGAGGGAAGGCAAGCACACTGATTTTATTGAGAAAAAAGCTTATATACTGTAGGGTTGCTGAAGTTTAATAAATAAAGGTCAACTTATAATATATAAAAACAATATAAACATTTATATGCTACATGCATATCATATAATTTAAAGTAATAATTTATATATGGGGAGAAATGCCAATTTATGTTCTTCCGATTTTTCTCGACAAGGCACACACACAGGAAGTGTCTATCCGTATCCATCGCCAGCCTACAAGTTTATTGTTTTCTGACGTCAGTGCTCGGACGTAGGTTTGGGACGTTTTGCACTGAGAGTTCCAGTGTTTATCGTCAATCCCCCTGCAACCGTTTTTGACAGGCCTGGCTTCTTTACATCTCGTCTCATAAAAGTATTGTTTGACGGGAGAGTTGCCGGTTTTGATCTCCCCCAGCACTGTGACCTGGTGTCCCCGAATGTCGATGGCCGATGACTTGTCGGTTACCCACAGGCTCTCGCTGTCGCATACCGAGTACTCACCTCGGTGACTCTTGTGCTCTGCGTACCTCTTCCTTCGCGACGTTCTGTTGGCCGCCACAGGGTTGCCTATGTAATCCTCCATGAGATACAAGGGAGGGGGCTCCAAAGGGGTGCTGTCACTCAGCAGGACCCGGGGCGAGCTGTAGCGTCTCTGTTGCCGCAGGAGTTCTGTGTCCATTGCAGTCACTGGCTGGAACTCTGACTTGGCGGGCTGTCCCTGCTCCGGCTTTGGGGGGGCCTCTGCTTTGGGCAGGGTGCTCTGGTAGTTTTCCTTAACGTCCACCATCTGCTTGGAGAGCTTGTTTTTCAAAATATCTGCCTGGATCAGCTTAATAATCAGGGAATTTAGCGAGTCTTCAGGCAAACTCCTTTGATCCATGTTGTTACCTTGGATGCCACGGAGATACGCGAGAAATATCACATAAAACAAGATGGACATCACCTTGTTCACCTGTAAGATCTGAAAAGGAAACACAGGTGTTAGTAGCAGGCTGTGGCAGCTGAATCCATGTCATTCTGGGTTGAGTAACCCTGTGAGAGAGCAAGGAAGAGCAGGGTGTCACCTTCCTAGGTGAGCACCCAGATTCCTCTCTGATGTCAGGGACCAGGGCTATTGATTTCTTTCCTTGGGAAATACTGTCTCCATAGGGGTCTTCTGAATCTTTAAAGTACCTTTTTCTCCCAGGCCTCTCAAATCTTTCCTCTAGCACTGGGGCTGTGTGATATGGAAAGGTGTGTGTGTGTGTGTGTGTGTGTGTGTGTGTGTGTGTGTGTGTCTTGTGCAGGTGAGAGACAGAGAGGGCAAAATAATTTTTTTAAACCAAATAAACCATAAACATGAGTGGTGAGGTCTACACAGTATCGAAGTCAGGGCTCTCCCCAGGACCCAGCTTCCCAGGAGCCTCAAAGGCAGAAGGAGGATGAGGTGAGCACTTCGGACTTCCTTCTCTGCTCTGTTTCCTAGACAGAAATCCCTGACGGCACCTGCGTTCGATGTGTGCTCTATCTGCAGCCCTCTGTTCTGTGTGGACAATATCCTGTCACTTCTTTAAACATCACTCGAGCCTGAAAAGACCAGAGTCCACTGTACCTTGGCAAATTATGAAGAAATTGAACCTAAAAATTATAAAGGTGTGTTTACATTCTTTTAGCAACAGGAGCAGACTTGCAATTGTCTCAAGGAACAGAGCTCTACCGCCTTCCCCCACATCCGATAAAGCTTCTGGGTCTCTCAAAGGAATACCCTGAGGCTGGGATCAGGTCGGCTGCCTGCACACTGCAGCCTCAGAGATGGGCTCATCCCTTGCCAGGCCGTGTCTGGTGGACCTGTTCTCTTGCCCTTGGAATGAACTTGTGGGCTGCTCCCGACTCTGAAAAGGCCTGCCTAAGCTCTCCAGTGGATATGCTTCACCAGGGCACCGAACTGCTTCACAGGGACCCCCCCCCTTCACAAAGTGGGGGCCCTGCCAGAGCACTGCTTGCAGAAGATGGAGACACAGCAACAACCAGCTGAAATGAATGGCTGGACTTGCTCTGAACAGCAAGATTCCTTGTGATTCATTTTCTTTTCTTGTTTGGCCTTTGAAGTTTCTAGTACAAAATGTTTCTTTTGGTGGTTGTATTTTAATTTTGCTATCTCCTTGTTTAAATGGCATTTTAACCTATCCACACTCTCCTTCCGTTGCCATAGCATAACCTCTAGACATGGTTTCTGTTGGGTCCTTATGGAATTATAGGGCTGACCTCAAGATACCTTTCTGGCTGGTTCTCCCTCACCAGAGCCGAGCCCAGCTTTCCCGAAGGTCGGCGCTGCAAGGAGGCTCTTCAGGTGGGGAGGGCTGGCTGCAGGATCGATCTCCACCTGCACTCTGTGATCCGCACCACCGCCCTTGAGGTTTCCATCCCTTAGTTACCATTATACCACCTCATTGGCCCCCAGGGCCTCGCGGTTTCCTCTTTAAGGCTCTAAGCATGGAAAATAAAGTCTTCTCTCGGTTCACCTTTGGTATTTGCAGAAAGACTTTACTAAATCCAGGGGGAAAATAGAAGGGAAATAAACAAGAGCGGCACAAGAAACAGAACAGCGGCTCTGCTTACCAAGTGCCCGTGCCTGAGCTTGCCCATGCTAACTTGCTCGCGGGACTTCCAGACGCAGCCTCTCTCCCCATCTTGTCTGCAGCACTGCTCTCTCGTTCCCAAAGGCCAACAACGCTGCAGGCACTTTGCTCCAGCTTCCTCCTCCTGGCCCTTGGCCCACCTCTCCGATAAGGGGACCATCTTCCTTCCATGGGAACCACTCTTGTGGGACAACTGACTCCGTCAAGGTCAAAGCTGAGAGAAGGATTCTAGCCTTGCTGCCCACCCCTAGAGACTGTTCTAGGAATTGTATTATCCTAGGAAAGTGGTTCCCACAGGATAACTGCTCTCCCTCCCACTCTGCATTTAACTGACATTTCCTTCAATACTGCAGGCCGACAGATTGAAACTTGAGCACAAAATGAATGGCATACTGTGCAGCTAGAATTGCACCTCCATTCCCCGCTCCCCCCCTGCCAAAATAGAATACAGCTGCAATAAAATAATTGAGGACTAAGAGTCTATCAAAAAACAATTTATTACATCCTCTCAAGGCCCAGCCACTCTAAGCTAAGAATGCATAGGATACCTGCTTGTGGGGAAACAGATTAAGTATGGTCAGTGAGGGAGGTCCTAGAGGGAAGAAGAGTGGATGTGTAAATTAGCAAGGTAATTTACAAGGGTGAACTGACAGGAAGCAAGGTGGATGGTGCCAGTGGATGGCCTTGGGATACAAAAGGAAGCGTCTTTATGAGTGGTGCTTGAACACGAAACCAAAGTGTTGTAGAGGTAGAAGAGACCTATAAAGCAAGCATTTTAATCCAAGTCCTGCATTTTATAGATGAAGAAAACCTAATTGCAGATGAAAATGGTAGAGAAATGCACAGGGTGGAGGGGTCCTCTGCACTCCTGGCCCAGTGTCCCCTTTGGTCAGATTAGAGTGAGGCTCACACTCCCAGGCCCCAGCCCTGTCTGCTCTTCCAAAAGCTGCCTGAACAAGCTTTAGGAGCCGTGTGCACATGTCGTTCCTCTCCCCGGGGACACTTTCATCACCCCTCCTGTTGAAGTGGTTCTCATTCTTCAGTGCCCAGTTGGAAAGCTAACTTCTCTACAAGCCCCCCTTCCCCACCCCAAAGTAGTAATCGCCACTTTCTTTGCAATCCCTCAGTGTGTTTTCCAATTGGCTGTGGTAGGAGGTATCACAGGCCTCAGGGCACTCCATGCTTTCCGCACTAGAGTCCCTCTTCTCCAAGGCCAGGAGCCCCTTCCCATTTGTGCTTCTCCCCTGCGTCCTCATCATGGTGAATATGAGGTGGAGGTCTGGGTGCAGTAAGCCAGGGACAGAAGTGAGGGTGGCTGAAGGCAAAACAGGTACCTAATTTGTAGGGCCTTGTGCGAAAATAATGGTGGCAGGAGGTCTGACTGTATGTGAGCTAACACTCCCAGCCCCCAGATGCGTGCTCCATGGTCCCACCTGACTTCACATACAAAACACAGATTTAAAGATAAAATTCTTAAGAATTTCAAAATGGCAACCACAGAGCATTAAACCCGGAGTGCGTGGTCCCCCTCTTGAGTGTAGGACCTGGTGCGACAGCACTGTTTGTACACCCAAGAAGCCAGCCACGGCTGCAGAGGCTAGGATGTTCCATTTGGAGTGACTGTTTGAAGGTAAGAGTAGCAATCCATTTTTGGTCCAGAGGGACAGGCAAAGCCCAGCCCACCAAGGACTGCACCGGAGGGTGTCCTGTTCAGAGCTGTGGATGGGAGCTATAACTTCAGCTGCAATCTGGTGGGGAGAACCTGGGGTTGTGCAGAGTGAAAAGGCCCTCATGACCTGTTTTCCTCCCCTGGGCAGTGGCAACCAAGGAACGTGAGAATTAAATGGGGCAATGGGAGAAGTCGGGATCATCAGGAAGGAATATTTTATCACTGATACGGCTAAGAATTACCAAAGCATGCTGATCATAAAAAGCAGACTGAACTTTTGGTTGATTTTATTATTATTTTTAGGTTCTCTCCAGACAATACTCACCGCCATACCTGGGTACAGCTCCTCCTACCACCCCTATTGATGGACACTGCCTCTGGGAGCCCAGGGCACTGTGAGGGTTAGAACACAGCTCTCCTGATTCTTACAGGCCCTCTCTCAGGTCCAAAGCACAGAAACTCAGCACAGAGAAATCAGGTCCTCATGGGTGGGAGTGGGGGAGAAACAAACAAACAAAAAAAAGTACTAATATAAGAAAGTTTCCAAATGCCCCTTAGCATCAGTCCTACCTCTTTCTGGAGCTCCACTGTTTCTTACTATCAAATCCCAAATCTTACGATGATACCTGGGAATAAGTAGTGGGAGAAAATCATCTGCAGACTGGTGAGTTTCTAACTCACTTGCAAGGCTGCATTAAAAACCAAGCAGGGTGGGGCACTTGGGTGGCTCAGTCGGTCAAGCATCCAACTTTGGCTCAGGTCATGATCTCACAGTCCATGAGTTCAAGCCCCATGTCAGGCTCTGTGCTGACAGCTCAGAGCCTGGAGTCTGCTTCAGATTCCGTGTTTCCCTCTCTCTCTGCCCCTCTCCCGCTCACACTCTGTCATAAACAGGAAAAAAAAAAGATTTTTAAAAAAAACTCAGCAGGGTTCCTGTGGCCTCCATCTTGATAACTTGCTTGTAGTTTTTTTGTAGAGAGCAAGTCCAAGAATGGGGCTAATAGAACTCTCCAAAACACAGATGTTTGAAGAAACTGAGACTTGGTGTGTGGTGGAGAGAGTCTTCTAAGGTTCGATTCCTCAGTTAATAGCAGAGAGTGACAGAAGACACCTGGTTCTTAAGCTTATTAAAATCATGTGGCTTGTGTATAACCAACATTCTTGTGAGAGGTAAATAACGAAATCTATATGAAAGCACTGAGTACAGTATGTGGCATGCAGTGGTACACTGGAAATGTTTGTGGGACATGAACTTGAATTATCTGTGGCAGCAGAAGTCGCTGCATGCCTGTCCTCAACGCACGCATACAAGGTACCAAGGAGCTGGAATCGGGAATTCCTTTTCCACAGACGGCCCACAGCAATCTTCACCAACACAAAGCTCTCACAAATGCCACCGCTAGCAAGTGCTTGGATCTCAGACCAGCCACACTAGTTGTGGGAGAAGAAAAGATTTTTGCAAACTGGAAGCACAGAGAGTAGGAAAATCACAAAAGCAAACAAGTATGGGAAGCTGTGAAGTGGTGTTTCTGAATAAGCTGGGGGCAAGAAGAGCCTGAATCTGAGCGCTGGCTTCTTCTTTCTGGTCACCTGAGCCTGCATTTTCCACCCCATTTTCTGGTGTGGACTTTCCCCAGAAGACTAGTTCTCTGGAGTGGGGAGTGAGAAAAGGAAGGCAGTGCCGGCTTGACCCAGGCATGAAACGTCAGTGAATTTTTCAGTTTAGGAGGATCTCTATGCTCCTTCTCTTTCGGTCACTGTAGTTAATAGAGACCCCCATCCAAGCATCCTATTGTGTTATCACTTTCCGTATATCTCTTCTTGGATGAAGGGCCCATGTCCCCTTCATGCACGCATGCCTGCTGCCTAGCACAGGGGTGGACCACTGCGGAGGCTCCATGTCTCCTTGGTGAATGAATGCCTACCACGATCAAAACCTGCCCAACGCACTGATCAGTGGCCTGAGATCCTGTATGGGTTTCTGCCAAGCCTGGTCTGGAAGCCACTCAACTCTGCCTTCTTTTCCCAAAGAAAATACAAGGCCTGGCTCTGAAGTAGGCCATGGTCCCCAGGCTCTTCTTGGCTATAATTGGAAAAAGACCTGTTAAAGACCTCAGTAAAACCCCCTTCCTACACTCTCCCCAGTGCCCATTTCCCCTGCTCAGAGTTTTCCAAGATCCTGACCAACTAGCAGATGCTTTTTTCCTCACTTAGAAATGCTTTCCCACATATGGTGTTTTCTCAGTCCCTGGAGCAACATTCCTACAAGGTTTCACCATCCCTCAAAATACTCAAAAGAGAGCAATTTCTGATTCCTCCTTTCTGGCTCAGTTTACAACACACACACAGAGGGTTTTGGGGCAAAGCAGCTGAAATGGAAAAGAGAGCTGGGTAGAGAGCCACGGTGGGACAGGACCTGAGCCCACAGCCACCATGTCCATCACACACAAACACCTGGGGGCGCTCTCCTTTGCGTTCCAATTTACCTCTCCCGGACTAGCTTCCCAGCACACACCCCTCCTCCTGACCAAACACCTAGAGACCTTGCTTGCTGCACACGTGTGGAGTAAATTGTTAGCCTGGATGGAATGGGAGCATCAGGAACAAAAATGCTACGTGCCAGAAGCCGATATACATTAAATCTTTAATCTTGGTAACAGCTCCTCTAAGGTATGTACGAACATTCCCCATTTCAAATGGGGAGATTGAGCCACAAGGTGGTGAGTTACCAGCTAACAAGCGGCAGAGCCAGGATTTGATCACATTCTGGCTCTGGAATCGATCTCTCAAGGATTATGCTATGTGGTCTGTCTGTCCCCAGCCTCAAACATTCCAGAGAGTTTATTTCCAGAGGAAGTTCAAGTTCCAAGGCTGGGCAGAGTTTCCAGGTGTTTGAGGACACTGTTCCTATTTCCTCCTCCCCATATTCCCTACCAAAGTGTTTGCCATGAAAGTAAGCAACCTCCTGTCCTGCTAGGGCCCGATGCCCTCCAAGGTCAGTCCCACTGAGGGTCACCTGTCTCTGCAGAGGCCACGTGTTGTAGTGGACAGAGCACCAGACACACCATCTCAAGCCCTGGCTTTGGCACCAGCACTGCAAATCAGGATGACTTACAAACAAGACATAGAGGCTATGTTCTAGCTGTCTTCAAGGACGAGGCATGAGATCAAATGTGCAGGCCCTTTTTAATTTGCCAAGTTTTTAATATGCAAATTCAAGACATTTCATTCTTTCTGGTACAGCCACATCCTCTGGAGGCAAATGCATTTCTCTGGCTGGGTTAACAAGGACACTGTCCAGCTGTATCCAGAAGGGCCCAATTCTTTGGAGAATTTCTGAAGCTATGACATGGTCTCTGACTAATGCTAAGGGCTCAAAAGACTACATCCTGCCAGATAACCCTAATATCTTGTTTGGGGACTGGAAAGGGGAGAGAGGTGGGAAAGTGATAGATTTAAAGTAGAATGACAAAAGGGAAAGGAATGTGGTGGAAATATTAAACTAAGGCCATATAAAAGGCTGGCTAAGCGTGCTCCCTGTATCTTAATTACAAAATTAATTCAAATTGGCTTTGTTGTGAACCCAGGTCCTGGGGCCTGAAAATTAGTCAGTGGGGCCACATGAAGATGTTCTGACCCATGACAAGGCTTGTTGCTGGAAGAGAGAGTGGGAAAGAGAGGGAGAGAGAGAGAGCGAGAGAGCACTCGCGCGCGTGAGAGAGAGAGAGAGAGAGAGAGAGAGAGAGAGAGATCCTGGCGGAGCCTCTGCTGGGGATTGGTCTGGTTTTGGTTAATCTATTTATTAATGATCCGGAAGCAGGAGAGAGGAAAAAGTGGCAGATTAATTAAAATGCACAGATGACGCTCAAAGGGAAGGTGCTGCAAACACCGGTGAGGACAGACCAATTATTCCCCAGCACCCATGGGGGTTGGCAACCTGGAAATAGCATGGTGAGATTCAAACTGGAAACACGTAGGTTAATTCACTGGGGGCATGATGAATCCAAAACCAACAAGGGAGGGAAATGTTTGTAAAGGGATGAAGGGAAGAAGTGACTTGGAATGGCTACAAGGAGCAAATGAGAAATGAACTCACATGACCAGGGCTGTGTGGGTTTCCACAGCACCGTCTTCCCCTATAGCCCTACATTCTTTTCTAAATCTCGCTTCATACACTCTGAGTTCACCTCTGGAGTGGTGGCAACTCTTCCATTCCCTGTCTCATGAAGCATAAAATACATAAATTGAACCTTAGAGAGGGCAAGAAATAGAGCCAAGATCGGAAAGCAAGTGGATGGTTATCTGCAAAAGATGCTAATGAGCATGGTCTGAGTTCCCCCAAACCAGAAGTGATCATGGACCTGAGGAAGGAAGAGACACCTCTCTGTGCTTCCCTTGGTGAGATCTCATTTTAGAGCCCTGATCCCTGGGCAGACCCCGTAGGGTAAGGATCTGAATTGCTCTCTTGTTCCTCTCGTTAGAACTTAACAGAAGACCATGGGGGAAGAGAAGGGGAAAAATAGTTACAAACAGAGAGGGAGGGAGGCAAACCATGAGAGACTCTTAAATACAGAAATCAAACTGAGGGTGGATGGGGGGTAGGGGACAGGAGAAAATGGGTGATGGGCATTGAGGAGGGCACTTGTTGGGATGAGCACTGGGTGTTGTATGTAAGCGATGAACCACGGGAATCTACCCCAAAAACCAAGAGCACACTTTACACACTGTTAGCCAATTTGACAATAAATTATATATTTTTTAAAAAAGAACTTATTTAAACTCAGCGTTCTGAAATTGCCTGACATGGACAACACTTGCCCCAAGATCTGGGATAAAACAAGGTCCTCAACTTTCCGGAGATGCTGGCTCCCCAGTGGCAACAAGGCACACAGTCATCAGGGAAGGCACATTCCAGGATGAAACAAGACAAAATAGAGAACTTTAAAAGTTTACTTGCCTCCCTCAGAAAGGAATCTCTGACACTGGTCCCTCTTGGAGGCCAGAAAATCAGGAAGAGAGACTCCTGAAAAGACAAGGAGCCCATATTCAAAACCCAAGCTCAATGCCCTGAGATAGAAGTTGAAATCTGTGAGTTTACTTTTGCACAGCTGTTGGAAGAGGAATTTTACATTATTCAAAGCATACCCTCCCCTCTGGCCCCAAGGCAGTGAAAGACGGAAGGTATGGCACATGTCAAAACAATGTGCATCAACAGCTCCAAGACCAAGGTAGTACAGTTATTCCCCAGGCCAAGGAACCCTCTGGCATGGCCCCTGTCTTGGCAAAGAGATCTGAAAGGAGCTTGGTATGCCAACACAAGCCCCAGGAAATCCAGATTTTCTTTATCCTTTGCATACAACAGAATCTCATTTCATGGCCAGAGGGTGGACAAGGAAGGATCTGCAGAGAAAATCTGAGGCAAGCCAGCTACTGGCCATAATGGCATGTATTTATAAATTTAGTTTTCTTTGTTCTGGGCACTAACACTCATCCACCATCATACATAAAGGTGTGCATATACGGGCTTTTGTGTGCATGTGGGCGTGCTGTAGCCCCTCAAGACGAGGATGGGGTACAGCCAGGCTATTTCTAAAGTATTGTATCATTTAATATTCTAAGACATTTTGGTTTTGCTTTCTGATCTGGGGAACCTCCATTTCCCAAGTTTAAAAATATGCAAGAGAAGGTTGCTTCAGTTATACAGACAGTTGAGGGTACAGCTGGCATTAAACTCTCAGGATCAAAGAATAACGGTCCAAGTCAACTTTTTGTTTTATATTTATGCCTTGTGTTTAAATTGGGTTGATGTGTCAAGCAATTGCATTACCTGCAAAGTGCTATACATCTGTAAGTTAATATTATTACAAGGTAGGGGCTGCTGAGTAATCTTTAATAATGAAAATAGGTAATAATGATGATGACAATGATGATGACAAATTATTTATCTTGTCCACCCGGCCAAGAATGGGTCTCAAAATGGCAGAAAAAGAAGTTGGCTTCATCTTGAGAGCTGGAAGCTAAGGGAAATCCCAAAACACGACTTCCATTCACACTCCGGATGCTTCTTCCAAACCAAGACCGCAGCTGACTTGGCAATACCCAAACCTTTGTGCATCAACCAGGGCAGCGGCAGCAAGACCGGGATCAACCCAAACCATAATGGTTTGGCCCCACAAGGACTTGGCTGCAGTGTGGTCAGATGGCAGCTTTTCTCCTCCAGGCTTGGCAATCAGACCCATGTCAAATATAGCCTATGTCTCCCCCTCAGTCTCTCCGCTGGCCCTACGGCCAACCTCCTTTCATGAGAATGAGGTATTGGCAAATAGTCGGTGGCTATCTTTGGTCTGGATCCACTCTCCAGGGAACTGTGATGGCTGAAGACTGAGTGCCACGGCTTCCTCTTACTCTGGGCACCTCTTCCCTCTGCTCACCCTGGCTGCCATCATTCACCTGAACACCCTGACAGACCAGGAAACCAAGGCAGGAGAGACGTCTGTGTGATTTCCTGTGCCTCTGCTCGCCCCCTTGTGAAGGGATGCTGGGATGTGCACACAGGAAGAAAATCAATCTTCCACCAAAACTGGAGTGTGCAGTAGGCACTTCGTAAACATTAAAACTCCAATCCCAAACAGTCTCCTGACTCTCTTTCTGGGCAGCTGGGCAAGACTGAAAACCAACCCAGAGCTTGTCCTCCGAAAGCAATTTTGGCACCAATGCTCTGAACCCAAAGCTGTCTTTGATCACAGACACAGTCGTAATAATCGCTTATAATAACAGCTAGCATTTACTGAGCCGCACCATATGCTAGGGACTTTGTGGGACACTTTACACGGATTATCTCAATTAATCCTCACAAGATGATTATTATCCCCACTTTTCAGTTGAGGAAACTGAGGCTCAGAAGGATTAAGTCATTTTGTTTGGAATCACATATCAACTGAGAGGCAGAGCCAGGATGCAAACCCCTGTCGGTGTGACCCTGCAGGTCTTACTTGTAGCCAGTACTGCATAATACCTCCCAATTCATTCCAGTGGGTCTAAGGCACCTGCCACTTGCTTGTAGTGAACCAGGCAGTGAGTGTCACACGGGTATATTAATGCTTCTTTCCTTTTTAGAGAAAGGGACATCTGGGACAGGGCCTCCGAAATGTAAAGAGTTCATTTCACGGTCTAAGCTTGGTGTCACCAATTCATCATAGTGGCTGAAAAATATATCTATGCCATGTGTGGCTAACAAGCTCATTTATACACTCTCTGGTTTCCCAATATGTAAAACACTTCTTTCCTCCTTCCTTATTTGATGATAAAGAAGACCAAGAATCCAGGGATGGAAAACTGCTGGATTTTCGAAGGTGAGACAGATTCTGATTCTTTGGTTTCCTTTGTAGTATATTTGTGGTTGGCAAGCAGAAATAAAATTATGTGGACTCCTGGCACATTTCCTGCTCTGATTCATGAATAAAACCCAACTCTGCCACTAATGAGCTTTGTGGCAATGGGAGAATCATTGCACATCTTTGGGTCTGAATTCCTGACGATATTTCTCCACAGAGTGCTGCTGGTATTTGGGCAGGATAGTTATTCATTATTCAGTCTTGTCCCCCACACATGAAGCTCTGGCCCCCATCTACTAAATACCAATCATGCCCCCACTCATGGTGACAACTGAAAAAATGTACTCACACTTTCCGAATACCATCTGGGGAGGCTTTATCCCTCCCGGTTAAGAATCACATAACATAATGCTGGTAGACTGAAGCAGTGGTTCTTAACCATTTTTGGATCATTGACCCTTTTTAGAATGTGCTAAAAGCTAAAGCATCTTTCCCCTAAAAAACATGTTCACATAAAAGAACAAGTTTTCAGAAAACTTTCAAGGCATTTCAGACTCCCTGAGGTCCACAGATCCTAGGTGAAGAACTCTCTAACTAAAGGGTTTTACAGGTTCTTTTGAGCTGGAGTACTCCATTCTTCTATTACCCTCTGCCAACACTGAGCCTCATTACTGGTCTCCTTTTCTGGCCCTCCCCATTCTATGATGCCAGGCACCAACATCCTAATCTACTAGGATTCTCATAGCATGGGAAAGTTATGGCAGAAAAGTGACCTGCCCCAATGGAACAACAAAATTAGTGGAAGAGCCAGAAATAGAACCTAGCTCTCCATGGCACACCTGGGTAGCTCAGTTGGTTAAGCATCCAACTCTTGGTTTCAGCTCATGTCATGATCTCATGGTTCGTGGGTTTGAGCCCCACGTTGGGCTCTACACTGACAGTACAGAGCCTGCTTGGGATCCTCTCTCTCTCTCCCTCTCTGTCTGCCCTCCTCCATTCTCTCTCTGTCTCAAAATCAATTTAAAAAAAACTTTAAAAAATAAATAAAGTTTAAAAAGAAAAAAAAGAACTCAGCTCTCCAGAGAACCAGCCATGTGCTGCTTATCAGGAACCAACACAGGACAATGTATTTAAGAACACAAGGAGGGATCCTGTCCACAAGGCTCACTGTCAGCGGGGCATCCTTGAGGGGGCAGAGGGGTCCCATGTGAGCTTGACCAGCATGGCATCTTTAACACTACACTGTGGGCGGTCTGAGGTGCTTGTAGTCTGACCTAGCCAATGAGGTAGCCTATGGAAGCAAAATCTTTCCCTTCTACCTTTTACAAATACCTGGGTAGCATCAGCACCATCCTCCATGTGATATCCACATTCCTCAAGGGCTTTAGGATTTCATGCATTTTCCTTTCCATGTGTGATCCTGCCATTACTCCACATGACCTCACTTCCATCCTTATGGCTTTTTCATCC
This sequence comes from Cryptoprocta ferox, assembly GCA_028646485.1. Lineage (NCBI taxonomy): Eukaryota > Metazoa > Chordata > Mammalia > Carnivora > Eupleridae > Cryptoprocta > Cryptoprocta ferox. The sequence goes on from CM053571.1 coordinate 94,589,635, forward strand.
CTCTGGTGTCCCTGTTCCTCAACGTCCTTAAGACTAGTGCTCTCCATTATGTTTGAAAACTTCATGGATTCTGGAGAGCTTCTCTGCATTCTAACCGTCATTATGCTTCTCAGGATGCTATTGAGTGTGGCTGCACATTCTCTTGGAGGAAAAGCTGGAGGTCAGAGGACTGCAGGTCAGTCACAGAACCCTGGACGATGGAGACAGTGGAGACACCCTGGAAGCTTGAGAGGGGTGTTTAAGCACAAATAGAGGCTCTCTTGATACATCAGGTATCAGAAATGGTTCAATCTACAAAGAGGGTCTTGCCAGAAAATATACTGGAGTCAGATAACATATATAAGCATATTGTTAGTTTAAAAGACAGCTGCCCATTTTTGACACTTCTGTCTAGAGGTAGTGTCTGTGTGTCCTCCTATGTGGGTGGCCTGTGGCTGCTTGACCAGTACAGTAAAGCAGAGGTAATGTTATATGCCTTCCAAGGCTCGGCCGTAAGAAGCCATATACCTTCCACCTGTTGCTGGAGCCCTGAGCTACTGCATCAGTCATCTGGCAGTCACAAGGCCACCATGCTGGAGAGGCTCCCCTTGACGGTCTTCTATCTGGCCCTGTTAAGGCACTAGCCTTGCAAGTAAAACTAACCTAAATAATCCAGACCAGCCCATCAGCCAATTGAATACCACCAAGTGACCTCTATTAAGGCCACATGGCACAGAATAATCACCCAGCCTAGCAGTCCCCAAATTCCTGACCCACAAAGTCACAAGAAATGAAAAAATGGCTACGTTTTATGCCACTAAGTTTAGGGTGGTTTGCTACATAGTGAAAATAAGCAAACACTCAGAGCTGGAAAAACTATACAGGATGAAATGTGTCATTTGTTAGTTTCAATGATGACATTTCATGAAATTTGCCTGGAAGCATGAGTAAATTCCTGAAGGACAGATCTCAAATGAATCTCTAAGACCACTGTTGGCATACTGCTGATGACTTAAGGCTGGAATTGTGAAGAGGAGGGGTTCCTTGGAGCCACCAATCACCTGAAGGTGTGATTCAGCCCAGGTGCTGTAATCCCGAAGGGTCTGACTGTAAAGTGGCAAAGCAGGGGTGTGAAGCCACCCTCTACTCTTTGAGGCTTCAGTGTGTGTGTGTGTGTGTGTGTGTGTGTGTGTGTGTGTGTGAGAGAGAGAGAGAGAGAGAGAGAGAGAAAGAGAGAGAGAGAGAGAGAGAAGAGAGGGATGGAGAGAGGGAAGGAAGGAGGGAGGCAGGGAAGGAGGGAGGGAGACATTGAGACAGAGAGGCAGACAAGGCTTTCTTGAATAGGAATTTTCAACTGAGTCAAAGGCCACTAGACAGGTGGCCTTTATCCTGGCTAGGGAGAAATGGGAGAAGTGGGAATGAATGTCCTCTCCAAAGCCACTACCACTGTAACTCCAGAGGGTGTGTGCACTTAGATGCATGTTAGAAACCGCGCCACCCTGACACTATGCCCCAGATATCCCGCACCAGCTGACACTTTCTTCCCACCCACCAGGGAAATGATCAAGCTGGTGCTTCAGGCAGGCAGGTAGCCATAGACCAGGTACTATAAGAAAGCACGAAAGCAGGAGTGCTTAGGTTCAAAAAGTGCTTCTGGCAATGGTGTAGGGGCCCACAGAATAGGCCACGATCATACAGGCCACTTGTACCTTGTTCCAAGAGTGGATGGGGGCAATGCCAACAGCCCTTGGTCTTCAGAGGTGAGGGAGAGGAGGAATTCCAACCAAAGCATGTGCTGTTGGGAAACAGGCCAGGCAGCGTGTGTGTGTGTGTGTGTGTGTGTGTGTAAATGTTTGTGTGAGCATAACTGTGTGAACATCTGTGTTATGTCTGTGTGTGTATGTCTGGGTGTGTGTATCTGTGAATATGTGTATGTCCACGTGTGTGAGTGTGTGTATGAATATCTGTGTGTGTAAGAATATTTTTGTGTAGTATATGCATCTGCTTGAGTGTATAGTGTATGTATGTGTGAATATCTGTGTGTGGGTGTGCAGTGTCTACGTGTGCATGTCTGTGTGAGTATTTGTGTGTCTGTGTGAATGTGGGTGTGTATATCTGTGTATGAGTGTGTGTAAGTGTATTTGTGCACACCTGGTGTGTTTTATGAATATCTGTGTGTGGTGTGTATGTCTATGTCTGCATGTGAGTGTGTGGTATGTATGCATGTGTGTGACTATGTGAATATTTGTGTGTGTGCTTGTGGTGTGAGTGTGTACATGTGGTGTGTGTCTGTATTTGTGGGAATGTCTGCGCATGTGGTGTGCACATCTGTATGGATATCTGTGTGTGAGTGTACACACATGTGGTATGTGTGTGTCTATGTGAAAATCTGTGTGTGGTGTGTAGGTCCGTGTGTCTGCATGTGAGTGTGGTATGTATGTGTGTATGTGACTATTTGTGTAAGTGTGTATGTGTTGTGTATGTGTGTTTGTGGGAATGTGTGTGAGTGTGTAGTGTGCACATTTGTGTGGATATCTGTGTGTCTGCATATGAGTGTGTGGTGTGCGTGACTGTGTGTGAATGTGGTGTGTGTGTGTGTGTGTGTGTGCATGTGCATGCATGTGCAGTACACTGGGAGAGCAAAGCTGAGAAGGGGAGAAAACCCAAGGGCTAAGAGGACTCCAAACATGGGGGCCTCCTCCCTCCAGCTTCCCATGTAGACACTGTGGGACCTTAGACAAGCCTTTTTTCCCCCACCTTCCAGGCATCAGTCTGCTCTTCTAGAGAGAGACGGGATCAGAACAAATCAACCTAAGATCATCCCAGTGCTATCAGTGTGCCCCCCACAGGGGTCTAAGGCAATGCTCTGGGCTGACACTTTCTTTCTGGCCCCCTTGGACACAGAGGATCAAGGGGTGGCTCTGGGGGCCTTCCTTAACTCTGCGCCCCCACCACACACACACCAGCTCTGCTCATTTAAGGAGTAAGGCACATGGCTCCGGTGGCCTTTTCTGGTCCCTGTGAATTGGAAACATGTAAGAACAGGCAGGGGAGAAGCCCAGGAGATAGAGAGAGAAACTCTGGGTCAAGTTTGCATTTCTCATTATTTCTCCAACCCTTCTCAAATTCCTTTTGTTTAGAAACCTCCTTGAGTTTCTGAGGGCTTCCCCCTCCCCCATCCCACCCCTGAAAAACTCTAGGAGCTCCTCCAGCCTGTAACCCTTCCCGATAACACGTTCCATATGTCGGTCACTCTGCATGAAACGTTTGCACTCTCTTTTCTGGTCACATCATCCATGGGCTCCCCGCACTGTCTCTCCCTAGAACAGCCCATCAGGTCCCTCTCAGACCCTCTATTCAAGAAGCATGGGTTTGGGTCAGGCTGGAGTGCTCTGTGCTTTTCATCCTAGGCCAATTCCTGAGTAGGATTCTTGCAGGTTTGCCTCCTGAGCTTCTCTGCCCCAGCCCGCCACGCCCGCCGCCAACCCCAGCTGCAGGGAGACCCTCCTTTAAGCACTGGGGCTAATTGAGCAGTGCTCTGACTGAGCTTGCCACATTATTTGCTTAGAGGGTGCTTTTACAGCAAGGCAACACAGCATTCTATTGTCTTCCTTCCCCAGCCCTGCTCCCCCTCCTCCCGTGGCTAGCCACCATGGTAAATAAAGGCTGAAGAGATTTTCCAACACAACTTCCAATGCTCCTCATGGGGATACAGACAGCCCTTCCATCCCTTCTCGCCCACCCTTAGCCCAGGCACCCCTGCCCCCTCACACCAGCCCCCTTGTGACTTTCTGATGCATCTATTGATGATTGGGCTTAACTCTTAAAAAATACAATGCATGGCTTCACACTAGGTTGTGGGTTTCTTAAAAGACAGAAAGTAGTTTCCACAGCTCTAGAGGGGCTGAGTTGGAAGGGCTGAAGACCTCAAACTGGTCAAGGGAGCCTGATAACTATGTGTGGCTCCTCTTCCTCAAAATCATATTTGTACTTAATGGCTTCATCCCTACAGGTGCTCTGGACAGCAAGTAGAGGGTACCTTGAGACAGGCAGTGAGGCAACCCCTTAACCTAGTAGGTGCAGGCAGGGCAAGTGGGGGAAATATGAGGCCCCAGGGGCTAGATGGAAGGCTCAGGGCTTTCCAGAACAGGCACATGGGTCCCAGGCAGAGAAACACATCTGGGGACATGGTAGAACCATCAACTCTCTTACAGGAAGGAAGGATGATACACTGAGCACCTGTTATATGCCAAGGGCTTCAGTTTAAGACTTCTACTGTCTTTATGTTTTTTTGGTCTAGATGGAGTTAGGAATATTAAAAGAGAGGGTATTTCTATTTTAAAGCTGAGACATTTAGGACATAGAGGTGGTGAGTGATGGGCTCAGAGTTGTCATGGCTGGAAGTAAAACTATAATGAGAATCCCTGCTCCCTGACTCCTGGTCCTACACTCTTCCTAAAAGACAACCTTCTTTACTACCAAAGTCCTCAAGAGTCCATAGGGCAGACCACAGGCCTGCGCTCCCCCAGGGAGCAGAGATCCTTCATCTGTCTGTGAACTCTGGGAGAGTTTCTCTAGTACGAAATGGAGACTGTACTTTTCTCTAGGCTCACTGGATCTTTGATGCACCAGCTTATATGAAATGGGTCATTTCCGAAGTTGGGCTCCTTCTGGCTGCAAGCCTTGAGAGCATCCTCCTGTCCAAGCAGATGGATGGGACCTGCCATTGGCCCAAGTTCTGCGCCCACTTCTTTATAAGCCACCCTTACTCCCACCCTCCCCCAACCTGCCTCTCTTCAGTGTGAAGATGTACTGCATTCTGGAGATCAAACAATACATTAAGCAGAAGTGCCCGTTAAAAACTATCTTTCTCCACAATACCTGTATTAAGAAAATGACAACAAGAATGAAGGAAAACATGTCTGACCATGGGTTGGGATGATGCGTGGTGGCTAATGAGACAGCTGAACTAATGTAATTGGGGGAGCCGACTTCAGGAGCTCCAATTATGCTTGATGGATTTGGCAAGGGACACTGTAATTTGGTGCTAATGAATGGATTAATACGGAGGATAAGCTGGGACCCAAGAATGGGCAGGAATGTGTCCTGACACTGTGCTGGGCATGCCGTGGTGGGGCCGACAGGGACCTGATGAACTGAGGTAGAAAAGGTGGTAGGCCTCATTTTAAGCAGTCATTTCTGGCCAACTGACTAGTTCTTCCGCCACTGGACCAGCTCACAAAACACCAAAGCCATCTATTTCAGGAGATCTGTTTCAGTTTACTAGAAAGCATGCTGTAGTGAGTTTCCAGGCATGCATTCTAAATGCCCAGATTAACGGGATTTAATAGAGCCGACTGCAAAAAAGTTTTCTTTACAGACCTGAGGCTCTGTGATTCTATGTTGATGCTGTGAAGGCAAAACACTTCACCACAGGGAGGCCAATGGGGCCACAGAGATGTGTGGGAGCAGTGAGTGACTTCCAGCCCAGTGTGGGTGAGTCATGTGGCTGGAGGGAGGGGGTCACTGCAGACTGTGGCCAAACAGAAGGGTCTGGAAATCACTGGCATTGATTCAGAATGTGGAACTTTTGATCCTATAACATGATACATTTTAATTCCCCTTGGTGATGTTAATAATGTAGTTGGCTAATGCCACACTAACAGAATTTATGAAGCGCCACTCATCCAGGAAAAGGAAGAAGTAATGACCTCAGTTTGTACCCTACTTATGCTTCTGAAAAGGTTGAGTGAAAATCAAAGTTTTGGGAACTGAATTATATTTTAAAGAATACTAGGAGGGCTTACAACAAAAAACCTTATTGTGGATTCCCATGGAAAGCAGTAAATAATCATTCTTCAATTAAAAAGAATGTATGTATTAGACCAATTTTAGCTTAAAGCAAAGTAAATCTTTAAATGTAGAGCAACTATGCTGTAAATATGTTACGACTCCACAATGAACATATATATATGCTTTGAGATTCAATTCTTCACCAAGGCAATACGACGTATTTATTCTTTGATGAGTTCTTCAACTATCTGGGTGCCCTGTTAATATGCCTTATTCCCTATGGCGTCTTCTCCAGGAAACTAGAAATCTGGAAGAAGAAAAGAGGCATGAGAACTTCTTGCTGGAAGTTCCCATTTTTTTCCACTCTTCGGTCTTAAACAATGTCAGCCTAAGTTTCCATAATAAACACACTTCAGTCTCCTCAAAGGTCCCAATAAGGAAAGGAACATAAGGGAAAAAGGGCAAGCAGAAATCATACACTCTACTTAGTGAAGATCCAAGAATAATTAGAATGTCAATAATGATCATAGCCAACTTCACAGAGCATTGCTCCATGCCAGGAACTGGGCTAGGCACTCTATAGTCATAATTGATTTAATTCTACAATCACTCTCCAAGCAAGGTCCTCCAGTTCACAGTCTCTTCTCTGAAACCCTGTATATTACTATATATCACCTAATATTCTCAATGGACCTGGGGCGGTATCGCATGATTGAACAAGCTAAGATTTCAAAATTATTAACCCTCACTGAAGGAAGTGTCCATTCAGGTCGTATGTTTTGCCAAATGAATCTGCTGTAATCTCAAGAAGTGACACTGGGTTTTAGAGTTTTTTGGGTTTTGGATTTATAAAAAAGATACTGGGGGGCATTTATTGTGCCCTCTATTTCATAAGTAAGAAACCATGCCCAAGAGAAAGTAGCTTTCCTAAGATCACACCATGGCCATACCACATAGTTAAGTAGGTACTGAAGATGAGTATTGGATCTGGGATTTGAACCCAGGCATGTCTGACACCAAAATCTGTGTTCTTAAACACAAGGCCATGCTGGTGGTGCTCCTCAGTCAGGTCCTGAGAGAATGGAGACTCTCTACAATGGTTTTCTGAACTATGATGCACACACCCTTTCTTATGTTTAAAGAATTTTTTCCTTAAATACATTTCTGTAGAGAGAATCTTTTCCTTTATAAAATAAGAGCATATTGAAGAATATTCTAAAAATGCAAAAGTATATATAGAAATCTATCAGTTCCCACATATATCATTATGGATTATTTGCGTCCAGCCTTTTTTAAACCCATGCAAAGTGTTCCTCGGCAGTACATGGTGGAGAATGTTTAATATACATCATTCTGTGACTTTCTGACTTAATCTTATAATTGAAGCATTCTCCCATCATATTAAAATTCCACACAAGCAAAATTTTGATGGCTACATAATATTCCATCATCGGAATGTGCTGTAATTTACTGGATTACACCCCTTTGTAAGAAATTTATTATTTCCAATTCTCTGTCCTCATAAATAAAGCTGCAGTAAATGTCTCCATGCGCAGAGCTGACTGCTGGTGTGAATTATTGCCCCGTGCATGGCCTCAGCCGCTCCACCACCCTCAGACACATCTGCCCTGCGCGGCAGGGCTCGGGACTAGATGGACTGGAGCCTCTGTCCTCCCTGCTGGCAGCCAGGCTGCTCAGAAGCGGGAACCCCACATGTGTGCTGCCTGCTGCCCAGCAAATTCACCTTCTCAGGTTCAGCTCGGCCTTTACTGTGGATCAACAACGCATTGCTGTTATTTCCAGCTCCTCAGGATGGCTTTTTCACAACTACACTGGTCCCCTGAGGTCCCTTAGAACACTGAAAACCCTGCTTCCTACTACACTGAAGAAAAAGGAGCCCCTCAGATAGGAATTCCTTAACTCCCTACCCGCTGGACTCCGGTCAAATAAACATGGTTGAAGGGACTGGTTCTGTACACCCCCAAACCCGCTGCACTCCCGAAAGTGAAAGGGAGTGCTATTGACCACATGGTCTGGGTTAGGGCTGCACAGCTGGCCTGTCCTGGGTCAGGCATCATTTCCTCTGAATGGCCAGTCATCCCTGTCACAGCCCCCTCTAACAGGACGTACGGTAACATGCTGGTCCCACTCCCTCCTGTTTCCTCGGGAGCCTCATTCCATCTGGGCCTCTACCCGGGCCCTATCTGCAACCTGCCCTCTTCCCACCATGGGTTTTCTCCCCTCCGTCTGCCTGTTGCCAACTTTAAAAAAAGGAAAAAAAAATAGTTGTCCTCCTCCCAGCCCAGCTTCACAGAAGAGCACCTGCCATTCCATCCACATCCATTTCCTCAGTCCCCCTGCAACAGACAGGCTCCCCACCTTCCACCACCATCATCGGGACGTCAGTCCTACCAGGACACCCCTGAGCACCTTACTGACACTGGACAGATGCCTGCAGTCCTTCCTGAATCTGTCCATCTCCCTCCTTCCACTGCTGTGACAGCACTCTCACAGTTTCGTCCACCCGCCACCAATACTTACCTCGAGTTCAGTGCTGTTTCCCCAGATCCTCTGTGTTCTCATCTGTGCTTGTGATGGCACAATTGTGCACACCTGTCCACGGGTAACCCCCCACAACCCCCACCTCCAGCACAGACCTCAGTCTTAGACTTCACGCCCACATATGCAACTGCCCGCTGGGTATCTCCACTGGACTGTTTCCAAGGCATCTCCAGGGCGACATGTCCCCAACCGACTTCACCACCTTCTCCGCAACCTTGCTCCTCTGGCCTCCTGTGCTAGCTCTCCGGCAAGCGCACCAGCATTCACCATGTTATCACACTTGAGTCTTCGCTCTTCCCTGCCCCCACATCACTGATCTTTAATTCCAGGTGATTCTGTCTCCTCTGTTTCTCCAAGTACATACTCCTTTCCTGCTAGCCCACTCCTCTATGGACCGAGCTATTTCTCTTGCCTAGGTGATGTCAATGCAATCTTAGGTGGTCTCTGAGCTCCTACTTTTGTCTTCTCCCAGACTCCCTGGCATTTCTTGTCCACACTGGAAGGGAATTAGCTTTCTCAAGTTAAGCCTTACCGGGTCACTTCCCAACTGCAAAAATGTGTTCTTTTCTAAAACCTTCAGGATAAAGCCCAAATCCTTGGCCAGGCACCAGGCCCTTCCCAATGGTTCCTAGGTGCCTCCTTCCTTGGCCTCATCTCTCACTGTTCTTACTCTATGCATGCCAGCCACAGGAAGGGGCTTCAGTTTTGTAAACATACCTTGTGCCTTCTCACTTTTGCATGGACTCCCTTGTCTCCCCTCATTTCTTGTCTGTCTGTCTGGCCCTGCTCTTACTGACCCTCCTGATGACTTCCCCTCTGCACTTCCCATATTCCTTTATAATCATGCTTTCACTGTCTGTCTCTCCCAGAAGACCAAAAACTCTCTTTCCATGTTTGATGTCCCTAGTACCTACAGTGGTACTGAGTTCATGGTAGGAACTGTATAAAAGGTTCTAGAAACAAAGTCTCTGGAGCAAAAGGATGCATCTCTTAGGAAGCATGACCATTTATACTTTGTCCCTGGTATAGTTATTATTAGGTTCTCTCTTTCACACTCACTCTTCTCCAAAAGCCCTTGATATGGGCTACTTGCACCATTGATTGATTGATTGATTGATTGAGTGGATGCTCATGTATACGAGTGGGGAAGGGGCAGAGAGAGAGAGGGAGAGAGAATCCTAAGCAGGCTCCATGCCCAGCGCAGAGCCTGATGTGGGGCTCGATCTCACAATTGTGAGATCATGATCTGAGCCTGAATCAAGAGTTGGATGTTCAATTGACTGAGCCACCCAGGTGCCCCTATCTGCACCCTTTAAAGACACTTGTTCAGAGGCAAGAACAAGGGTCAATCAGTTGAGGATGTTTATGTGACAGCTGGGAGAAGATGTTTCTGGGTGTCCTGGGAGGTGGTACCTGACATGGGTGATCTCTCATACAAAACTGTGTATCAGCAACTGCTGACAAAAAAGGATTCAGATGCCAAAACAGAAAATTCTAGCAGTCCCAGCTTACTGCACAGAAGTAGTATGGTTGCCTCTCTTTAGGAGGGAGAAGCAAGATGGAAGGCAGCTCTCTGGTGTGTGGAGACGGACACCTGCACTAAGCAAGAGGGAACTTGCCCAGAAGTCCGAAGCCCCTTTGAGCCTGAGGCTCCTTTCCCTCACTCTCCACCTGCTAGTAAACCGTGATGCCTCCAGCAAGGTTTCCTGGGCCTGCAGCCCTGGCACAGCCTCAGGATCAGACTGGGGACTCCTGGGGATGGGAGCGAATGCACGAGACTGGAGAACCTGCAAATAAAAGCAAGTCCAATATGACTTGCAAATGTGAGATTACAGATGGACCAAAATGCCCCGTTAGCCACTATTGTGATGGTCTAGTCCAGGCTGGGGCAAGGTCCCAAGAAGACTGCCTACCAGGCCAAGGGGCTCTTGTGACTCTAGGTGACTACTGGGCATCAGTGTTCCTGAGGTCAGGGCCCATATCTCATTCATTTCAGCAGCCTCAGTGCCTACCACAGTGCCTGCCACAACACGAACTGCACAATTCTGTGTGTGGATCATAAAGGATTTACTCTCAGGAGAGGTACAAGGATCTGTGAAGAGCTGATCAGGCAAGAGATAAAGAAAAAGAAGGCTGAAATTCCTCATGGTGGTGAAAAGAAGGTTCGGGCTCATGTCTCTAGCAAGACCACTTAGGGGAGAGAAGGCTGTTTTTGAATTAAGACTCTATTGGAATCTTACAAGTAAATCTCAGAGAGGGTGCTCATTTGGCTCAAAGGAAAACAAGGCTCGAGATATTTTTTTTGTCCTTAAGAAGTTCAGGGAATAACAGTTCTTTAGGGTAAATTAATACAGATAGCAACAGAGAAATCTGAGGTCACCGATTCTCTAGAGCAGAAAGCAAAAGGTTAGCTCTCAGACTAGCTCCAGGCAGTAGTGGTTTCTGACCCTGCTACTTCCCTTAGCAATATCCTCCCAGGAGCCCTGGGCCCAGGGAGGAACAGGTGCACACGGGAAGAGGCCAGGGAAGGTGGTAATGCCAGCCTTGAAAAACTGCCCAGCTGCCCGGCATCATGGGAGATCAGCACCTCCCCACCCCCACCCCCAGGCTGGATCAAATCATAGCAACAAAAAACTGACCAGAACGACGGGCAGAGTAAATAACCACTGAGGGTGGTGGCAGTGGTGGGTCTCGAATATCATCATAATGCCTAAGTTATACACTGTCCTGTATATTTTCAAACTGATTGGTACAGTAGTTCGGTGAGATATGAGGACCAATACACTTTTCACTTTAAATCTAAGCAAATTGAATCATAGGAAGGTTAACTGAATCGTCCAATGGCAAACAGCCAGTAAGCAATACAGCTAGGACCAGATCCCCCAACCCCAGCCTTGTTTTTTCCCCTAAATACTCATGTACTTTACATGCCTGATCACGCTTTCCCTTCCCACCGCACAGCTCCCCAACCTGCTTTTCACCAATGCAGTCCTAGAATTCTTACCCATTCCATGAAGGTAAAGTCTGTGTATAGATTTTTCAAATTACAGATTTTTCAACTTATTCCCACAAATAAAAAAATAAAAATAAAAACTGAAACTTCCTGAGAGCCTGATTATGTATCGATGACGACCTTACTGTTAGCTAAGTCACATACCTCTCACCAGGTGATGCTTTCTTGACAAGACCTCAGATATCACATTTATAAAAATGAAACCAGGTGAAAATTGACAGTAGGCAGACAAAGGTTTCAGGGCCCCCAGGTTGGTTTTCTGTCTTGTACATAATACATTCCTGCATCAGACTTGTAGGAATTACACCATGCACTGGGGACCTCATTCCCAGTCTCCTTGTGCTCCAACCACCCATCAAGATAAGGGCTCCAGGATGCCGTACCCTACTTTCTAACTTCCACTGGGAAGCAGAGACTTCCCAGCCAAGACATCTATGTGTCCCTGAATTCTGTAGAGATCCATAATTCAGATCTGTGCAGAGATCCGCCTCACTCTCCAATGTCTTTTCAGATAGATTTCTTACCATTCTTCACCACCACCCCTGCACCCGACAGACGCCTTTCTTTGTCGCCAAGAAGAGCTCCCTAAGAAGACAGCCACAGTGAGAGATGAGCATAGTAAGGGTCATGCTCAAGCTGACCCTTCTGAAAGGCCTCTGGGAAGGGCCATGGCTTCCCCTAAGCTGTCCATGCCCCTGTAGTCTACCCAGAAGCTTCTTACTGCAAAGTCAGTTCCTTTTCTTTTGGTACGCACTCAGTGGGAATGGAGCATCAAGATCTTGCTTCTTTATTTCAGCACTGATTTATAATTTCAATATATTATTGCATTAAAGTTTCCCTAACTCACATAGTGCTTCTGTGTGACAGACGAGGAAACTAAGGCCCGGTGAGGAAAGTGACATATTTAAAGTTATTCCCTGGTTGATGACATAAGGGGAAGTATGAATCCAGGTGTGCTGACCCCTTGTGAATTGCTGTTTCCAAAGGCAGTCTGCTCTGCATTAATAGCCCATGAAACAGTCTATAAAAGACAGAGGAATTTTCAGTGCTAGAAAAGACCTTAAAGTCAGTGAGTCCGCCTTCCTCAACACAAAGTATATTGTGGAAGAGTAAACCATTGAAAGCTTCAATTGCAAGACCCAGGAACAGAACAGGAGAGAGCAGACCAATCATGGAGGAAATGAATTGCAACTTGTGTTGCCAATAGAAGTGTGGGGAAGGGAAGCAGCAGCTCAAAGCAGGTGTTGACAACATGCCCAGCTTCTGTGAATACCAACATTTGAGGCACACATTTTGTATTTCAAAGTAACAGCCTTTATCAGATGTCATCTGCTCTTATAATCAGTGTGTGTTTTACTGAAGAGAAGACCAGGGACTGGGTGGCATGCCCTGGGGATGCATTTGGACTCTGTAAGTGAGGGAAATAATGGGTCTTTGGGCCTCTGCTGGCTCTGCTGGCTGGTATGCACAGGCAAAGGCAGGGGAACCCATTATGCCCCCCTAAGTCCCCTTTGTCCAGCCACTGCACCAGGACCCAGGAGAAGGTAGGGACATGCTTGTCTGGGACAGGAAGAGGAGAGCACAGCCCCTGCCCTGTAGCTGAGGCAGGATGAGCAGTAGAGGAGACTTATCCGTGGGAAATGCACACACCGTCCACTCTGGTTACAGAGGGTCTCTAGGAGCAATGCCACGGGAACACAGATGTCCCCACTTCCACTTGGGCATCCAGACCATGACACAGGATTTAATAATAGACTTCAGAGTAAGGGGGTGTTTCCTGCTGCAAAACCTAGATGTGCTAGACATTCCCTCCTGAAGCCTATGGTAGTTAATCCAGCTTCCTGCTCTCATTGGAGGATAAGAAAGGGCTCTTGTCTCCATGTCAGAGAAGGGGAAGAATCCCAATCCTAGATTTCCTCCCCACACAAACCTGTACACGAGAAGCCCCTCTTAAAATGAACTCATGAACAACTAACAGTGCAAAAGGGAAATGGGATTCCTCTCATTCTGTTCTTTTTTTTTTAATGTAGGGAATCTCACTAAATCAAAGACATGCATAATTAAAAAAGAACAATGGAGGCCATGAGTCAAAATTTATTTCACAAAAATTAAATGTTAAAAAATGCATGGTTCAAAATTATTTTTCTATTATTTTGGAACGTGAAAGAGACACACTTTCACCAAGATTTGTGACCTTCAAGGAAGGCTTGGCCAGTGTTCCCACATTTTGCCTTACTGGTCAGGGTTAGTTCTGGATTTGTGATAAAATCCCATCCTATTCTATGTCATCCACAGCCTGTAGTTAAGCGAAGATGAGGGAGCATCCCCCCATGCTGCACACTGTGAGATGGTCACTAAAGCCCAAGGAATGTCCAGTGCCCCTAGTTTGTGGTGCCTCCCAGTGTAGTTCTCTGCCTGACTGCAGGACTCTATACACCTTAGCTCCCCCTGTCTGCCCGCCGCCCCACCAGCTGCACTCCAAAGAGCAGGTCTAAGCTTTGTTCAGCTCCCCTAGAAGTCTCCTCTCCTCCCCTGCTGTTTGGAAAAGTGGCTCTGTCGTCACCATACTCTGACTCCTCCAGACTGTGACTCTGAATGTTGTAAAGTTAAATTTTCAGAATTCACAAAACACTTTTCTCTCTCAAGTGCCTGGCTCTAGAAATTAAAGCCATGACTTGGCAGAATTGATTCTGAAATTCAGTTGACTTCCCTGTTCTAGATGGTGTCCACCCTCCCCAATGAGGTGATGAGTGTTAATGACCCCACAGATTGCCGGGTGGGGGGTGGGAGGTGGGGTCTTTGCTATCACTCGGAACATTGTCCTGCTTCGCTATATTCACATAGGCCAGGCAGCGTAATTACTGGGTTAGTAGAATTCAGTATGTGATGCATGTACCAAGATTCTACTACTAAGCTGCCATTTCTGAGTTCATAGCCATGTTGTGTGACACTTCTAGGGCCTCCTTGTGCCAGAGCTTCCCCAGGGCCACCTCATATCCTTTCTTCTAGACAAAAGAAAGGACCTGTGACAGGTGGTGAATGAAAGCTGGGAAAACACTGCTAGTAGTGGGGATGCATGGAGAGGCAAACCACCCACCTCACTCTTCACTACCCCAGTACATGGATGAGATTTGGGATTGGGGATGAAAGAAGTCGCCTTCAGTTTATAACTCATTTTTGGCCCAGATCTGGATAGCTCTTCCTAATTTTTTAATGTTTATCTATTCTTGAGTTAGAGAGATACAGAGTATGAGCAGCAGAGGGGCAGAGAGAGAGGGAGACACAGAATCTGAAGCAGGCTCCAGGCTCTGCAGTGCTTTCAGCACAGAGCCTGGAGCTCGAACTCACCAACCGTGAGATCATGACCTGAGCCAGAGTCTGATGCTCAACCCACTGAGCCACCCAAGGTGCCCCAACAGCTCTTCTTAAAAGTAAAAAGAACTCACAGGATTCTCAAAATGAACCCAGTTTAGGTGATACACGTTAAGACACTGATTTGGAGAAAGATGAAAAGAAATTACAGGCATGATGGAAAATGTATCTCTCCTTCAATCTATAATATACATACATTACATGTAATATATACACATATATATGTATTTAAGTGTGTATATATAAAACAGCCCGAGAGGTGGAGGACACAGCATGAATTACACGAACAAATCAAGGCAGAGTTGATATCACAGAACAGACTGTGATTATGTTGATTGAAACCAGGTTTAAAGGACCATGGGAATTTGTTTGGGAACAGAGAACAGGACCAAAATATTCCCTGGGAGAGGAAATCTCATCAGAGAACCAACACGGGGGTGGGGGCAGGGGGGGAGGGGAGTGGAGCGGGCGCAGCGGCGAGATGGCCCAGTTGGGGAAGTGGGAGGAAAAAAGATTTCTCTGTCCACTTGCAAGGGGTGTGCGAGGTCTACAGCATGAAAATTCCAAGGGAGAGGATGGTGGGACAAAGGAGGATCTGCGCAGGGATGGCGGAGGAGAACAGGAAAGGCAGCCAATAAGGGCCGGCCCGTCTATCCCTCTGCGGCTGCGCGCTGGGAAATAAATCCACTGCGAAGTGGTAACTTAACAGTGAAACATACCTCAACTCTAATTGTCGTAATTCAGGGATGGACGTTCATCATGTTTAGGTTTGAAAGAAGCAAGATTAATGGACAGGTCTAGCAGGATGAATCAAAAGAATCTTTTTAGCGCAACCATTTGAGGAGGGGGGAGAGGCGGGAGGCGGAAGAATCTGGCATTTGGCCAATCCCTTGGAGAAGAAAATGGCAAATTCAGAATTCCTACCTTCTAGGCCGGTTAAAGTCACTCACAGCTGCAGGTGGCTGCGGCCTGACCGAATGACAACCTCAGATACATGACAACACCACGAGGTCATGCTCCCCTGGGGAGTGGGATGGGGGGGGGGGTCTTCCCAAATACATGCTTTGAAATGATGGCGGCATTTAAAAAATAGTCATCGCAGAAGAGGAGGATTTTAGGGCTCAGAGGAGCAGAGAGGTCATCTAACTCCTCAGCCTTTATTTTATAGCTGAAGAAACCAAGGTGCAAGGAGCCAAGGTAAGCTGGCCCAAGGTCACAGCCAGTTAACAGTCCAGATGGCACTGGGTTTTGTACACCGAATTAACTGTAAGTTTGTACCTATTCTTTTTTAGTTTTTTTTTTTTTCCTTTCAAATTGTGTACTGCTTTTATGACAAAATTGTAACCTTCAACAGATCAATTAAATCAAAGAGGACACAAGGGAATATGGTTTAAGAATAGGTGAGTTAAATACAGAACAGAAATAAGCACCTCACTAAACCCTTCTTCCCAGGCACTGGGACGTATACATTTGGGAGGACAAAATTCTGCTCTTTGAATGCAGTCACTGATAATGGGAAGGATAGAGAAGTTCTGGTGAAGATCGCATAACCCAAATCCCAGGACCACCTCTTCCTAATTTCCTTCTAATGCTCCCAAGGAGAGCCCATTAAGTCCCCACTCTTCAAGGGCATGGAGGAAAACTTATAGAGGCTGTACGTTCCTGCTGCTCCCATTCTGCGCCTTACTTCCCTAAACAAAACAAGTACAGAGAGTTCAGGTTCCCCAGTCGGTCCCAGGGCAGACTGTTGCCAGTCCTCCTGGGAAATCCCAACCTACAGCATTTCTCGCCTTGTTCATTCTAAAGTGGAGGAATTTTTATTTTCAAGTTCGAACAGGAGATTCTACCCAGGGGGGAAGAAAAGGCAAATAACATTTCAGTGAGTAGGCAGTACTTTCTGGATATATTTCTCTACCACATTTGAGCAGATTCAAAGTTCTCATTTACCCTCTTATCCTTGTCTCTGGACTCCCCTCCAACATGTATGTGTGCACACACATGTCACTTCGGGAATGATTTGATGCCTAGGAAAGTCTGGATCAAAAGGAGAATTTGTCAGAAGAATTATGAGGGAACCATAAGTTGTCATAAAAGACACCCCTGGGGCTGGCATAACATTCTTCTGGCCTTATCCTTGCAGGCTGATTTTAGAACTCAGCCGCATAAGAAGGGACAGCCCCATTCCTCTGTCCCAGACCGGGAGCTGCCCTCACCACTGGCCACAGGGGAACAGGGCTGGCCCTTCAGGAGGGACACCAAGAGATACGGAGGGGGATTCCAAGGCATGAAAAACTCCAGTATCAACCTGTGCCCGTGGCAAGGTAGAGGCAGCCTGGAGACTAGAGAATGAGCCTAACGATACCCTCAGGCCCTGCTTCTGGCTTCCTTGGCCTGGTGGATCTTACAACTCCCAGCGATTTCCAGAGAGGCCGAGCTATAAATGGTATGAGGACAGCTGAGTCAGATGACCTGCCTTTCAGTCCGGGCTCTCCCACACATAGAAACTGGGTGGTCCTGAGTGACTCCTGTCACCTCTCTGAGCCTCGACAAGTTTCTTGGGGAAATGTTTCCTAAGTGGCCACAGGTGCTGATATGAGATGAATACCAACCTTTCCTGGAGATGCTATTGCTGTGGTGCCCTTGATGGAACAACCTAGTAGGGTCCCTGGCCTGGGACTCCAGAGATGCAGTGCCACCATGTGAGCCATACAGTAGGTGGCTCCGATGCAAGAGGGCCGGCTAAGAAGTCAGAAAGTCCCACACTGGAAGGCCTCCCCCTGCTGTCTCTTAGCCATCTGCCATCTAAGATGTCATCTTAGCCATCTGCTGTGTGCCTATATTACACAATGTCTGTAAAACCAGACTAATGCTGCCTACCTTGCAGAGTAGTGAAGAGGAATAAATGAGGCATTTCAGGGCACACTGCCTGGCACATAGAAGGCATTCAACAGATACTAGTTCCATTCATTAAGGAAAAGTACCAACTTGGACCTTTATCTTCCCATGGTAAGCTTCTGGGTATTAAACTGCCTTCTTTCTGCCTCAGGCAAATTCTGTGCAGAGGAAACACCATAGCACATGTCATGGTGCCACCACCTTAGGAAGCAGATCTAAAAAGCTGTTATTCTCAGCAGCAAGGGGTCATTCTAGATCAAAGCTGTGGCAGCTGCCCTGCTCTGGGCAACAGGCTCCAGCCAGTTCTCTGCCACTTTGAATCCGGCTCTCCACACAGCTGTCCCCAATGACCCCAGCCCACACTGGCCTCTCCCAGCTCCAGAATGCACTTCTGAGGGGGAAGGAGATGTTTCTCATTTAGAATGGAGAGGGAAGCGGCACCGAACTGAGGGCAGGAGCTGTGCTCCGAGTGGCACACTTCACACTTGCTACTTCTGTGGGTTGTGTGCCCTGAGCCACATCTGGAAAAAAGAAATAAATGACACCTGACCTGTCCACTATAGGGGACTCTTTCCAGACTCAGTACATACAACATGAGTCTCAAATGAAACCTAAAGAGAATGGTTGGTACAGATGCTAATGACAACATTTCCCACGTCAAGTGGCTTGCCTTCTGGAGCTGTAAGCTATGCAGGCCCTCAGAGGTCGGGTCTTCACATATTCTAGCTTACACCCTCTATCTGCAGCCCCCACCCCAGGACACAGATGCCTACATCAATGATACAGAAGAAAGAAACAGATACTGAATTCAAATAAATGTGATGGGCATGGAGGAGGGCACTTGTTCATATGAGCACTGGGTGTTATATGGAAACCAACTTGACAATAAACTATATTAAAAAAACAAACGCAAGTGAGGTATATCATGGTCATTCTGAGTAGTGATCATTGAGAATCCTCCTTCGGTTGAAGCTCCCTAAACTTGGCTTGGCATCTGGGAGAGGTTGATGTTACAGATTTCAGGCCACACCCTGGGCTTACTGAATCAACAGCACCAAGGAATGGGGCCCAGGAACCCACATTTCAAATAAATCCTCTGCAGTGGCCCTATAATAAGCATCAGGTCTGGAGACCACTACCCCTTCCATGTCTGCCTGTCTGCCTCAACACTGGTGGGAATCTCTACCCCACACAACCCCAGCACCACGCCCCACACAGGAACTGGTCAAATAGCACTTACTGGATGGAGATGAAATTCTAAGTAGTGGCCCTGCAAATACAGAGCTTGTTGGAACCTCCCAGATGAGAAGATGGGCTGACCTGTGTCTACCAGTGCCAGGGCAGAAAACAGAACATGGTTTAGGCCAAGCCCAGACCTGGACCCCTGCCTTCTACTTTCATGTGAAAACAGATACCACATGACAAATAAATAAACAAATTCCTGTCACCTCTCATCATCAGCACAAAATTATAGGTGTCAGACCTACAATAACCCAATTCAACCTCCTGATTCTACACGTGTGGCAACTGAGGTCCAGAGAGTGAGGCAGTAGCTTGGCCAAGTTCTCACAGCAAGTGGGTGCCCCAGTGGTATGGTGTAATGGGAAGAGAACTGAGCCAGCCATCCAGTCATCCAAGCATTCCGCAGACCTGCCAAGATCCCACACTGGATTTATTCGAGTACCTGTACGTATCAGACTTCTGCCTCTAAAATCTAACCTCCGCAAAAGAGAGCATCTTATCTTAGGCCATGTCCCTTGTCTAAATCCATCCTCATAACAACCGGTACCCATCAGAGCTCTTTATCTGCACAGCCTCACTCTGGGGGCTCCTTCTGCTGTCGGTCCTACTGCCTCACCCCAACCATACCTGCCCACCCATCTAGAGCCCTAAGGCAAGACTGATCCCAAAGGCTACAATCACTGACCTTCTCCACGAAGACTTTTGGGATCTGCCTCCCAAGGCTTTTCCATGATGTCTTTTATAGATCTTCTATTTTGTCCTGTCCTTTGTATATTTCTTTATCCCCCCATGAGTTTTTAAGCTGTGTAAGGGCAGAGACAACATTTTTTGCCTTTCAATAACCCCTACATTGTCTAGCACACACTTAGGTGATCAATATGTATTTTTTTCACTTGAACTGAATCTTGACCAGATGCAATGGTCTGGGTCCTGCCTCTTTCACTACAGAAGAAAAGCCCTTGACTAACCTTTGTATGAAAGCCCTATGAAACTTTTTTACAGAAAGCCCTTGATTAACCTTTGGTATGAAGTAACCACGTTTTAATGGAAAGATAAGGGCACCTGGGTGGCTCAGTCAGTTAAGCGTCCACCTCTTGACTTCGGCTCAGGTCATGATCTCACAGTTTGTGAGTTGGAGCCCTACATCAGGCTCTGTGCTGACAGCATGGAGTCTGCTTGGGATTCTCTCTCTCCCTGTCTGCCTCTTCCCCGCTTGTGTGCTCGGTTTCTCTCTCTCTCTCAAAATAAAAAAACTTAAATAATTTTTGAATGGAAAGATCAGGCAAAATCCAAAGAGAATTTGAAGCCACATGAAAGAGATTTCTTCAGCTTGCCTTTTTCAAATTTTTTTAACGTTTTCATTTTTGAGAGACAGAGTGCAAGTTGGGGAGGGGCAGAGAGAGAGGGAGACACAGAATCTGAAGCAGGCTCCAGGCTCTGAGCTGTCAGCACAGAGCCCGACGCGGGGCTCGAACTCACAAACCGTGCAATCATGACCTAATCTGAAGTCGGTCGCTTAATTGACTAAGCTACCCAGGCGCCCCTCAGTTTGCCTTTTTCAGTGCAGACCAGTAGGATAGGAAGTAAAATGCATGCATTAAATATGACATGTATATGTATGTAAGCTTGGGGGGGCATTTTAAAGACATCAATATCTCAGGATGTATAAATTTAATTTGCTCAAAGAATGGTTCCTGAGATTGCTGCTCTGAAAATACCTCCTTCGCAGTCTGGAGGCAGATCTGGATTTCAGCCTGACATCATCTTACTCCTGGGGATGCCCCGCACACCACTCTGCAAGCGTCTGACCTTGGAATGAGGTAAACCACAGTGACACCTCCTCCAACAAATCTTCTCCTACCACCTCCATGTCAACCAGTTGTACAGAGATCTCCACCAAGATCTCTGCTGGAGCTCTCTTTGGTCACAGGAAGATGCTCTGGAGAGCCCAGCCCTAACACAGGCCTGGTGGTGGCATGTGGCTACACACTCAGCGTGTCAGGTCCTGACACGTGGGTGTTAAGTGTGCCCTCCCAGGGCAACAAGGGAGCATTATATTAGTTCACGAGAGATTTCCTAAGCCCTGAGCTTATGAAGTTAAAGTGTGACAGATTTAGAGGGCCCAGCTGTTCTCTATATGCCCTCCCTGAGGACATTAAAAGAAGCAGCAAGGGCGAAAGAAGTACCTTTCGTTGTTCCACACTTTGGGGGTGCATGTGGTGCCTGTGCTACTTCAAATCATGTTTGGTTATCATGTGCTGAGTGCTTACACTGTGCCAGGCACTGTTCTAGGCCTTGCCACGTACATTATCTTACACTTTATATGTTCTCTGACTTAATCTTGAACTCAGACCTCAGTGATGAGCATGTTTGGCTTATTACAGAGGATGAAACTGAAGTTAGATAAACATTATTAGCAATTAATTATTGGTAAGTAGTAGGTCAGGGACTAGAATTCAGATATTCTGACTCTGAGACTAATGTTCTATTAAATGAGAGGTTTCAGTGGGTTTCAATCTAAGTTCTAAATCCAGTTGATGGATATATACAGCTACCCGGAGGCCTGGGTAGAGGATTGAAAGACTTGGTGAAACTCAGTGGGGACAACTGCTATGATTGATTAGCGATGTCTGCTATGGGCAAGGGAATGACAGTAGTAAGGAGTGCTGTGATTGATTAGTGAGGTCTGCCATGAGCAAAAGTAGAGAGTGTCAGCATGCATGATGAATTTGTCACCCTTGCACTGACACATACTTCAGTGAATGAGCTAGTAACCCTGATACCAAGTTTTAACACAAATCTAATTCTCCACCACAACCTTTTAACATTATCCATACACATACCCCTCAAACATTTTCAACATTCTTTTGATTTTCTTCTCCCAAGTCTTCCAAGTTCTCTACATTTTTAAATTGCTAGCACAGAAAACAAGTCTTGGATCAGCATGGTTTATGAATACAGATTTCCCTTCTAAGGGCTTCTTCCTGTAGGCTGCCCCTGTTTGACCTTCCTCATTATCCAGAAAGGCCCTTTGGGGATGGAAAACATTCTCAAAACACAGAGGGTGGCATGTTTTACATGACCCTTGACAATTGTTCCTTGGAATGACCATTACTGACTGAGGGCTGCAGCTGATGGAGCATGAGGAATGGAGTCCAGGAGAGTTGGGTGTGTGAGGACAAAGAAGGAGGGTGGCAAGAAAGCAAGACTACACATGGGGTTCAAAAGGCAGAGCACAGGCGGCTGACCAGCCACTTTCAAAGGACAGGCAAAATAGCATTGCCTGTTTTGAGCAGAGAGCTGAGGAGTGCAAACAGCAAGGCTAATGATCGATAGACATCCAGTCTAAAAGTGATTCACTGCCATGTGCAGCCAACCTTTGGCAAAAAATAAAAATAAAAAGGAGAAGAGAGGAAGGGAAATGTCTCTTCTTCATTTTAGCTCCACTGTCTTAATCACTGAAGTCATTTGGACGTTGTGCTGCAGGCAGGACTGACCGCAGCTGAGAGCCTGGAGAAACCGGATCCTACCCTGGGCCCCCTTTAAAGCGATTAAACTCGTATCAGACCAGGCTGGACCCCCTGACAGCAAAGACGTCATGCTTGGAGCAGCAACCCTGGGAAATGCTCATTGGGCAAATCAAGACCTTAAAAAATAATTACAGTTCACACATCCTGAAGCAATAATGACTTCAAAACTCCCTTCACATGTGATTTATATATAAGCACATTTCCCCCTTGAACCTTCTCCCCCATTCCCATTCTGTTCACTCCACCCAAATCCAAGTGGTTAGAAAGTCAATATTCTTAGGTCCTGCTAAAAAGTCCAGATGGAGAAACCCTGGTCTGTATCAGGAGGGAAAGAACTGCTAACACCACCTGCCATTAAAATTCTTATACACCCAATTGTGCATGAATGTGAGTATCTGCATGTATTCCAAGAAGTTCAAAGGAAAAAAGAGAAAAATTAATTAAGCCTACACCTCTCTGCCAAGGAATCAAATGCTCTCTGGGGCCTGGTTTTGAGACAAAGAAATGTACTCCTACAGAGCTGCTGGTTCTGATCCAGTTCATTGTAGAAAGAAGGGAGAATGAGGTTCAATCCAGGGTGGGGGCACTGGAATTGACCATGCTCTCTTTTCTTATCCCGAAGAAGGTGTCCCAGGTTGTGAGAGGGAATGACCACTAAACGTTCAACTATTATATGCCAAGTCTGCCATGGGTAGAGGTAGAAAGGAACATATAGAGAAATCCCTTGGGTGGTTGGCCTTGTGGTGACCAATTCTGCATCCAGGAGATCCCAAGGGGGGACTGATAAGTGGGATCAGGAAAAGGGAAATGCAAGAGGCTAAGCTGGCCCCTTAGGACAAACTGCAAATTGGAATGAGCATCTGGGATGACTAATGTCAGTCATAAAGACATGAACTAAGTGCTCAGACTGAGCTCCCATGCCTGTGAAGAAGACATAATGAGAAGCCAGACACCCTGAAGAGAAAGCAGCTGAAGAAAAGTGTCCCCTCAAAGGCCCTGCTGATGGGATCTGCTCTAAGATTGCAGCCCCTTCTGGAAAACAACCCCAAAGCACCTTGATAACCTGGGTCTGGGACATCAGCTGAGCTCTGGTCTTTTCTTTCTCATATTGCAACCGCAGGTGTAAAGAAATGGAAATGAAATTTCACAGCTAGGCAAAGATCCAATCTGTATGTTCCTCCCTGAAGATAATTGAAATACGAAAACAGCCCCCAACGAGGGCGGAATCACTTATAAGACCTCTGGGAAATAGCCTCTTGCTGAGGTGTGAAGGGCAGGAGCCCAGTGCTAGGTGTCACTCTGTGGGGGGAACAACAGCAACATCTTTGAGAACTAAGGACAGACCTGTCCTTAATTAAGCAGCCTGGGGGCAGGCACTGGGCCTGGAGCTTCCTAAAGCCTCCTCCTCCCCCGACAGCAAGGACTGGTTGCCTTCTGCGAGCTTCCAGGAAACTTGATGGGGGTCAAGGAGGAAAGGTGTGGTCAGTCTCCATCCCCTGACTTCATCCCATCTGAGAATCTGGAAGAGGAAGAGATGATGGATTCTAAGCCCAGAAAGGAGAAAAACAGTTTGTGGGGGGCACCAAATCAGGTGTTTGCTTTGGGAGCAAGCAGAGTGCTCACTAATGAGAAATGGGGACAGGAAGGAAATCAACAGAGATTGAGCTATGGACTTCACTGTTAGAGTCAAACCTGCTTCCCCAGATTGAAGGCTGATGGGATTTCCCATGGCACGCCAAGAGCCCACACTGAAAAATCAGTTACCATTTTGTAAAATAGAAGAAGGGTTTGGGGATGTCCATGTGTGAGCATGATGTCTGTGAGTGTGTGTGTGTGTGTGTGTGTGTGTGTATGCATGTGTGGACATGCATGCTCCCTTTTTCTACATCATTGGTCACAGAGAAAGAAGGACCAGTTTGTCTACCTGCCAAAATCATTTCTTGTTTCAAAGAAGGAGTAAGCTCCTTGTGAGAAGGGATTAAATCTCATTCAACTTTTTACCTGGCTGTGTGGCATGGAGTAAATGTTTGCCAGAGTGAATGAGGGTTAGTCATCTATTCTGGGAATTCCTAAATCCTAGGCCTGACCTCAGATCCCATTCCAGGTTTCTGCAGGATAAATACCTTCCATTCACTCATCTATTCCTTTGACAACTACTTAAGCCAGGCATTGATGTGTTAGGTGTGTTTGGAAATGATGCTATGAACAAACGGGGATAGGTCCTGCCCTCAAGAAGTCTTGAGTCTAGTAAAAAAGTGTTGAATCGGTAGTTAGAATATGAAATGCTGGTGTTAGGAAAAATACAGGAGCATGTAGCAGGGGACCCTAGCATAAGACAGGGGATTAGTGACAGACTCCCAAAAGAAGTGATGCTCAGACTGACACCTGAAGAGTGATAAGAATCAGATAAGAGGCACTGAGGGCAAGGAGAGACTGTTGTAGGTAGTGGGAGCAATTACCTAGTACTGAGGCTCAGAGGCAAGAAGGCACACTTGTATTCTGAGGAACAACAACAAAATCCAGTATGGCTGAGGAAGAGGCAGAGGTGGAGGAGAGGAGTGAAAAAGAGGAGGGGGGGAAGAGAGGGAGAGGGGGAGAGGGAGAAAGGATGCATAAAGAGAAGAGAGATTATGAACAGTCTTAAAGTCATGATAAGGACTCAGAAGCAATGGAGAACCATTATAAGATTTCAAGTAGAAAAATGGCCCAATTAGCTTTGCAAAGTGTGGAGAATAGCGAGAGATGAAAAGTGGCTTTGATTAGGGCAGTGGCAGTGGAAATGAGACTGGGACAAACGTCATAACTTAGAGCTTAGAATTAAGATGGCATGGAGGTTGCCTGGTCATGGGGAATGAGAGTAGGGCAAGCTAGGTATGACCCTCAGGCTTCTGACTTGACTAAATGCAATAGCAGGTGGATTCACTTACTAAGCTGGGAAACAGTGGAGAACACTCACTGGAGGTAGAGCAGGGATGCAGCACATGGGAGCCCATGATGAATTTGGGACACACCGAGTGTTATGTACCCTTAAGCCATTTGGGTGGCATATCTGCTGGGCAGCTGGATATATGGGTCAGGAGCCAAAGAGAAGTTCCTGTGTGTTTGGGAGTCAGTGTTGAGCAGACAGGAGAAGCCACTAGAATGCCTGACATTGACTGCGGAGAGTGTGGGGGAAGAGGAGAGCCAGGTCAGGCAGAGGAGAAAAAGTCAACTAAGGAAAGTATTATGGGAGGACAGAATTTCAAGAAAGAAGACAGCATGGAAAAGGGCCACGCAAGACGAGGCTGGCTCTCTTCACTGTGCTTAGTGACATAAGGGCCACAGGCCAGAAAAGGCTCTGGGGCATGTCAGTGGCGACAGCCAGACTGCCGTGAGTTTGAGCACTGAACAGAAACTGTGGAAATGGAGACCCCACTGAAGAACTGAGGTTGTCAAGAGGAGGAGAGAATCAAGGCAGGAACTGGACTGGAGGCATGCTGCGGTGGCGAGAAGGACACTGGTGGCCTGAGGGATCCTGGGGGCCACGCCTCTAGTTCAGAGACGCCAAGAACTTCCTGGCAATGCCACTCAAAGACTAGATTAGATTCACTTCTGACTTCTGACTGTGCAGATCTCAAATCTTAATATGCCATGAATTTATACAGTTCCTGTTCTCTCTGGAATTCAAAACACTTCATAAATATTTTCTCTTTGTTCTCATTCCATATATGTAGCAAAAGTAGCAAGGTGATCATTTTCTTCTTTTTGCAGGTGAGCAAACCCAGGCAGACACTGCCCTAGCCCTGGGACCGTGTGGATGGGTGGGGACAGGAAGGCCGCTCAGCAGCCCCCTTCTTCCTCCTGCAACCATCCCTCCTGGACCAGCAGCTCCAGGATGCTTGGCACACTCGTGCTACTAACACAGCAGTTATTCAAGGACTCTGATAAACTTGGACCCAAATCACTTGACCTAAGGAAGCTTGTTCTGCTTCCCTGTCTAGTTCAGGAAGCCTGGTAAAACTCTTGGCAAATATCGGAGTGCAGAAACAGAATCTGGTCCTCGTCATCCCATCTGGGCTGAGCTGTAGAGGGAATCTTACACAAACCTCTCCTCCAACAGTCAGACACTTAGCAGACTAATGCCAGAGCTCTGACCCCAAAGTCACGGCTCCAAGGGGGAGGGGTAGAGGTGGATTCCCCAGGCTCACAGCCGGAGGGCGGGTGCACAAACAGAACAAGGTAGACCACCTCTGCACAGAGAGCTTTCTGAAGAGTGAGTGGCAGCCCTGCCTGAGGCAGTTGGGTCCAGTCAGCCCGAGCAGCAAGGGGGATGGATTAAATAACTCGGGCAAAGTTCCACCCGGGGGCTGAAGGTTCCAAAGCTCCCAGTGTTCAGTACGTTTCTACAGTGAGAAACACAGCTGAAGTGTGGTGCAAAGTCACAAAAGCTGGAGATCATTCATTCGTTTTCCACTCATTTAATCAATGTTGATCAATGTGATTCTCTGAAAGGGTTGGTACAGCCCCTCCTAATGGGCATTTGGGAATGTGTGGAGGTGGTGTTGGTTGTCATGGTGACTGGAAGAGGGATGCTAGTGGCACTTAATGCCAGTAAGGGCCAGTAATGCCCATGCATCCTGTACCACCAGGCACTGTCCCGTGCAAACCGCCCATGGTATCCCTGCTAAGAAAACTCAATGCCCACTGCAGACCTCAGCCCACCCACTGACTGTGGACTTCCTAGGACACTGGAAGGAGAAGCCATCAACAAGCAAACAGCTGGCCTGGCCTGCAGTGGGACCACACCCCTCCTTTTTCTCTACTCCCAGTACTGACACATAGCCCGTCTGGGGCGGGAAATTAACCCATGTGTGCCTGAGTTGGCTCCGTTTTCCTAGACTCTGCAGACTGTCTAATTCTTCCCACTGACCTTCATTCCTGACCCTTCTCCCTGCTCATCCTGCGCCATCCCATGAAAGGGATGCCACCCGTGAAAGGGACTTCAACAGAAGGATGCACAGGGCCAGCTTCCTGCATCAGCATCTGGGGGCCAGCAGCTTATTCTAGTTATCTGCTGGGTGCCCCTAAGCGAGACGTTCACTTCTCGGAGCCATCCCTAACCTCCTCTTCCTCATCTTCCATACAAACAAGGGTGGAGGCCTTGGCATCACCCTACCTAGAATGCAGGCAGCCTAAATTGGATGGTATGGGCAGGGCTCGGGCTCCTGTGAATACAGGGCAGTGTGTGTGTGTGTGTGTGTGTGTGTGTGTGTGTGCTTAGAGGAGAGCTAAACAGGTGATCATGGCCCCAAGATTCACTTAACCTATGAAGGCAGGATGTCTGCGGTGGGAGCTGGAACCAGGCCCGGCACTGCTGTCCTCTCCCAGCTTTCAGGCACCTTCCTCTCAGCTCCCGGCGAAAGCACAGGATAGAGCCCAGGCAGTCACAGGCTGTGTTCAAGAAGCTTGGCATAGCCTCCCAGAGCTGACAACGATCGAAGACAGATGTGTGCACTCAAAGAGTAATGTGAATCATGAAAAGGAGTAGCAAGCTTACATGTGGAAAGAGACAGCAGTTGCAGGGGGGCAGGGAACAGGGGAGAGAGAAGCGGGAGCTGTTTTAAAAAGCACAGGCCGGGCACCAGATGCTCCCTGGGTGACCCTGTGGGCAGGGCAGCCCTGCTGGGAAGATATTTCCACAGGAAGAGGGGCTGGACTCTCTGCAGGGGGCCAAGAGCCCCCATCTCCTCCACATATTAGGCTCTAATTGGTAATTCTGTTCTGGCCAGGAAGGGGCCCTAGGGAGCCACCATCCACCTCCCAATCTCACCCACGGAGAAACCAAGGAGTCTAGAGAAGTTGAACGCCTCGTCCGAAGGCATACAGCCTAGAGGCAGGGTTGGGACAAGAACTCAGGCAACCTGTCGCCGCCTCCTCACCAATCTGGTGCTTCACTCCCTGTACTTTCTCTTCTCTCCACCACTTCCACACTTACCTCCACCCTCTGCTTTCCCAGACCTCCAT
This sequence comes from Cryptoprocta ferox, assembly GCA_028646485.1. Classification (NCBI taxonomy): domain Eukaryota; kingdom Metazoa; phylum Chordata; class Mammalia; order Carnivora; family Eupleridae; genus Cryptoprocta; species Cryptoprocta ferox. Next base: position 94,618,024 of record CM053571.1, read on the forward strand.
CTCTTCCGGCTGTTCCCTACCAGCTGGCCTCCCACCACCATGCAATCTCTCCGTGGTCCCCAGAAACTCCCAAATTGGTGGAAGAGGGAGGCAGGAGTTGTATTGAAAATAAAAATGGTTGGATTGAGACAAGGCAGGCAAGACCAAGGAAGGCAAGACGCCGTCTTCCTTGGCTATCAACTATTGCTGAGTCAGCCAGACTCTGCTCAAAAGTCTGCCCCTCTTCATCTTAATCCTGAAAAGAACTGGCTGCATATTTGCACAGAGCCCGTCCTTCACAGAATGAATGTGTGAGAAGTGTGAATCCTTAACATCTTTCCTTCCTCGTATGGGTTGAATTGTGTCCCCCCAAAAGGTACATTAAAGTCCTAAATCCCCAATACTTCAGAATATGACTGTATTTTGAAATCGGGTCTTTACCGAGGTAATCAAGTTAAAGTGGGGTCACTGGAGTGGGTCCTCATATAACTGGTGTCCTTATAAAATTGGGAAATTTGGACACAGAGAGGACCAAAGATTAAGGATTTGAGTGATGCATTTACAAGCCAAGGGACACATCAAGCTACCAGAAGCTGAGGGAAAAGCACAGGACAGTTCCTTCCCAGCACCTCTAAATCGAGCACGGCCCCACCAACACCTTGATTTTGGACTTCTGGCTTCTTGAACAGAGAGGACCTAAGTTCCTGGTTGTTTTAAGCCACCCGGGTTGTGATGCATTGTTATGGCAACCCGAGGAAACCCATACAGTACATCCCAGGTAGTCTTCCTCTTGGCTGCCTGCCCTACCCTAAGGCCTCACTCTATTGTCCACAACAGATAATTTAGGTTGAGTTTTTGTCAAGGTGCCACAGAGGACAAGCTGAATCATGTATATATCGTGGATCCATAGAGCTCCTAGAACATGTCCAGGAAACTCAAACTGACGTCCCCAACCTTCCTTCTTCCTCCCTCTAATCAGACACTGCAGGAAGTCCTAGGTCAATGTGCCACTGCAGGTAGGCAAGTGAGAGCTTCAGGACAGATTTCCCTGGACTATGGTCAGCTGGCAAAAAGACCCCAAACTAGTGGGGGAGCTAGAAGAGGCATGAGGCTAGGCGAACGGGATAAGAAAATCTTCTAACTACCCACACTTCTGCTGGGAGAACAAATCCAGCTCCATACAGATCCAAGAGGTTTCTAAGTAATAGGGAGAGTGATTGTGCCGTGCAGCGCACAGATAGAGTCAACTGCAAAAGCTACCGACCAGGGTCTGAGTCTCCCATGGTGGAACAGATAAACTGATAAGGAGGGCCAGTCCAAGAGGGATGGGAAGGAGAAGCATGCACACAAGTCTGGATCGGGAACCTGGGGAGAAGCCCACACTTTCTAAAATAGCAGGTGTCCAAGGGGAGGGGAAAGAGAAAGAAAGAAAAACACTGAAAGGGAGGAGGGAGCTGGTAATAGGGACTGGAGAGGAAGTCTCCGCAAGTCACACACACACAGCAGTGCTAACACACTCATAACAGACTTTATGAGTTGAGTCAAAACAACATGGACACAGACATTAAGAATGATAGTCTGTTTATCCATCTTAAAACTTATTTAATAAACCGACATTTATTAAGTGCTTCCTGTGTGCCAGGAATTGTTTGTAGCACTTAACATGGATTCGGCGGTTTCATCCTCACACAATCTGATGAGGTAGTTCAATTATTAGCCCCATTTTACAGAGGAGGAAATTGAGGATGACAGATGGGTAAGGTGACTTGCTCAAGGTCATGCCACTAGTATGTGATGGACCTGCCCTGGCTCCTGCACCCTGCAAGAATTCTTTAGTGGTAGGTGGGGTGGGGGGAGAAGACAAGAGGAACAATCCAAAATTAGATTAAGACCACACATATGCCCGAAAGATCAAGCTAATGGAGCAAAGAGGAGGTGACAGTCTTTCCGGTAACTCACACTGTTCTTCTCTAGTGCTGCTCCTGGGGGCAGGAGCCAGTGATGTAGGGACATGGGGACTGGGCGAGGAGCCCCTCTGCTGCTCTGTGATAGCCGTCAGCTTAGATCCCCCCCTAGGAGCTGATAAACCTTTTAAAAATCATCACCATTTAGGGGTGCCTGAGTGGCTCAGTTGGTTAAGCGTCTGACTAAGAGTCTGACTTCGGCTTAGGTCATGATCTCACAGTTTGTGAGTTCAAGCCCCATATCAGGCTCTGCACTGACAACTCAGAGCTTGGAGCCTGCTTCAGATTCTGTGTCTCCCTCTCTCTCTGTCCCTCCCTTGCTTGCACTCTGTCTCTTTCTCTCTCTCTCAAAAAAATAAAATAAAATAGAAAATGAAATTATAAAAAAAATTGAAAGTGATTTAAAATCAGGCTAGTTGGAGATATATACTATTAATATTTTTGTGTATTCCTCTCAGATTTCTTTTTTTTTTTAATGTTTCTTTATTCTTGAGGGAGAGAGAGACAGAGTGTGTGTGGGGGGGGGGGGCAGAGAGAGAGGGAGACAGAATCCAAAGCAATCTCCAGGCTCTGAGCTGTCAGCACAGAGCCCAATGCGGGGCTCGAACCCACGAGCTGTGAGATCATGACCTGAACCGAAGTTGGATGCTTAACCGACTGAGCCACCCAGGCGACCCTCAGACTTCTTTTTTTTAACATTATACTGAGTTTATATGTATGTGCGTAAGAACATATTTACAAAGTTGGTATCATACACTGTCTCCTGATTTTTTGACTTAATTCTCCTTGTAATTGTTTCCTTAAATCATTAAATATGCTTTGAAAATAAAAAATAAATAAAAATTTTTAAATTTTAAAAAAATTAAAAAATAAACATTAAAAAAAAATTTTAAATCACCACCATTTAAAAAAAGTTAACATCTTGGGTTGCCTGGGTGGCTTAGTTGGTTGAGTGTCCACATTGCCTGAGGATATGATCTCATGGTTTGTGGGTTTGAGCCCCATATTGGGCTCTTTGCTGTCAGCACAGAGTCTACTTCAGATCCTCTGTCCCCCCCCCACCCCTCTCCTGCTCATGCATTCTCTCTCTAAAATAAACATTTGAAAAAATAATTAAAAAATTTTAAAAATGTTAACAGCTTTAAGCCGAGAAAGATAATGTCTAGAAATCTATTCTAAGAAAATAACCAGTATGTGTATGAAAATCTACATAAAAACATAAAAAGATGGCTAATTGTAGCATAAAAACAGTAGCCAAAATGAATACACCACAGCAGTGAAATGGTTCAAGTATGGTACATGATGGACCATTATACAGTGAAAATCATCTTACAAAGGACACTTGAAGACATGGGGAAATACATACAATCCATAGAGGTGGAAAATGCCATTTAAAATTAGTTTATAAGGTACGAAGGGCTCCCAACATACACACAGAGATACATAAACATATGCACATACAGAAAGAACTGCAAGGGATATGTACTAAAAATTGTCTTCCTCATTTATCCTAACATTTTCCTAATTCTCTACAGTCCACATGCATTCGAACAGGGACTTATTTCATAACCAGAAGACAATGCTGTATGTTATAACCACTTCTGGGATGATCCCAAAGCTCCGGCCGTCATTTTTAGCGTTCTGTCTCATCTACTTTCCACCAACCAGGGATACCAAGAGGGAATTCCAAGCAGCCTCAATCAACGCTCTGATACTTCTTTGGCCCTGATCTTAATTTAGGGAAAAACAGAAATTCTGAATTAAGGAGACAATTGTTTTGTGTTTCTAATTAGATAAAAGAACTGTAAATGTGTTAATGATACCTGCTGATTTAATAGGGACTCAACAAAGGATCATGTTCAGGAGGTCAAGTGGGATGTGGGTGTCCATGTGGTGGGAGACTGTCGCTTACTGCCTCTAGGAAATGCCAGATGTGCTATTTATTCAGCCACAGTGAAAGGCGCTGGGGTGGGGGGAGTACAGAAGGAGAAATTATCTATAAATAAACAAGAAGGCAGTGTGATGGAGTGGTTAGGGACACAGACTCTAGCATCAGAAAAGTGATTCTAAGCTTGGTGCCACCACTTCTGAACCATTTAACCTTAGGTGAGTTATGTGGTCATTTCACAAATAGTTACTGAGCAACTACCATGTACCATGTCTTATTCCGGGTCCTGGAGACAGAGCAGTGAAGCAAGGATACAAAAATGCCCTGCTCCCCATGGAATTTACTTCTAATTGGGAAAAAAATAATACATTAGGGAAACAAGGAAAATACTTAGTTTCTCAGATGATCTTAGGAGCAATGGAGAGAAACCTGTCCAAGCCTCAGCAGCCTTGTCTACAAAATGGCATGGGGATATTGAAATAGTTATTTCATCAAGTACTTGTGAGGATTCATGAGGTCACACATAAGGCACTGAGCATGAATCTCACTTTAATAAATATTAACAGTTACCACTATTTTGCGATTAAAGGAGCCAAATCTACTCTTCTTGTCTGAGTGATGACACAGGGAATTATAAGAAATGGTTGCAACCATTCAGAAACTGCAGAAGCAAAGGGGATTCACCCCGAGCGATGGAGGAAACATTAAACCACCAACACTGTAGTAGGGTATTGAGTTTCCTACCAACTAAAACAAAGAGCAAACTTTTTCTAACTTAGGGTTTATCCAACCCCAGAAAAAGTCAGAGGAATCCCTGATCACTTCCATTATCATATAATAAAGATAATATCTGCCCTTTGATTTCTCCCACTTCAGGATTTAACAGAAGACACATGATCCAGGGAACTTCACCTGCTCCCATGCTGGTCTGCCATCATTTCTTCCCCCATATCTCTCTAAGGATGGCAGAGGCCAAGAGGAAAGGAAGCCTGCTGTTCCTCTAAGTCCACATGGTCATTTGGGAATCATAAGATCAGTCGAAGACTCCAGTGGAGTTCTCCCAGAGCCTGGTGGAGCCAGATTACAGACCACAGTGCAGATTTCCACCTGGACTTTAGGAATGAGCTCCCAGAATACAGGGGTGCTTCTGATCCATGCCCCAACCACTGGGCCAATGGCCAGCAATTCTCCAGGGGAAGAAGGAAAGAAATGGTGCCCTGGCTAGGCAGGAGGAAAAGCTTTCCAGAAGTCTTTTATCATCCTTGGATTCTAGCCTCCTGGAGAGGAGAGAAGTCATCAGAAGTTAGAAAGGGGCACAAAGAGATAGATGTGTGTGTTTGTATGTGCATGCCCCAGCATATGCATATGCAAGAATGTTTTAAGTAACTTAATGCACAGCTTAAACCAGATGGATTATCCTGTAGTTTCACAAACCAGTAGCTTATTTTGGGTGGACCTCAGAGGAGCTAAGTGATTTGTTTGCACTTGACATCAGAGAGGATATTTGTTATTAGTGCTTTTCCTCCTCTGTAAAGCCAGGTTTGGCAGAGCTCTGGCTCTAACTCAGGACTCAGAAGTACTAGGATTTTCCCTGAAGCCCTGCTGCTATACTTATGTCCTTCCTTTCCTGGGACTGGGATGACAACATGCACCCAGTGTGGATTACAGAGAAACACTTCAGGAACACTGAACCTCAAACACTACAACCTACAAAGCAGAACCCCGTGAGATGGTGCATTGTGTTAAACTAGGAACAGATGAGAAGACCCCAAGAGGAGTATCCAGAAAGTTCAAAGAACGCTCTGAGGGGGAAATAATGCAAACCAAAAACAGAAAAAGGAAAGAGAAGCCATAAGGGGATGCAGTATGCCCTTTCCACCAAACCACACTGCCTAGGGAGAGGAGGAAGTTACCCTGAGACAGCTTCTATTACTGGTCTGCATAAGCTGTCTCTTTCAGGCACATTGGTCAAGCCCCAAACACTCCACACTTTTCTCCGCCTCTGTGCCTCTGACTGTGCCATCCACATCTACTGCCCAGAATTCTCTTGCCTGGTCCAGGGGTCTCCTCAATCACCTACCAAAAGTTTTTGGAGCTCTAACTGCCCTCCATGTGCAAAATGCCCATTGCCCTAAGCCTTTCTCTTGAGTTTTATTTAGTCGAGGATGTCTTATTTCCCTAGATGTACTATATGTTCTTAGAGGTGAGGAACCACACATTTTTCTACTCCCCACAGCACAGGACACAATACCTTACCATATCAGGCACTCAGTAGCTCGCTGCCGAATGAGTGGTTTTTTTAGAACCAGAATTTATGCTCATTAGGTCACTGAGCAGAGTTCATTTTTCAGAAGAGAGAAATGAAGCATACTGAACATTCTGACTGCTTTTCTTTCTCTTGTGCTCCTGCTGGTGGCACACACGGCACTCAGGCATGGAAAGCAAGCTCTTTCCCAGGGAGACTTCCAGAACCCCACAAGAACAATGGCATTGGGGTTCCAACTGTCCCTTCTTCCATCACAGCTTTCTTTCCCTCACCCTCCACTGCTCGTCCATCAGCAAATCCTTCCATCCCTGCTCCCAAAACAGATCCCCAATCTTCTGGCTCCTTCACATCTCACTTATGACCACCCAAGTCAAGTCCAGGCCACCATTCTCTCTCATCCACGGTGCTGGCATTTGATGGTCTCACAGCTTCCCCAGCCTGCCCCCCCAACAAGGTAGGAGAGGAACCTTTTAAAAAGGTTAACCAGATGACATTATTCCCTGCTCCAAACCCTCCCCAGTGGTTTTCCACCATACTTGAGGGGAAAAATCTCTGGCTTCCCAACACATTTGCTGGGGGAATGGGGACATCCTGGCTTCTCATTACACGCTTCAACTGATCACACAAATAAACTCTGTAAATGGCCCATGAGGCCCTGCATGATCTGGCCGGCCTCTCTTGCTCTCTGTCCCAGCCACACAAACCCTTCCTGCTGTGTCTTGAACACAGCAATCCCAAATCCCTTCTCCCACTGCATCACATCACTTTGTCTTATTGTCCATTCTGGCCCTGATCCCCATAGGAAAATGTCATTTTTCAATCTATTTCTATGCTTGTTTGTTTCAGCATTTATGGATTGTCTCCATTGGAATGTAAGCTCTGTGAGGGCAGAGTTAATCTTTCCCATTCACCACTCTATCTACCACATCTGGAAGTGTGCCTAGCACATAGCAGGTGGTTACTAAATATTTCTGGATAGAAAAATCTTTCAGGATACAGATATAAGAATTATTTGCAGCAGAGCTCTTCCAAATGTCAATATTAATGCCAAAAGAAATTCCTAGAGATTCTAAATTGAAAGCCACAACTTTATAGCCCTGGCCAGTCAATCAGCTTGCTTTTTAAAGTTATCTAGTTGAAATTTCTCATGGAAAAAAAAACAGAAGTCTTTTAAAAATGACCACAAACCTTCCCGCAAAGAGGTGTTCAGCAAAGATAGATCCTGCAGCGCTGAAAAGAGTCTTGCCAAATTCTGTTACCCATTGTGCTGATGTAGGTTTGCCTGGGGTTCAGTTCAGTGTAACCAACATTTCTGGAACACTGCAATTAGTCCTGGTGAATATAAAGATGATTAGAATAAGGCTGTTACCAGCAAAGAGCATACAGACACACAGGACAGACAGACACACGAGCAACATATTTGCATGGGACACAAGGTAGTAATGCAGTAAATGGTAAACCAGAGATTTGTTTTGGGTTTCAGGGAAGGTTACCTGCATGAGCACCTATAACGGTCTGCCAGGCAAACAAAGGTGAAAGAAATCCCAAGCTTTGGAAGAAATATAAACAAAAGTATGGCTGTGAAAACCTTACAGAGGCGGACAGAGTTGTCATGGAGGGACAAGCAAGTCGTGTTCCAGGAGCTTGGACTGTATTTGGTGTGTGATGGAGAAAGTCTTCTACTGTACCTTATTTATTTAAACATACAAGCGTTAGGTGGTTTGGGGTGTGTTCACAGTTTTATTCCATAACCACCAAAATTGTGCATCAATAAAAGTCCCGGCTAATGGAGGAAACGAAAGAGAAGCAAGACAATGGCTGAGACTTTTGAAGTTCACTCAAAAGTTAATCTAACAATTAGATCAAAGGCTACAGTAAAAGAATTTCACTAATGAAATTATATATTTCTTACAGAAAAGTATGTGGCTTTATTGAAAGGATGGACAAATGGAAGCCAGATAGACAACAACTGTAATTCTGAACAGAGGGGATGCAGCATAGATGGGCAGGCAGCCCGTGAAGCTGGGTGTCAGAGATATCTTGCTTCTGATCAAGGCTTCATTGGGCAACCTCCTTTATTTCTCTTGGGTCTCAGTTTTCCCATGGAGGAAATTATGTCTGTCTTGTAGAGTTGCTATGGGGATTGGGTTTGTATGGTATCATGCCCCCATATGCAAATAAATCCTGAACAAATTTATCACATTAAAAACCCACCTGAAAATGGTTATCTAATTGCCTAGGGTTTAAGAATTTGAATCTTTGCCATTTTGGAGAATTCTAAGCCCTTTATTGTTTAACCTTGTGTTCAGCTTAGAAAATGCAGGGAATTAAAAGTAAAAGGCTCACACAATTGGGAACTCCATGTATACAGTGAAGGTCTGCACTTTTTGACTCTATGAGGAGAACCCAGGGAACCTTCTGAAAGAAGAGTTAAGATCTGTGCTTGGGGAGGGAAGCTGAGCACTGGACTAGGAGCTTTTCATCTGGAAGGCAAGCCCCAGGTTCCCAGTGCTAAACAGCGCGTGCAAGGGAGAGGGGAGGCCCCACCTACCAAACCTCCCCAAGCCTTCCTAAACTACAAGCAGAATTCATTTCATGCTTGTCAACTCAGGTAAAGGCCCTGCTTGAATTGCTACTCAAAGATAAAGACCAGGGATGGTCTTGAGCATGACCAGAGGCTCAGCAAGTCTTGAAGGAATATGCAACCAGTCCTTTTCTGAACAGGATGCTCCGTTGTGGTCTGCTTCTTTGTCACCTGTATCAGTCTGCATTTTGTGAACTGCTTCTCTCCTCCCTGGTGTGGAGGCTCCTTAAGGAGGGGCTCCACTCTGTAATTCAGCACAGGGGCTGTGTGTACAGCCCAAAAGAGACTGGCTTCTTCGGACCATCCCTGTCTCCACTCACCTAAGAATCCTCACGTGGCTAATTGCTGTTTTCAGTTCAGATGTGATTTATTGATCATTTTAATGGATAATTTGGGCGGTAAATGCTCAGTCCACAGGCCTGCACTCTGAGAACAGCTGCACCTCTGTTGAAAGGCTGGGCTTCCAAAGTTATTTATGTACTACATGACTCGATCCCACTCCCTGGTCTGCAGCTAATGAACTAGCATGAACCTCTGACTCAAGTTGGGCCAATCAGGATCTCTCTCTAAGGAATCTGAGATTGGGGCCTCAGGACTGTCAGTTGCTGGGCCTAGAATGGTGGGGGATCCAGATGCATAGAGAGCAGACAGACAGACAGAGAATAGCCTCCAGGCTCCTTGGTTAATGTCTCATGAAACCCATTTGCAGTTCCCGCCTTTGGGTCTCTCTAAGACGGCACAGTGTCTGGGTATTTTTTTTTCCCTTGGGTTAATTAAGAGCATTCAAAATAAAATCATGATACTAATAACTATCACTGAATGAACGCTGCCCATGTTCGAGACTCAGAAAGCCACTTAGGACTTCCAACAATGTGATGATATCCTTTCACACTTAAGAAAACTGACTGAGTCTTAGCAATACTGTCAAGATCACATGGCTAAGAAGCGGAGACGGGGTTTAAAACCTGTCTGATGCTCTACTTTAAAAAAAATTTTTATTTTTAAAAGTTTTTATTTATTTGAGAGAGGGGGGAGGGGGAGAGGGAGAGAGGGCAAGAGCATGCACAGAAGTGAGGGATGGGCAGAAAGAGGAGAGAGAATCCCAGGCAGGCTCCACACTGTCAACACAGAGCCCCACTTAAGGCTCAAACTTACAAACCTGTGAGATCATGACCTGAACTGAAATCAAGAGTCAAACACTAAATGGACTGAGCCACCCAGGAGTCCCTGATGCTCTACTTTTCACGACAATCATATATGGCTATGGAACAGTTCTGCCTATGAACAATAAGACCCTGCTGCAGGGCAAGCACTGTGCTAAGTGGTCTAGCTGTTACTACCATGAACTCCACAGCACCAATCATCTTCAATGTTTCCCTTGGCTGAAGCATTCAGAGAACTTTGAGGGGAATCCCTTTCAAGATGGCAGACTGAGTAACCACTGCAATTCTCCTGTTGTATCAAATCCACATATAGAACAGAAAATACATTAAAATAAATTTCGACCTGGGCTTGAAAACAAGCAGGGACACTTTCACTGGCCAGAAACTGTAAGGAATCCCTTTCAAAGAAGGTAAACATTCAGGAAGCCCCAGACAACTTGAGAAGTTGACACCAAGCACAGAAGTCACACACAAGGAATGTCGTAGAATCTGCCACAGAAGACAACATGGCAGTAAGAATAAATGACCCCCTCTCCAAGGAAAGCCAGCACCATGAAAAGAAAACAGCAAACTAGTACCAGGAAAACTCAAACCCAAGGAAGCAGTTAAAAGACAAATTAAAAAACTGAGTGAGAGTCATAATTCTTTGCAATACCATTTTTCTATTTTATGTATGTAAAATAAATCAATAAAATGAATTACAGGCAAAACAAAATGCAATCAGAAAGGAACTGTGAATATTTCATAAACTCGAAAATAAAAGGTGCTGCATCCACAAAATGAGACTAGCATGTTTCAAGGCGTTTTTCACAATGAGAAGAAGATAACCCGAAAGGGCAGGGCCACTGCAGGAAGGAAGGTCATCCATGAGCTCTGCAACCAGACCCACAACGGTGCTGGAAAGAAACTGATGAGTCCTTGTGGATAGAGTAGAACACCAGCAAGCAGCTGGACACAAACTGGGTGACTGGCCTCACAGAAGGGCGGGCAACCTGTACTGAAATAAACTCAAATTTCCTAGATGACATTCTGACTGCCTGGTGCATGTCCATTCTCAACATTCTGTCTCACCAGCCGCCCTTTCACAATGGCAGTATCCTGAGCTTAGACCCCAGATGATGTCATCAGAAAGAGGTAAAGTAGGATTCTTTCAACCGCAGCTGGAACATTTCTTCCATTTCTTATGGTGCCACCTAAAGGCTACCTCCCAAAGTCCCAAGGCTGCAGAAACACCCAGGTGCTGCAGGGTCTTGCTCAGGAACATTGCCTGACATGGAGGACAGCCATCTTTCAAACAGAACAATGTCCTATTAGCATAAGAATATACCTGTTTAAACCATAACATATATTTGTAAAGTAATGTACAGCTTGCAAAACACTTTCTTAGGCATTATCTCATCTAAAACTCCGCATGAATTACAGTAACTATGGAGGGTGTATTATCCTAGTTTACAAAAGAGGAGACTAAGGCTCCAAGAGGTAGTGACTATTAGTGATTGACAGAAGTGGAAATAGAACTGGGTCCTCTTGCTTAAATGTTAGTTCTCAATATAGTTTGCTGTAATGAGGTTTACATTCCTTCACCATTCGCTCTAAGGCAGAAATAGCTTGAGGAGCATTTTCTCCTGAAACTCCCCTGCATAATCCTATGGGGAGGGGGGAGATTGGAGGACCACTCTTATCTGCTCTAACTGTCAAATGTACTTAATATTCCTCAATACTAGTGTCAACTTTCTACTGAGTTCATGGTCCCTTATGAACACGGTCTACAGTGGATTTGGGAAAACAACATAAATTGCCCAGAGTCCAGAAATAAGTGCTTCAGCTCATCAATCTCCTCTCTCCTTTGAAACATTACTGTCCCTTGATTTAAAAAAAAAAAAGCCACTGTTGAAGGTGACTGTTGTGCATATTTGGGGTGGGGGAATGGTGGCAGCTGCACATTGCCAAGAATGACTTCAGTTCCACACACATGATACACAGAGCGAGAGCCCTGGGCTTTCTCCTCTGCTGCACTTTGCAGGGCTTGTGTCTGGCTGTGACAGTGCAATCCTTTAGCAGTGCCCTGTGCAGGCTAAGGCCTGTCTCCACCTCACTGCCCAATGCTGCAGATCATGGTCACACCAACGTCTGTGTGTGTTGAACCACCTTCCCCAGTCTTTACATCTGGGCAGTGTGGCTCACTCCATATCACTATAGTTCCTAAACCACCCTCAGGCTACTCTGCTGTCTGGGGAATCCCAAGTCCAAAATGCTTCCAGAAGCATACACTTAGCAATGGGTGCTAGACGTCCAGCCCCAGCATGTCTGACAGCATACACGGTACTATCTTTTTGTAAATGAGAAACCCAGAGATTGCAATGATTCCAGATGGTCCACTTTACAATTCAGAAATATGTGGTTGGAAATGTAACTTTTTCAGACCTTATTAATTTTTTCAAACCTTGAGCTTTAGCTTGCTTCTCTTACCCTCCGCAACCTGGCCCTCCTGCAAGCCCTGGCTTCCTAACAAGAAAATCTCAAGGGAGAGAACAACTATGTTCTTGGACACGGAAGCCATTGGTTAAAGCATGGCCTCAGGCTGAGCCTCTTGGAGCCCCATCCCAAGAATGGCACTTGGGCTGGATCCCACAGAGTGAGAAGGAAGAAAGGTGCTTAATTTCCCACTGAGCCATCAGTGCAGAAATCAGCAGCCCTGATCCCCAGCTAAGCCTAGAGTAGGGTCTCTGACTGGTATGCATATTCCCAAGAAGAAACCTGCAGGAAATCTGATCATTCAGAGACCACAAACCATTTTGCATCCTAAATGCACTGTGGAAACCTGGTATAACACCTGCCTCTGAGGCTGTTGGGGAAACTAATGAGATGACAGATACCAAAGTGCCTGCACAGCATTAATGTCCTAGGAATGTTGGCCTTTCTTTCTCCTGCTCTACACCATTCACCCTCAAAAACTCCTCCAGTGGACAGGCATGGTGGTACGCTTCAGAATCTGCTGATTACCTCCGATCTGCCTCCTGATGCCCAGTTTCTGAGGCAAATGCCGGATAGGTAGGGAGTAGGAGAGCTCAGCCCAAACTCACCTAACATCCTGAAGTAGGTGAGAAGTCCTCATAAACACACCAAGGGTGAGGATGGGCACAGATGGGGCAGAGTGGGCCAGTTCTGTAAGCCAGGGGTTCTCAATCTTGGGTGCATGTTGGAATCCCGTGGTAAGCATTAAAAAATGCAGATGCCTCTGTCTCAACTCCAGACATTCAACTTCAACTGGCCTGCATGTCATCCAGAGCAACCACCGAGCCAAAGGTAAAAGATGTCCAAGTGCAAAGTGAGATCAGCACAGCCAGAACATGGGGCTGTCTCTGCTGAACAAAGCCGTCTGAGATGACACCTGAGGTTTCCTTGAGCTCTCTTTGGCTTGACCAAGGGGAGCTCTGCATTCCCACATCCCAAGTTGCTGGACAACATGCCAAGGGTCTATCTGGGTCACTGTCACACACACTTTCCTTATAATAAGCTGAACGATGTGACCTTGCAAGTGACTCTCTGTACAGATCCACTACTGAGGAAAGTTGCAAAAACCTCTTGCAAAGAGGTTCTGTGGAATTTGGTATTTTGAGGAGACTTTGAAACACACACATACACACAGATCCGTAATAATCATGTATAGGTGGATCTGATGTTCAGGAACCTAGGACCCAGGAACCTTGACATCTGTTCACATTCCACCTTGCACCTATAAAAAGGTCTGCAATGCAAGCAGCGTCCTCTGGAGCAAGTCACTGTCACAGTTTAAGATTTTCTGGGGTGCAACTCCAAAAACCATCTTCTTTTTTGATTGTAAATGGACTCAAATTAAGATGGAAATGCATAGAAAAAGAAAAACTGCCAAGGACCCTCAACTCTGAGCATTACGAGTTCCTGCTTTAGTTCCTATTTCCCCACAGTCAGAGCATGCCCATCAGCTCACTGCCCCCCCATCTTCCCAGGCTGGGATCATCTCCAGCGAACACAGTCAGAGTTGCCAGAGACCAAATCAAGCTAGGCTCCTCCTCTGGATTCCATGCATTTGTTCGCTCACTCATTCATCCTTCCATCAATCCAACCAATGGTCAGGCTTTTATTGAACAATGATATAGTAGGAGCCATCCTCCACATTGCCGTCCTCCACACTGCAGCCAGAGTGATCCTTTTTGAAGCAAAAGTCTGACTTTGCTCTCTCCAGAGCTGACTCCAAGTCTTAAGTAGTACCCCATCACATTTGGGGTAAGGAGTGAGCCCCCTGTTGGGTCCTGCCTACTCCACACTTCTTCCTACACATCATCCTACACTGGTCCACGCACCACCTACCCTGGCTTCTTTCAGCTCTTCTGGTCCCTGTTATTCTCACCCTGCAGCCTCTTCCCACCCGCTTCCTCACATGGAACTCTTTTCTCCCTGCTTTCACGGATGCTTACAAATCACATCACAAGCCATCAGAAAGTCCCCCCGCTATGTCCTGAGGTTGTTTGGCTCAAACTGATAATCTCCCTCCATACTGGCTGCTCTTGGAGGAATTTTCCTTTCTATCTCTATTGTAGCCCCTGCTCACTATTTCTTTTTGGACAAGAGTCTCAGACATCATCGTGCCCCCAAGGAAAACACATGGAAAACAACCGGAATCCTTCTCCAAACTCCCGACATTTTTTTCCTCTTTAGTAAAAAATTGGACCTTCTCGAATGGCTCTATCCTTGACTGTGCCTCTGACAAGTGGTCCCCCAAAAGACTCGGGAGACTTGCAGCAGACAGTAACTTTATACAGCAACCCCCAAAAGGAGATGTAAACACTGAAGGGGGTGCTGGGAAGACATGTTCCCTATTCATACAAGAGCCAAAAAGTAAAAGGGAAATATCAGAGGATTAGAGTGACAAGCTGAGGTCTCTCTGCCAGTAACCCAACCACATTCAGCTTGATTTCCTAGACTTGCTAATAGACCACAATCTAAAATATCTTTCTCTCTTATTCCCCTGCCACACACACACACACACACACAGCACGAGACAAGAACATGAAATGAACTGAAGGTTTCCTTGGTGATTGTTTAGATGCTAAGAAAGAGAGGGAAGAAGAGTATGAGGGTGAGTGATAAAAACAACTTTTTCCCATTTTAATCCACAACCATCAAAAAGTCACACATACTTAAAACAAAAAACAAACACAACTCCTTTATAAAAGCAAAGGTAGGCTGAATTCTAGCGAGAGGGAATCCCACACTCGAGCTATGACCAGGGCTAGGGTACTGACACAGTTTCTTTTGGGGGTGCTGTCTTTGACTCAAGCAGATAGATTTTCAGAGGGAAAGTCCAGGACAGAGACGGAGGGGAGGAATGTGGCAGACGCCTCATGAAGTCATTCACCTCTTCGTGTTTGTGTTTGTGCAGGAACCAAGATTCCTCGGGGAACTTCTCTCTCCCACTGTGTGTGGGGTCATCAGGACAGGTGGGGCCACATCTGGAGGTGCCCCTCCCTGCGTGGGATCCAAGTGGGACTGTGGCGTTGCTGCTTCCTGACAGGCTGGACAGCAGGGGCCACCTCCCACAGCATGCAAGCCTGGCATGTAATGTAGGGTCAGGGACAGGGTGGCCCTCAGACAGCAAGACCGCAGCCCCGGGTCACAGGGTGGCCCTGGAGGTCCCAGAACTCCCAGTTCAGAGCCAGGACACCAGGCAGCTCCCTCAGGAGACTCTCATCAAACCCTGGAGTTGCTAAAGGCAGACCTGGTCATGCTGTTCTACGTTGTCTTCCCAATCACCCCAGCCTACAAGGACTCCTCCTTTCTCCAAACTCTCAAAGCGTCCGTGGCCCATCACTTATGTGCCACTTCCCACACACATCCCACACCCCTGCCCCTACCCGTCTATTTCTCTGCAGTCTGTCCCAGACTCCCAAACAGACTACAAGGCTCCTGAGGACGGGGCCCTGCCTTTCACCTTGAGGTGTTCCACCTGGTGTTTTGCCTAGCATGGTGGCTAAGAAGAACCAGGTAAGGCAGGAGCCCCACCCCCCGGAAAGCAACATTTTTGTTAAGCAGATAAGAAAAACATTGAACAGATGTGTTACGTTTTTTTTTAAAGGTCCCTCATAAATTCCCAAAAAATTACTAAATAAGGATTTGCTGTCTATTCTCTTTCTGCTGGTATCCGGACCAATTAAAAACAGGATGGGAAAAAAAATGTTGAGGAGCTCACTGAGCAGGAGGGACTCAGAGGACAGAAGTGGACAGTAGATGGCAGTCTGTCCCTGTGGTCACAGAGACAATATCTAAGCACTGAGGCTACAGGGAGAAGCAGTGAGCTAGCTCCAAGCAGATGCACCTCCCCTCTCCCCTGTCTGTGCAGACTGAAGCCAGGAGCTGGGAAATTTCTGGAAAACACACCTGTGAGCATACATACTTACACATCTGCCAAGCCCCAACACCTGTACAACACGCAACTTCCCCAAACTCTCCCCACAAAGAACCCTGGGCATGTATCCCAATGGGCTCTGAGCATCTACTGCCAGAGCCATGGCCTGGCATTGGGAACTCAGGGACAAGAAAACCACTGCCCTACAGGAGGGAAGACAGCGCCTTACCAAGAAGATTCCTGATCATCATTCATGCTAAAACACAGCACTCCAGTCAGGAGCCCTGCACTTGATCGCCCATCCTCACAATGCTCTTCTCTGGAGCACAAGGATGTAACCCCTCTGTCTCCCTCACCAGCTCCTACATCCTCAAGGTCAGAGGCATGGCACTCACCTGTGTCTTCCCCAACATCTGACACAGAGCCTGCTCCTCAGCAGCCACTAACACAATGTTTACTGAATAGCCTTTGTACATGCACTTTCCAAGTATCTAGAGATGGACTGTCCTAATTCACGTCCAATGACAGCCAACTTACCTGTGACCAAGAGCCCAAATTTGCTGAAGAGCTTGGCAGACTAAGACACGGGGTGGCAAGTCTCTAAGGGGAGCAGGAACAGCCTTTCTCAGTGAGCAGGCAGTGGGTGTCATGACCCCAGCCTTGAGACAGGCCAAAAGAAGACACAGAGAACATAGCTCAGGACCCCTGGCAAGAAGCATCATCTCTCTGAGCCTGGCCTCTTAGTGCTCCAGTCTGGACTCACGGATGACCTGTCATGCATTCATTCACCAACACATTTATGTAGCAGATGGCTCTCAAGGTGCTGGGGGACACAAAGATGAAAAGACCAGACCCTTTCTTCCCAGACTCACATTCTAGTGAAAGGTAAGAATGCAAATAAAATCCAGCCTGCTAAGTGCTATAACACAGGGAGGCTGGGAAAGGAGCTGCAGGCTCTCAGAAGAATACAAGGAGGCTTCCCAGGGAAAGTAAAGATGTGAGGGATGACTTCCACAGCCTTGGTGAAGACGGAGGGGAGGGCATTCTAAAGACAGAATATATCCTCCAGGGCCATCTCAAATTCAAGTAGAGACGTATACCTCTGCCACTTGTGACATTTAAGCCACATCCCCGTAGGCATCCATCCATCCATGTTCTTCTACTAATCCCCCATTCCCACCACAAAGGATGAGGCAAGAAAGGCTTTAGGGATCACTAAAGTTAGTAGTCCTCAACTCTCTCACGTAATACATGAGGAAAGTGAAACCTGGTGTGACTCAAGGACCCCCTAAAATTGCACAGTTAGTTTCTGCGGGAGTAAGAGGGTGGAGTCTGGTCTTCTTGCTCATAGCTCAGGATCCTTCTGATTTAGCTTACTGAATTCTGCTACCCACAGACTATTTTATCCCATATAAACCTCTCCCTATACTCCCAACTTCCAATCCAAGATCTGCCACAAATCTGGCAAGCTTGCTTCTTCAGCACTTTATAAACATACACTCATCCATATGTTCAATAACTTATCTGGCATCACATAACTTAATTTCCTCCTCCACCCCCTCCACGTTTATGCACATAAGTCCTCCAGGCCAGCAGAGATACCTGGAAATTTCAGGCATGGGCCACAGTGAGGCTTAGGGAGCGGCAGAATCACAATATGTGAATTGTCACAACTGGCAGGGTCCTTTGACCTTCTACTGAATCCAATTCACTCTCTGTCCAGAAAAGAAAACAGAGGCCCAAGGAAGGACAGTGATTTGCTCAAGGTCATAAAGCTAGTTTGTGTTCTTCGTCAGGAGAGATGGGGCAAGCTGTTTGAGGCAGAAGCTAGGTATCAGGAGAGCTGGGCTCCTTCCCAATTGTGGGACACACTTGTTGGCAATCAGGTGATTCCCAGACCTGCATTTTCTTCTGGAACCCAGTGGAAGCAAGGGACATGCCCTATGAACAATCAGGAACAGGTCTGCTAGATACAGTGTGGAAATGATCCCAGACTACACACTTGAAATACATTCCCTAGGTGTAATTTAGAGCCAGAGGAGGAGAATATTTTTTTAATTCTAGGATCTGAGACTGAGAAAGAGAAGGAGGGGAGGCAGTAAATTGCAAGGACCTGGCTGTCATAAATAAATAAAAGTAAAAGGGCTATGTCTTCTTACATAGAAGGAAAGCATCACCCTACATATGACAAGTTGTTTAAAATAAAATAGACACATATTTTTTAGCAACCACAATTTCAGAAGCATTAAATTGGTGTTCTACAGTTATTTGCATATTGCAAATACCTTCAGCAATAGAAAAAAGTCATTCTCATTAATTGCCTTGAATGTAGTGATAGTGGTGGTGGTGGGGGAATACTAAATGGAGAAGAAAGAATAAGAGGATCGCAGTCCTTAGCAGGAACCCCTGCCCCCAACCTTTCAGCAAGAAATTGGCATCCACTTTGGCCCTGGTTTAAGTGGAGGGAGTTCCCGAGCCTAACAGGGAAAGCCATTTTCCAAATTGGCCCTCATGTTCTCCACTCAGACCCTCTTTTACTTTGATTGTGTGCAACCCTCATCACAGGACTCAAGAATGCTGGGACCTACCACCTCTCATGGGCGTGTGGATCAAAACCAGATGTCCAGCTCCAATCTTATAGAGTTTACAAGGAGGCAATTGTGGCTTAAATCAATACCCCCATTCTGGAAGGGCAGATACCCTTGTCAACAGAATGGGAAGTAAAGGGGGAGGGCAGATGGGAGCTAAGACAGATCTGACACATGCTTGCCAGCAGGTGGCTAAAAATCCTCAACATTTGTCTTGCACATGAAAATGAACCTTCCAGTGGAGCAGGTCACCCTGTGAGCTGAGAAACTGCAGAGGGCAATCAAACAATCTCTAATCTGGATGACATCACAGAACATAGAAAACAGAATCTGACTGGCAGGTGACGGACTTGAGATGGCCTCAGGCTTCAGGATGGAAAGCCAGCACATCAACATCTACTTGTGTAACCATGTAAGCATATCCCTTAACCTCATGTAACCTCAGTCTCTCCATCTGTACATGGGATCACCCTGGGCATTGAGATACTGCCATGCAACAATTGTAATAACGCCTGGAACCCAGTAAGTACTCAAACACCAACTACCATCATCATCGTCATCAATCATCATCAGTCAGCTTTTTTTTAAAAGAGTTTCTTTAAGTTTATTTAACCTGAGAGAGACAGAGATAGCATGAGTGGGGAAGGGGCAGAGAGAGGAAGAGAGAGAATCCCACGCAGGCTCTATGTTGTCATCACAGAGCCTAAGGCCATGGGGCCTGAACTCATGAAACCAGGAGATCATGGCCTGAGCCGAAACCAAGAGTGAATGCTTAACTGATGAAGCCACCCAGGGGTCCCAATCCTCATCAATCATCTTAAAGGTGGGTACTTATCTTAGTTAGAAACACTGACACCAAAAGGCAGTCATGTAGAAGCTGGATGATTTGCATCAGGCCTACCTGAAAGCCAATCCCAACCCCTCTCAGCTCTGCACACGCTGTGCACGGTAAGCCAACTTCATGAGCATTCTTGCCAAAACAGAACACTATGGTAAATTCTTTGCATGCCTTTCTGCCTTTGACTAAGCCATTCCCCAAAGATAAAAAGCGGTAGTTCATTTAGGTTGTGCCAAGATGCACTCCAGGCAAGCCACCAATTGTGTTGGAGGATGGGGCCACTGTAGAATCCTAGGATGGTGGAATTGGAATGGGACTTCAAGATCTTCTAAATCAAGCCCCTCATTTACAGATGGGTGAATCAAGGTCTGGAGAGAACGCCCAGGGTCACACAACAACAGCTGGTTAGTGACAGAGCTCAGTCTCAAGCCTGATCCCCGCCTCCAAGTCAGCAGGCTTTCTGCTGCCCCGTGCTGCTTAACATCACCTTGGTGGCCTGAGATCTTTGGAGATCAGTAAGCTACCATTTACTCCTACACCTCTGACCTTAAGTGAACAAGAACCTTAAGAGTTTCAAGAACTCTGACCGAACAAATCCATAAAAGATTTGAGTCTTTTCTAAAAATGCTGTTAAAAACAGCAATCACAACAGACCACACCAAATTTCACTTCAAAATCTGCTCTTCTCCAGCTAAGTCACACTTGTACTCAAAGGTTTGTCCTGTGAGGATGCGGAGAGCCAGAAGAGCCTCTGGTGGTTCCCAATTAAGACTGCTTGAGAAGGACTGTGGCATCAACGAGGACATGAAACAGCCAATGCATTCTGATTATCCAGGGGGGCATGCACTCTCTAGCCTCTTGGTATTTTTAGCTAGAATGAAAGGCTGAGTTACAGAAAACTATCAACAACAAGAAAAAAATACTTTAAAGATCTTGGGCCATCTACATGTGCTTTCACGAGTTCTAAAGTGAGTTCTCTGTATGGTTTACCTTTGTCCAGCCTTGATCTTAATAGAAATCTGTCCAGGCAAGAGTGAGGTACCATCTATACTGGCCTCATAGGTCTTAAAAGTTCACACATCTTCCATCCCTGTATACAAATGATCTGAAAGAGGCAGCTACCAACTTTTCCCATCAGCCAGCTCTTCTGCAAGAAGCAATATGATGATCCTGTAATCCGAGCCAGGCAGCCACGTACCTACCACCTGTGACGTAAGCTCTGCAAATGCCTCCTGCCCACCCACGGCCAGCCCTGAGATCACGTGTCCCCCAGCACGCACACACATCCCTTGCTCTTCTCTGGCTCTGCACACGTCTGTCCACACACAAAGTACATCCACAGACCTTATCAGCAGCACCACACAGGGCTTACACTGGTCTCCAGTAGAAGATTTGGTTCCTCTCCCACAGACTCAATTTTAAATAAAAGTAAATCTAAAACCCTGGTAACAGTCATTAGTTCAACATCTCCACCGCCAGAAACTGCCTGCCTCATTAAAGAGTAAAACAGCAGCTGGTGAGGTCTTGAGGCAGGGTGGTGGGTTTTAAAGATTTTCTGTGTCGGCCTGACTCCCCTCTCTCACTTCAGCCAACTTGCAGATTTACATTCCCTCCAACTGGGGCCAGAGCACTGTAACTGCTCAGAGAAAGGTCTGAAGAAGCCTGGAGCAGAAGCCTCTGCTCAGTTAGTTGTCTTGAATGGAGGAGAAGAGGAGAGGCCCGAATATCTGATCCATCTGGGAGAGGAACTGCAAGGATGGGAAATGTTATGTAATTAAACTCTGCTGGCCTGTCCCGCCTGGGGAATGTGAGACCCATCAGCAGTGACCTCTTCCAATCAACTTAATTGGCCCGATCTCGCCAAGAAAAGCAACAGAATTGGTTTAGTGCCTCGTGGAAATAGCTTAGCTCCTGACTATTTATGGCCACTGAACTCCAGGATGGGAGCCTGACTCTGAGCCAGGAGTTGACAGCATGTGCTGACTTCTGGGAGGACGTGGAGGCTACAGTGGGTTTTCCTGCCTCTCTATGCCTCCATCTCTGTCTCTGGGGAAAGATGCTGTAACAACTTGCTGCATTGGGTGCACAGCACTTTACACACCCAAAGCCTCTTACCAGGTAGGCTCTTGCCTCCAAGGACCCGCAATCTAGAGCAAAACAGACCTTCAGTGTAACCGAGAGAGTGGCTGGACTTTGCTCCTCTTTTATTCAAATATGCTAAGGACAATTACTATTTTCTCTGTTTTCAAAGTCACACTTATTTTCATATTGTGGTCTACATAGCTCATGTTAAGGAACAGGAAAATGTCTCTGATAATTAGCAACATCGATTTTGGGGTCACCTTTCTTCAGAATAGTTCAAGGACCCTTTATGAATACTGATTTCAATCAACTGCAATGTCGGTTAGGTTGCCTCCATTTCTTGGGTGAATAAACTGAGGCAGTTATAGAAAGTTCTCTTTGTTAAGTGCATGAGCAGTAGACATGCAGTGGGCATTAAGACTATTTTGCCAACTTGTGAAGGGGTACAGATCCCATTTTTACCACAGTCACAGACATGCTAGTGCCTATATTCAATGAGACTTTACCTCTGAGTAAAGCTTTAGACTCCTCATCACACCAAGCCTTGATTGGGGAAAAAGCAGAGTGAACTTTTCTTATCATTGAGTCATTCCTGGGATTAGAACATTTTTCCCAAAGTCACACTGCTCCAAAGGGGCACAAGTGAACTAGAATCAAGGCATTCCCACCATCCTCTAAAATGTCTGCCACCAGGTCTTCTGACCAGGTCACACCTTATTTATCAATTCTCTTACGCAGATGAATTTCACCTAAAAATAAGGTAGACCCTCAAAATGGCACAGCTCTGATGTCACAAATTTTAAAATGTCAGGAGTCAAATAAAATCTCCCCAGTTATATGCCCTTGCATGATCAGAACCATAAATGAGGTTCCCTATCACCTGGTCCAGGTGAGCAGGTATGTGCAATCAAAAGCACCCTCCTCCTCCTCTGTTCAGTAGCTGTCTCAGGGTATGAGCGCAACCAACACCACGTTTCCCTCACTCCTCAAATGCTTCAGGAAGCCTACAGCTCTTCCTTTATCTATACCTTTTGTACTTAAAATACACATCTGAGCATACAAGACAATTTTCATCTTTCCTCAGGCACACAGAATTCCTGCAAAAACATATTCCCTGCCCCCTAACAAGGCCAGAACATATAGTCCTCCCATCCTCTGGCTCGCCTTCTCTTAGTTACTTAACTTCAGTCTCACTGTGTGTGTGTGTGTGTGTGTGTCTTCACACACTGTGTGTGTGTGTTAGGCCAGAACATATAGTCCTCCCATCCTCTGGCTCGCCTTCTCTTAGTTACTTAACTTCAGTCACACTGTGTGTGTGTGTGTGTGTGTCTTCAGTCTCACTGTGTGTGTGTGTCGCGCGCGCGCGACATACATGCACACTGGGTTAGCTGTACACTTACAGCCCAGAAAACATCAAAGATTAATAAACACTCCCAACCCGATATATCAAGTCTCATTCCTGCTAGTGAGGAAGTACTGCACATTTCCAGAAACTCAGTCCTCCCATGTATCAGGACCTGTTTTCTGACCTGGATCACAGCACCCGCCCACCCCACCCCACACCCACTATGAGGAACAGGAACAGCCTTCAGCTTCGTCCCCTACACACAAAACCAGACATCATCCTTATCTTTGTGCCCCCTTTTTACAAAACCACAGATACATTTCAAGTCAGCTTCCCTTTGGTCCCTAAGATCCATAAACATCTCTAGACTGAATTATGGTTCTTGAAGAAGCCTCAACTGGCATCCAGCTCTTTTTTCATTCCTCTTGGCAAAATTGCAGCAGTCAGCTGAATCCGACAAGGAATTTTTCCAGGGCTCTGTGCCATGCCCCAGTACCCAGTAATGGGCTCAGTATCCAGTAGGCATTCCATAAATATTAATTAATAATCAATATTAATTGGTGACAACGTATTCCTCTATTAAATAAGAAACCCATCATATAATATAATAGAACATGCACCTCTGCCACCAGTAATGCAAAATATATTCTTCTGCTCACTCCACTCTTACGTGGACATCCCCCCCGATCCTTACCTAGTGCGCACACACAGGACTTTTCCCGTAAATGTATACCCCTCATTCTAAGCCTTGTCCAATTCCTTCCTCTCTGAAGAGGTAGGGAGGGGGAGAAGGCAAAACCCAACCCAGCGTCCTTCTCTGCAAATGCCTTGTTTCTCCATAATGAGTGCCTGAGTCCACACTTTCCTATCCTCTGCACACCCCAGTGCCATCCCAGCCACATTTCCCGATGCACACTCATAAAGTTCACACTCTGCTCTCTGCAGATAATCTCTCCCCGCGCCCCCCCCATCCCTTCTGTAATCCTCAGGAGCCCAACCTTCTACACAAAGTCCACCTTTCCTTGCTACACACAGCCACCCTCCCACGCCACACCCACTCCATGTGTCTGTGCAGGCATGCACAAGCCATCTGTCTTCGACACACTGTACCTCTCCTCCTGCTCTGACACCCTTCACAGGCACAGATTTCTCATTAGCTACACCTATGTTCCCACATGCTCTCATCTCCTGCCAGTCACACATATGCCCATCCAACAGAATCCTCAGAAACGCACACCTCCACTGCACACAGAGCAGGGTGGAGCTCCGGCTCTCTGGACACCCGCAGTGCACACCCTGGTGCAAAGACTTCCCAGAAATCCCCTTCCCTGACCACACAGAGCACCCAAGGGTTCCAATCTCCCTCCATGGCAAAGCAGACCCATTCACACAGAGCCCAGTCCTCCACTTCCAGCTACAATCCCGTCCTTACCAACGCAAAATCTTACACACTCCTTGCTGCAGGCCCCCAGACTTGCTATTTTCCTCCAACACTGTTCACAGAGCCTACTTTCTTTTCCTCTCCCCCTCCCCACTCCCAACATCATACCCAGGTCTAACTGTCTGAGCCCAAGGCAGAGGCAGTTGGATTTTGTCCCCTGAATCCTACCTCTCAACTTTCTTTGTGCAACATCTCAGGAAGGAATTGGGGGCAGGAGGAGGGCAGGCTGAGTATGCTGGAGAATTTCTGAGTGTAGGGAAAGCGGAACCAACTGCAAAGTTCCCTCTATGTTACAACTTTCTCCCCTCCCGACGTTTAGGGCAGAGGGCTTTAGATGTTTTTCTTGCTCTCCGGTCTGGAGGCTGGGAGAGGACATCTCTTTATGAGAAAACAAGTCGTCCAGCACCTTCTCTAATAGGCTCCAGGAGTGACACCCACCTCCGTTTAGGCCACCCCTCCCAGCTTCCGCCCCATACTCTTCACACACATAAACAGGTGCCCCCCACCCCGCACGAGGCGTCCCAGCTCTCCTGCTTTGAGCCCAGCGCTCTGGCTGGGTCCAGGGGGCTGCTTCCACTCAGACTCTGAACCTGCCGCCTGCAGCCAGAGGTCTAAAGGAGGCGGCCCAGTTCAATGTTTCCTCCACCTGGAATGCTCCCAGACATGGGAGGAGTCCTAACCAGTTAGCAGCCCCCACCCGGCTCCGCGCGAGGGTCTCAGTTCCGTGCATTTGAAGCGCAGCTGAGGAACGCAGCAGCCAAACTCCCCCCCAAAGAAGTAGCGCCTCTTTGCCGCGCACCTACTCGCGCCCGAAAGCACCAGAGTCCCCTCCCCCACCCCATCCCTCCTTTCCCGAATCTTCAACTTCCAAGAATCCCAGATTTCATTTGGAGTGGAAGGAGCACTTTGGGGCAATGGGGTAATTTGGCCCCCTGGGGGTCCTTTTGACGCCGACCTAGCTCCGCCGGTTCCCGGTCTCCCAGCCTTCCCACACCGCCGCCTCAAATTCCTAGAGCTGGCTCGGAGAAACGGCGAGGAATTCCCCAGGGACTGCCCGGCCAGCTTGCCCGCAGCTCTCCCGCGGGGTGCCAGATGCACCGGGTGCGCGCGGAGCTCCTACATCTGCGCAGAGACCCAGGGTGGAGTAGCCGTGGGGTGGGCGCTGGCCACAACGCGCCCCCGGTGCGTGGCGGTTGCCGAGAAAAGCTTTCGGAAGAGGCAGGGTATTCCAGGACAGGTATGCCGCGCCGGGCTAGGAGCTGCAACTCCCCAAACTCGGAAGCGGGCGTCTAAGTCGGGAGCTCCGAGTCCCTTCCCCCAGCCCACGCCCGGGACCCGGGAGGGGGAGGCCCGCAGGGAACCCCCGCGTTGTTGGGAGCGGGGCGCCGGGCGCGTGCCGGGGAGCCGCGGTGGCACGCTCGCCTCTTTCCTGCGCGGGATCTGTCTGCCACCCCCTTTTGTTACAGGATGCACGGGGAGCCCACTCTGCAGGAGCAAACGGGTGTGTTGGTTGGGGGTTGGGGGGCGGTTCTGCTGAATCCCTTTGCTGCCCTTCCGTCGTCCCCATTTCCCCTCGCCTCCGCCCCCATTTCCAATCCAGGTCCCTTAAACCTGATCACTTTCCCAGATATTGAGCGGTTTCTCGGGCAGCCGAGGGACAGGAGAAGAGGTGGGGAGGAGTGTCCGCGCGCGCCCGTGTGTGTGTGTGTGTGTGTGTGTGTGGTGGGAAGGGGGTGGTTGCGGTTGCGCGTCGGCCTGGGCAGATCCCAGCGCAAACTTCGCTGAGGCACAAGCCCGGGAAAGTGAGTGAGAGCCGCGCGATGGGGGTGGGGGCGGGGTGCAGAGTTGGGGACCCCCGCGCTAGGCCACTGGAAAATCCCCCTACTCAGTCCCCCACCCCCGAACCTGCCCACCCAACGTGCCCGCCTCCCCTTACCGTGGCAGAAGTAACCATGGCATCCGTGTGACTGTTTCCAGGGACGTCGACATGAAGAGAAAGGTGGACGCAAACTCGGTCATTCAAAGTCTCTCCCACCCCGCCGCCTCCACTACCCAGCAGGGGGAAAAAAAAGAGAAGAAGAAAGAAAGAAAGAAAGAAAGAAACGGGAAGAAAGTAGTTGCGCCGGGCTCTCTCGCGGGGCCGCGCGCGGAGCTGCTCGGTAGGGAGAGGAGCCTTCAACTCTGAGTCCCGTGAACATAATCTGCGCGGTTATAACCAGCCAACCCGGCCAGATGGCTCCGCGCTCAGCGCCTTAACCCCTTCGGCGCCGCGCCGCCCGCCCCCGCGGCGGCCGCCGTGCTTCTGGCCAGCCCGAACCCCCATGCCCCTCCGACTTTGGGCTGGCGTGGGGGGGCAGTGGGGCGACGAAGTCATCTCTCCTAGCCTCTCTAAAAGAAAAACACCAAAAACTTCCAAGTTAATAGTATGCTTCAGTAACCCCCTTTTAGAGATCCAGGAAAAAAACGAAATATTAAACTTTTCGCTGTATGTTACATGTTAATGTCTTCAGCCTGTCTTATTTGTTCTTTTTCTTGAAAAACTTCCTTTTGATCTTTTTTTATTCTTTTTATTTAAGATTTTCCTCTCTAGGCAGAAGGGCCCTTCTTGCCCCTTCCCCTTGGCGGCTTGGGTCTAATGTGCAAACTCCTCCTCCAAACCTTAGACCCTTCCAGCTCTAGATCTCTCCCCACCTCCTATCAAGCCCACCCGTCACTCCTTCCCCCACCCCACAACGCGAACACGCCCAAGGACAATCGCTCCCCAGCGAACTCGCTGCTCTCAGGGACCAGTACCCAGGACGCTGTGCAGGCGGTCAAGGACAGCGATTAGGTAGGGGGAGGCGGGGGTCAGGGGGACCTAAGAAGGGACGGCCGTGTGTGTGTGTGTGTGTGTGTGTGTGCGCGCGCGCGAGCGTGAACGTGAACGTGAACGTGGAGGGAGAAGGGGATGGATCGGAGACTCCCATTTCACCCAGCCTCCAACTTCTTCTAAGCCCCTTCTTTCCAAACTAGGATGGGGCCCGGCAGCTGAGCACCCGCCCAGCACCCACCAGTCTGCAGGCTGGGACTGCGCGGGGAAGCCGAAAGGGCAAGCCGCAAACAAACCTCTTAGTAGCGCTTGGAAAGTTGTGACGCTCACTCCCCTACCCATAGATTATTCGAGGAAAGGATGGGAGGGAGGAGGCAAAATCTCTTATTTCGCGATAATTTTAGCCGTCCATTAGACCCCACTTGTTCTGAGATCGTTCTCTCTAAATTTACCGAGTTAAGTCATCTTGCTTTCGTCCATTTGCCATTGAGAGAAGTGGGGGTGGGGGGTGGGGGGTGGGGAGAGGAGAGACTGTCGCTTAGGGGTCAACGAGAAATCCTTGGAGCGGAGTTTTGTGCTCCCGACCCCCTCCAGCTCAGCTCCCCGGGCCAGGGAGTGACGGACTCCCATCTCTGGGCCCCCTACCACTTCCTTCCTGCAGTCGCTGCCACTCCTTGCCCCCGGGACATTTTGCCTGGACCTTTTGATTCGCGCCGGATTGGGGGAGGGCAGCAAGTAAGTGTTCAGTCTCGTCGCTCCCTGCCATTCCAAGGTGTCTAAGAAGAAACCGCTCTATGTTTCAGCCAGCGTCCAGGTTCAAAAAATCCAAATTCCTTTGACTTGTTTGAGAATTTGGTCAAACACCGAGAAGCACCGGCGCTGCGCCTACCAGATCAGGCCAAACCCAACGCAGGGAGAGGCTGCTGGGTCCGAGAGGAGGTAGGAAGGGATGGGGAGGCTGGGGGCTGCGTACTAGATAGATTGTACCTGCCTCATCATTATCCTGGCTGCTGGAGGCTGCCACATCGAAAACGGCCAGAAGCGCCCACTGAGGCCCAGGGGCGGCACCTCCCGCAGTCCCTGGAAAGAGTGGGGTCCTCCTTCAGTGCCTCCCTCGTGCCAAAATGTCGAGGTCCTCCTCCGGACCAGATTAAGCTGCCGAGCTGTTCCCTCCACTCGGCACACACGGCACCATGAAGGTTTGGATTGGGCGTGATCTGCTGGGTTCTGGTTTTCTCCCTGCACTCTGGCCCGCCTCCCTGCCCTCCCCCACTTCCCGCACTTCACCCCCACCTCCGCTGTCAAACGAACGATTCAGGCCCAGTTTCGGCTCCACTGGCTAAGTTCTAGGGGCTCCTTTCTGGAGCTCCAGGTCCTCCGGTAACCCGAGGGTTGCAGGGAAAGAGGTTGGCTGCTGCTGCAGCAAGGAATGAGTTAAAAACATGTGCGGGCTGATCCGCCAGCAGCTCCTCGGTCACTGGCAGTCTGGAGGGAGGAGGGGAAGGGAGGGGGCAAACAAATTTGAAAAATCAGAAGAAAAAAAAGAAGAAAAGGCAGCAGTGAGTTTAAGACCCGATTTGTTCTGCAGATGCTGTGCACGGACTGGCCGCCACACTTTGCCAGGACCTAGGCAAGCACAGGAAGAGTTTGTATTGTTTTCCAACTGCGGGGGGCGGGGGGGGCTGTCCTGCGCTGATGGGTCTGTCTTTGCGTGCAATCAACACGCCTTGTAATATGAGAGGTGACACCTTAATCTTGCCAAATATGTGTGGTGCCTTTAGGGGGGGTAGAGGGAGAGGCTGAGGGAAGGAGAGAGGAAGAGAAAGAGAACCAGACAGAAGCAGAGGGTAAAAGATGCATTTTCCTCACTTTTTCCAAATGGAGATCTACTGGTCCTTTCCTTTATGGAAGACCTTTTTCAGACAATCTCCCTGGAGCTGGCAAGCTGCCTTTTCCTTCACTGTTTTCCTTTCTGTTTCAGAGTTAAAGATTCTCCTCTCCTCTCTAAAGAAGACTAGGGATTGATGCCCAGGTCTCTCTCTCGGCTTCCAAGAGTAGTAAGGTGATCAAAGAGGAAGGTGGCCTGAAAAATGAATAGAAGGTGTATATTTTTAAGAAGACTAAAAGATAATTGTATGTAATGTAGATTCTTTTTTGGAACTGCAGAACATTGGGACTTCTAAGCAAATCTGTTTCTCTATATAGAGGAAAATCGTAGTGTTATAGACAGCTAAAGCAAAGAACAGAACTAGGAAGTAAACTGATGGGTTCACGCCCCAGAGACAGTGCTGGGTGTGGAAGTCCATCTAGGACTAGGTCTTTTCTGATTAGCCAGGTAATCTCCTCTCTCCAAGTTGACTCCTTGATCATGGCCTTGGCTGTCCATCTGTTGACTGTAGTTTTAGGTTGCTGAACTTTCTTTTTCTCCCTGAAAGTTGTTTGGGAAGGCAGGAACTAGATCCAGTGGTTGAAAGCCCCCTTACAAAATCTCTCCTAAAGCAAATTTCTGAAGCATGCTTTCTGCCCACCCTTATCTTTTGCAATAGCACCACTCTGTGGTTGAAACACTGAACAGAAACAAAATGGAAATGTTGGAATGAATTATGCCTTTACCTTGTGAAAAATAGTATTGATTTACTGGATGTTTCAGTTAAATGAATTGCGTGTTGCAGGAGCTGCTCAGCATATGACAAGGGAAGGGGTCTTGTGCAGTAGGGGCATGCAGTTAATTCGTTATGACACAGTGACCCAGGAAATGAGAGAATTGAGCCGAATGGCCTCCAAGGACCCTTCTCTCTGTGACCGCATGTGGCAAAGACAAGCCTGGTTCTTTCCCCCAGCACCATACAGCTAGCCTTGAATGTTTGTCCTCTCCCATTGTGTGTTTCTTTTTCCTGCCTTAGATTGCTAAACTATACTCTACACCTTAGCCTCTCTTAAAGTATCTGCAAGTTGCCTCTTCTGCTGCTGGAGGGCACTGTGGAGAGGTTGCAGAAAGCTTGCACCTACTTTCTTTTGCTCTAGCCGGTCCATCCATCCCCACCCCGACTCACTCAGACAGCTGCATGAGCTCCTAGAGCCCTAAAGTCTATGTTTCTGAAACAATTAAAGTGCCTGCAAAAGGTGTTTGCATAGGGACTGTGAATTTAAGGGCCCAGTAAGGCTGTGTGTT
This sequence comes from Cryptoprocta ferox, assembly GCA_028646485.1. NCBI lineage: Eukaryota > Metazoa > Chordata > Mammalia > Carnivora > Eupleridae > Cryptoprocta > Cryptoprocta ferox. Next base: position 94,648,528 of record CM053571.1, read on the forward strand.
ACTTTGGCTCCCGGCACTCAAAAGATTCCTGGCTGCCCACCCATTGCTGCACACACTGTAACTGTAACGTTATTAACCAACAGTCACATGAGCTATTGTGCCAATCAGCAACCCTGCCCAAATGCCTTGAAGAGTCATGGGAGCCATTATTCTTTTTTTTTTCAAAGTGGGTGCAGATGTCTGTAGAAACTGAGTGACTTTATGTTTATTCAGCGAGCCCATGTCTTCCCTAAAATGTCCATCATCTTGAAAAAATGCAGCTTTGCTGCTATCAACATTGATCTCTAAACAGAGTAGGGAGACAGATCTACTCTGTGTCCGCCCCCCTTCCCACCCCCTACATTTAATAGTTAAGGAAGCTAAGGCTCTGGCTTCTCCATAAATTTCCCTAGGGAAACAAACAAGCAAACAAACAAACAAACAAAAAAACAAAGGTAGAGGTGGTAACAGATCAGGAAGTAGAACTCATTGAAAGAATGGGTCTTGGAATTGTACAAACCTAGATTCCATGCCCTTTTTCACTGGTAGCTGTGTCTTTGACAGGTTCCTGAACTTCTCAGAAGCTGTCTGTAATTGTCAGAAACAATGCCAACCTTGTAGGAGTATTATGGGGGCCACATGAACTAATTGATTTAAAATGCTCAGCGCAGTCCAGGCACAATGAAGGCACCAAGTCCCAATCTGATAGTTCTTCTACCAGAAACACTGCCAACCACACGGATGGGAGGTCTCAGCCTTTAGAAAAAGTTCTGGAATGTCCTCTTTGTTACTTGTAAGTGGTCTTGAAACATTCCATTAATGTAGCTTTATGGTTATATATTTTTCCCTTGGACAAAGATAGAAAGAACTTAGCAGAATGAAGTAGTGGACATATTTGGAATTAATATAGTTTCTTAATGTGGGCCTCAGAGAGCATGAAAGACATAGTTGAAGGATTTCAGAATCTCATCTTATTCATTCTTTGTCTCTACGGCAGAACTGCCTCATCATGTAAAAGGAAATTCCACCATGTCCTTCAACTTGTAACAGATTGCCTAATATATTATTGGTTTGTTGTTATTGCTAATTATGTTCTAGGGCTTAGATTAAACATTACGATGAATTGCATTGAATAACAATGGATCAACTCATTTTGTGAAATAGCATACATATTCATAATTATGTTTCAAGAAATTACCCATAATGATAGAGGGAAGGTATGCATTCTTACCACACAGGTGGATCTAGAAATCATAATTCATAATAAAGTCTCCTATTTCACCAGTCATGACATGAATTCCTAACCACCCTATAAATTAACTTTATGCTGAACCAAACTCCACTCATATAAAAAATGACATTAAGGTTACCTAGGTAACTAATGCACTTCCAAAGGGAAAAGGCCTCAGGAGACAAAGAGGGCAGGGAAAAGGGTGGGGGTGGGGAAGTGAAGAAAAAAAAAAGAACATTAGATTAGACTCATGTGACATAAACAAAATATTTCATGGGGAAGAAATCATAAAGTTTTATTGCCCGGGTTTGACATAGATATGGCACTACTATTAATTCCATCTTTGGACAATAAAATACTCAATAGGCTAGCCGTCTCATTAGGCATGCCAGCATTTCATATTGGAGGTTCAGATTAACAAATGGTGAGAGAAATCAGTCTTTTTCATTCATCTGTTGTGTCCACTCACCAGCGAGCTGTTTCTTGAGCCCTCCATGGTTGTGTTTAGACATAACCAAATTTTTTATATGAATGTGAAAAATAGGACTGATTTGGATGTTTCAAAATATGCAGATGCTTTTGATCTTATAGAGTTGGATCAGTTTGTAAGGTTGAATGGACAGGCTCCAGGTTGGGATTCCAACCACCCCTACTCCCACCTGCTAATCTTTTCACTGTGGCCTCCTTCTTCTGGAGCAGGGCCTGGGGGCTAGGTTTGTCGCTGCTTTGTGAGCTAGGGGACATCGCTAAACTTTCCAGTGTCTTGGTTTTACCAAGTGTAAAAGGGACTTAACCTCGTTTTTTTGCATAATTGGGAACATAAGAAAACAAAGAAATACATTAATTTGAATACGTTTGGGAGTTTGTATTATCTGCTTTCCACCTACAGTAGCCCCAGAGTTAATGTCTGTGGGTGGAAACTCCAACTGGTTATAAGCCACACCAGGTAATATCTCTGTGCAAAGTATGGTTTAGTTTCCCTGGTGATTCTGAAGTGTTCCTGCCCATTACCACTGGGACAGTGTTGAGTGCAGCCTGCCTTTTTCCCATTCCATGGCCTGCTGGAAAATGGACACAAGATGCTAGAAAGTTGAATGTTTGCATCACATAATACCTTCCACTGAGTACTGAAGTCATTTAGGAATTTTCTCTGGTTGAGTACTTGGGGTGGGACTGAGGATTAGAAAAATCTCTGGCCACACCCTCCATTTACTACCCTTAGTAGGAACTAAAGGGTAGGGAAAGTCTGGGAAGCAAACGTATGGAAATCCAAAGGTGCAGCTTTCCCAAGGATTTAAGGCTAATGGAGACCCAGGTCTCCTTACCCCTAAATAGGAGTAAGTCAGTCTAGCCATGTGTATGACAACTATGAATACTCTCTTCCTACACATCTCTCCTCAAGGCTGGGGGGACCTGGCAAAGGTCACTTCATCCATCCTCCTGACTTTGAGACCAGTCCTCACTTACCACTGGCAAGACAGGTACTGTACTGAGTGTATGGGGTGGGGTGGGGGGCAAAGAAGGTTCATTCTATTACCCATGTAGCCTTTAAAACATTCTCTCCACTCCAGTGGTCTAGGAAAACTAAGGAAGGGGAATTAATCATAGGCTTTTACTTTAAAGACCCAGAGTTCCCACAAAACACCAAAAAAGAGGTGTTAACAGTTTTGGGGGGCAAGAAAAGCTGAGTTCAAATTAAAATAAGCTTACATACTCCTACTTTCCCGAACACACACAAACAGACAGACAGATATACCCATGCAGCCAACCCATCTGATGATTTTCTATATTTACCAGTCAGTTCACTGGCAGTTCTGGTCCTGTTCTCACCCTCAGAGCAGGCTGTCCTCAGGCCCCCTTCAGAATGCAAATAATGCTCAAGCAACAATGAATATCCAAGCTAGGGCCTCATAGAAACATAAATGCCCAGTGCAGGAAGGAATGTTAGCAGGTGGGAACTTCTTTACAGATCATTATCATCCTCATCATCATAACAATAGGTTACATTTATTGAGTGTTTACTGAATACCAGGTACTGTTAATAATATTAACATAATATGCCAGGAACTGTTTCAAACATTGTGTGTATGTATATATGTATACACACATGTGTGTTTGTGTATACTGGTTTTAGTACTGGACCAGAGCCAGTGTTCGTGTCTGAGCTCCCATGAGATCTTAGCCAAGTTACTGTCCCCTCCTAGATCTCATTTTTTTAAATCTGTACAGTGGAAATGATAATATTATGTGCTCTCTAGGTTTTTTCTAAGGATTGAATGATACATATGTAGGTACTATTACTATTCCACCTACAGATTTAAAAAACTGAGCCATAAAGAATTTATATAACTTGACCAAGTATACATAGGTAATAAATGAGAGTCAAAACAGAGGTTTGAACTCAACTGCTTGTTACCTCTACGCCATCCAACCTTGAGAGGATGGCGTTTTAACAAATGAGGAAACTGAGGCTGAGAAGGAGACAAGCAAATTGCCTAAGAACAGTGGAAGGAGATCAGATGGGAATCAGCTCTCCTGTCTGTAATCCACGGCTAAGACCAGCAGTAGCAGGGCTGCAATATCCAGAGTCAGTTCTCCTGGGCTCAAGGTTGTCCTAGGGTGGTGAGGGAAGGAAGAAAATGGAGGATGAAGTCGAGTAAGATCAGGTCCATCTGTGGGTCCTTTGTGGGTCTTTCTAGGTGCATGTAATGCACACCAGAACAGTGACTTGGTACATGGAAAAAGGAATGGTTTAGGCACCTACCCATCTCTTCAGCAGGTTCCTTTGTCAGGACACACCTGTATAACTAACTATATGACCGCCTTGGGTCAGAGAGCTTCCACAAGACCAGGACAAAGCCACATACCAAAGCCAGGTTACCAAAAATTTTTCCAAGGGTATAGGCCATTGGCATGGCACCAATGACTAAAAAGCTAATCAAAGCTACTACTGTTTGCAACATCAAGATACACAGGAAAAAAGTTGAGTCTCAAGTCACTCATAAGCAATAAGTCTAAACGTCCACTCAGAAACTATAGAGCCCTGTAGTAGAACATTATGGCTAATTAATATTTCATTAAATATGTTTCATTTGAATCCCTTACAGTCACAAATCTACAATCATACAAATGTCTTTTCCTCTAGTATAGACATAAAGTTAAAGACCATTTAGAGCTCAGACTGAGCAGGGAAGCCAGTGTTCAAAACCTGCCTATGAATGAGCTTTGAATCTGGAGCTGCTGCCAAGATAGTAGTAAGCATGAGGCATCAGATTTGTATTTCACTGCTTCACCATGTCCAGCTTCTCTGCCTCCAAATGAGGATAAAAGAGTTTCACTGGTTCTTCTCCCACTTAGTAAAAGATGCATTGCTAAAAGTTTTCAACAAAGAGTCCAAAAGTTAGAAATTAGCTCCTTTGGGTGAATAGAAAGAACAACATTGAAAATGATGGACAACAATTATCCTTCTACCTGTACTGATCTCCTCCAATTAACTATGGACACATTAAAAATGAAGTGAATGAAAGAGGTACACAACAGAGTTGGAAATACCCTTCTATACATAGAAATTAATAAACCAAAACCTGTTTTTTCCCCTAGGGTTAACAGGGAGTCCATGCGTGGTTAAGATGAGAATGGAATCATAATTGGCAGCAGTTTCAAGGTATGAATCATTGGTCCACACTCCATATCTCAAATTGGAATATTGGTGGCAATGTCAAAACAATGAATGAATGACTTATATTCTTTCAGATGGGAAGGTGCCTGCGATTCCCCTGATCAAATCCCTCATTTTACAGAGGAAGTTCTTAAGAAGCTCATCAGGAAGAGTGTGGAACTCCTGATTCCCAGGACACTGTTCTTCGTCTCCTCTCTCTATAAAACCCTCAGGAAATAAACATAACTCATGCTTTCCTTCTGGAAGTCTTTTCCATTTTCCTCTAATTCCTTCCCCACCTTTTCTTCTTTCCTTTATTTCATAACTTGCTTCAACTTAGTTTAATATTTCATATCCTTTATTTTGTTCCCATTGTGCATCACTGACAAAACAAGAGAAAATTAACTTCACATGCAGAAGGTAAGATTGCAGTAGGAACAGGAAAAGAGTTTTAATCACAGGAGAGATCAAAGGACAACTTTATTTATTTTTATAAATGTTTATTTTATTTATTTTTGAGAGAGAGACAGAGCACGAGCATGGGAGGAGCAGAGAGAGAGAGAGAGACAGAATCCAAAGCAGGCTCCAGGCTTCAGCAACAGAGCCCAACACAGGGCTTGAACCCATGAACCATGAGATCATGATCTGAGCCGAAGTCGGATGCTTAACTGACTGAGCCACCCAGGGGCCCCATCAAAGGACAACTTTAAAAGATGCTTTCCCATTGGTTGGTCCTTTCTGAAGAGAGAGGACTAATTAGATGAGCTCTATTTTTCAATAATGTTATAGATAACCTTTTCAGACTTGCACTGGAGTGAATTTTTTTTCCCAAATTATTCTTCTTGCTTTTTTTTTTTTTTTAATCTTTCCTTTGTATTAAAGATGGCAAAGGATCTATTTTGCTAGGGGAATATTTCTTTGGTAGTTTAATTTTTTTTTCTTGCAGTCAAGCTATCAATAAAACCTAGGATCAAATTATTTACTCTCTTATTTACCTTCTAATTCCTTCCTTGTAAAAGAGCTGACAGCAATATCTGTCCTTGGCATTATGGATCTCTGGAGCCTAGCAGCATCCAATAAATAGGAGTTGAAGAAGACCAGATATCTACAGGGTTATCATGTAAATGAAAATGTGTCTGTTCTATAAGACTTCAAGGGGTAAAACTAGGATTGATAAGTGGAATTTACAGGGGAACAAATTTCAAGTCAGGACTAGGGTAATGATTCTGACACAGAGAATTTTCAAAAATAGAATCAATTGTTTCATAGTGAATGAGTTGTTTTCTGTTACTGGATAAGCTCAGGCTAGGACCACCTTCAGACAATGTTGTGGAGGGGCTTCAGATTTGGATGGGTGATTGGACATTTAAGATCCCTTCCAAACTTGAACTATCACATCTCAGTGATCTGGTCACTTTAGCAAGTGTGTATTTCGCCAAAGGATGATGTATATATTAGATTATAGTTGATATATTAAGATATTTTTGGTGGTACATAAGTAAACTTTATTTTTTATTTTTTTGACTTTTTAAAAATTTAAATCCAAGTTAGTTAACATATAGGGTAATAATGGTTTCAGGAATAAAATTTAGTTATTCATCACTTACATGTAACACCCAGTACTCATCCCAACAAGTACCCTCCTTAATACCCATCACCCATTTAGCCCATCCTCCCACCCACCTCCCCTCCAGCAACCCTCAGTTTGTTCTCTGTATTTAAGAGTCTCTTACGGTTTGCCTTCCTCTCTGTTTTTATCTTATTTTTCCTCCAAAAAACATTTTAAATTATAATAGTTACATTTAATTTTTTTAATGTATCAATTCAAAATTTCCTTTCAAAATACATTTATTGGGGACTTTCCCTTCCGATTATAGCAGACCAAATTGTAACATACCAATTTTTCCACTAAAAATACCTGGAAGAGCTGGAAAAATATTTTTATTTTTTGAAGGTTCTATTCATGATATGGTTGTGTAAACAGTTGTACAGTTAAAAACTCTATATGGGGGCAAGAGAATGGACAAAAGCAGGCAGATTCTCAAGGGGAGTTGACATTCCAAGAAGAGAACAGGATGGAATGAGTTTTCTGGCTTTTACAGTTTTTAGCTAGAGGGCAGTTCCCACCTGATACACATTAAGTAGCAAAAGCTTAGAGAGAGGAACAATTCCCAGGGATAGCTTGAGATTTTAATACTTTTGTTTATGCATTTAGTAGAATTTATACTAATCTAAATACCAGTAAAGGCAAAGATGGTACTATCAATCATCCTGACTTAATTACTATTTGTAGAACACTACACCCAATAAATGCAGAAGAATACACATTCTTTTCATTTTTAGAGAGAGAGTGAGAGCACGTGAATGGGAGAGAGGGGCAGAGGGAGAGAGAGAGAATCTTAATCAGGCTCCACACAGCATGGGAGCCCAACATGGGGCTCCATCCGACCGACAATCTTGGGATCATGACCTGAGCCACAATCAAGAGTCAGATGCTCAACCGACTAAGCAACCCAGGTGCCCCCAGAATACAGATTCTTTATCAAGTACACATGGTATGTTTACAAAGAGAGTCTATATGCTGAATAATAAAACGAACCTCATTAGATTTAAAGAATAAAATCACACAGAGTATATTCTCTATCTATAGTAGAGTAGAACTCAAAATTAATAAAAAATAAGATATGTAGAAACTCTTAAGTAATTAGAAATTAAGCAACATACTTTTAGCTATTCCATAGGTCAAAGAAGAAATCATATGGGAAATTAGAGGATATTCTGATATCTATGGTACTAAACAGCATATCAAACTCTGTAGGATATGGATAAAACAGTGCTTAGAGAGAAAGTAACAGCCTTATTTATATTAGAAAGAAGATCTAAAAATCTATGACCAAATGTTTAATCTTAGAAATCTAGAAAGAGAAGAGGAAAGTAACCCAAAAGCAAATAGGAAGAAGGAAATCACACAAATAAGAGAAAAAAAAGCAATGAGATAGAAATTAATAGAGCCAAAATTTGTCCTTTGAAAAGATCAACAAAATTGGTATCTCCTAGCTAGATTGGAAATGAAAGAGAAGGAAATTACCAATATCAAGAATGAAAAAGGATTATCACTCAGATCTGACTGATGCTAAACAGAAAACAAGAGACTATCATGAATACCTTCATGCAATAAACTTGACAACTTAGATGAAATGGACAAATTATTGGAGCTAACATAAAGTCAAATAGAATATCTAAATAGCCTTTTATCTATTAGAAAAGTTGAATTAGTTATCATAAACCTTCCCACCAATAAAACAATAGAAAAAAATGGTTTCACTGATGAATTCTATCAAAATTTATGGAAGAAATAACATCAGATTTAAAACACTTCACAATTTGTTATATGTGGCCAGTGTAATGCTAATACCAAAGTTTGATAGGGACGTTATTTACAAGGAGAAAGATAGAGAAGAAGGAAGACGGGAGGAAGAGAGGGAGGAAAGAAAGGAGTAAACAAAGAGATGAAGAAACACTAAAAAAAGTTATAGACCAACATCTCTTACGAACATAAATGCAAAAATGCTCAACAAAATACAAACACACAGAATCCAGCAATGTATCTTATCACCAAGTAGAATTTATCCTAGTAATGCAAGGTCAGAAAACCAATCAATATCATGTACTCTATTGATATAATAAAGAAGAAAAATCATAGTATATTTTTAATAGATTCAGGAAAAGCATTTGACAATATTAAATCCAACACCTATTCATAATTCTCTCTCTCTCTCTCTCACACACACACACACACACACACACACACAGAAAACTAACAACAAAAGGGAGCTTCCTTAATCTGATAAAAGGAATCCACAAAATACCAACAACTGACATAATAACAGTGTACTTTTGAACACATTTTCCTTAAGATCAGGAACAAGACAGGATACAAATATCTTAGATATCTTTCAATAGGAGACTGGATAAGCAAGCTTACCCAAGTTTGTATATTCATGTAATGGAATACTCTTCAGCAACAAAATAGGAACAAATTATGGGTACACAGAACAATATAAACTTCAGAAATATTATATTGAATTAAGCCTTACACAAAATCATATATTGTATGTTATTCCATATTTATGAAGTTTTACAACAGGCAAAAATAATCTATTCTGCAAAATAATTGGAAAAGCTGTTGCCTCTGGGATGGTCAGAGTGGGAAATAAAGGAAAGAGGCATGAATGCTAGAGGTTTGGACTATACAGTGTATACATTTGTCAAAACTCAATCTGTGTTTACTTAAAATTTACAAAATTCATTTAATGTAAATTTTATGTCTAAAGAAAAATGTCTGTAAACCAATATTGAATTCTAGTTTATGAAATGCATGCCGACATATTTAAAGGGAAGTGTTTAATGGCCTTAATATATTTTAAAATGCATATAAAAAGTTGAATGGATGGACGGACAGAAGGATAGATAGATGGAGAAACATAAAATAAGCCAATCATGAAAAAATGTAAATAGAATCTGCTCTACGGGTATGTGGCTGGCTGTTCACTGTAAAATACTTTAACATTTTCTTTATGTCTGAAAATTCCCATATTAAAATCTTGAGGGAAAAAATATGTTTGAAGTAATTGGAAAGCTACCGCAGCAGCATGAACCATGAGGAGACAAATCTCAGAGAAAAGGGGAGCATAAAGAAGTGAAACTGGTCTTCAGCTGCATTTTTCTCTTGAGGCAAATGCTGATTTTAAGTGGCAGCTAAGGGAATGAAAAACTGAGGTGAACTTCCAGTAATCTCTCCAGACTTCAGAGATAAAAATTGGAGTGCAAGAATCACTGAGAAGTGCTTTCAATTTTGATTGTTGAAAGGCTACTTCTTAAGATAAAGGGGAACCAAAAATAGAACCACTTTTGCAATGACAGAAACCCAAGTTTCAATCAGCTCAAAATAGGATTAAGATAATCTTTTCTTAGCTCAAGTGTCTAACAGAAACAAAAGAAAATCCTTACTGAAGTACACCATGCTTCAATTATTTGCATAACTGTTCTTTTTACACACACCAGGAAACATGTCCAAATGAGTAAGAAACAAGAGGAAAATTCAGACAACAGGAAGAGAACCCAAGGATCTCAGTATATTGAAGTTAATAGACACAGGTTTTAAAATAATTGTGATTATTATGTTAAAAAATTAATAGCAAGATGAGGAATATCATGAATCTATTTAAAAGAATCTAATATAAATACCGAAACTGAAAAATGACAACAAAAAGTTAATGCTGTTTAAATACAACTGAAGAGGAGATTAATATACAAAAAAAAAAAAATCCAGTTATAAGCATGGAGTGGAAAAATATCAGGAAATACATAAAGGATTGCAAGAACATATGATACACAGAGGAGAGAGCAAATATACATATAATTGGTGCCTGAGTAGGAAGAGGAAAAGAGAATGGTGCAGGAACAATATTGATAGATATAATGGTCGAGAATTTTCAAAAGTTGATGAAAGACACCAAACCATATACTCAAGAAGTTTGGCATACCTGGAATGGGATAAACAGCAAGAAAAGTGCACTGCTTATCACAATAAATCTGCTGAAATCAAAGACAAGAAGAAAAATGTGAAAGTACATACCAGAGAAAAAAGACACATTATCTTCAATGGCAATAAGATTTCCCAATGACTTTTCAGCAAAAACCATGGGAGTAAGAAGACAAGAAAATATCAAAATATAGAAGAAAACAACTGTTAATCTTGAATTCTTTATTCAATAAAATAGCCTTCAAAATATGTGAAGTTAATTTCAGCTAATTAAACTTTGAAATAATTTGTTATTGAAAGATCTGTACTGAAGAAAATATTAAAGGGAGATATTCTTACGTAAGGAAAATGAGTTCATATAAAAGTAAGAAAATATAGGAAAGAAAATAAGAGAAAGCAGCCACAGAAAAAGTTAAATATGTGGCAAGTGTGAATAAATACTAACTATATGAAACCATAAAATATCTTACAAGATTAAATTCATTTTTTAATATTTATTTATTTTTGAGAGACAGAGAGAGACAGAGAACGAGCAGGGGAGGGGCAGAGAAAGAGGGAGACAGAATCCAAAGCAAGCTCCAAGTTCTGAGCTGTCAGGCCCACAATCCGTGAGATCATGACCTGAGCTGAAGTCGGACACTTAACCGATGGAGCCACCCAGGTGCCCTAAAGCAAGCTGTAAATGAGTGAAGTGTTCTAAGATCTTGGCATTCTTTGGGAAGGTATACTAGTACTAATGTATTTTAAATTTTAATAATTCAAGGTTACTTGTCTCTATGATAACCACAAAATGAATAATAAAAGGTTTGTTTAAGGTGTAAATGTGGAGGTTGGGGGAAGTAGTAGTTCCAAAGAAGGCCAGAAAAGAGAGAAAAAGCATGGTGCAGGTGAGACAAAACTAATAGAGTAGTAGGGAATTGAACCCAAACACATGTTATTTGCAAAAAAATCTTTTTATTAGCAGCAAGTGATTATAAGATGAAATTTTAAAAAATACCATTTCAATAGAATAAAAACATTTGTATCTAAGAATAAGTCTATGAAAAGATGTATAACATTTTTATGTAGAAAAATACAAAACATTGAGAGAAATCAGGGATGATTTATAAGAAAGGATATACCATGTTCATAGGTTGGAAGACTCAATACTATAAAGATGTCAATTCTTCTCAAACTAGTTTATTCATTTTATATAATCCCAAACAAAATAACAAGAGTTATTGTGTATGTGTGTGTGTGTGTGTGTGTGTGTGTGTGTAAATTGATGAACTGATTCTCAAGTTTATATTTTAAAAATTTCTGAAAACTACCAAATTGAGCCAAATCAGTATTGAAGAAGAGCAAAGTTAGTGACTTATACTACCTAATATCCTGAGTCATTATGAAGCTTCATTACTTAAGACAATGTGGTATTTGCACAAGAACATAACTAATACATCTGTCTCCCTCTCTCGCTGCCCCTCCCCTGCTCATTGGGGCACCTGGGTGGCTCAGTCGTCGGTTAAATGGGACTTCAGCTTGGGTCATGATCTCACCCTTTGAGAGTTCGAGCCCTGTATTGGGCTCTGTGCTAAAAGCTCGGAGACTGGAGCCTGCTTTGGATTCTGTGTCTCCCTCTCTCTCTGCTCCTATCCCACTCGCACTCTGTCTCCTTCTCTCTCAAAAATGAATAAACATTAAAACAAATTCAAAAATAAAAAAAGGGAACATACTAATACATTAATGGACTGGTATGAGGAATCCAGAAGCAGATCCATAGTATATGACACCTATGGCACTGAAAGACATGGAGAAAGAATAATTTAAAAAAATTAATTGTGCTGGATAAATGAGATATTCACATGGAAAAATATTTCACACTATTTCACACTGTATACAAAATCAACTACAGTTGAATTGCAAACCTAAATGTGAAAAGTAAAATAATAAAGCATATAGAATATATCATGAAAAATTTTTCATGGCCCTAAGATAGGAAAAGATTTCTTACATAAAAAAAGCACCAATCACAAAGGAAAAGATTGATAAATTGGACTATATTAAATTTAAGAATGTTTCTCTAAAGGTACCATTAAAAAGTGAAAGGGCAAATCAGAGTTAGAGAAGATTTTTACAACACTTATTAGGAAAAAGGACTTGTGCCCGGAACATATAAATAACTACTACAAATAAATTAGAAAAAGTAAGGCAATACAATAGAAAAATGGGTAAAGGCTTGAACTTGAAAACACTTCATTAAATAGAATATCTAAATGGAAAGGTGTGCAATTTCCTTAGTCAAAACAGGGATATAAATTAAAGCCACAAAGCAATACCACCACATCCAAACCAGAATGGCTCAAAACCTAAACCAAAACCAAACCCATACAAAACAAAAACAAAACAAAAAACACAAAACTGGCAATAGCAAATGTTGGTAAAGATGTAGAGCAACTAGAAATGTCACACTAGAACTAGTGTGAATAAATTGGTACAATTATTTTAGAAAAGTTTTATCAGTATTTATTAAAGGTGAACATACACTTATCTTTGGCCTAGCAATTCTACTACAAAATATATACTTGACAGAAATATGTTATGCTTCTGCACCAAAAGTTGTGTAAAATGTTTGTAGTAACAATATTTTGGAAACAATGTAGATGTTCCTCAACTGTAGAATGAACAAATAAATTATAGTGTATTCATACAATGGAATATTCTATAGGAAATAAAAATTATGAATTATTGCTACATGTAACAGACATAGATAAATCGGACTTCCAATATATTGAACAACAACAATAACAACAAAACAAACAACGGGCGCCTGGGTGGCTTAGTCAATTAAGTGTGTGACTCTTGGTTTCTTCTCAGGTCATGGTCTCCCAGCTTGTGGGTTTGAGCCTTGCACAGCTCTGCACTGACAGCATTGAGACTGTTTAGGATTCTGTTTCTCCCTCTCTCTGCCCCTCCTCCTCCTCTCAAAAGTAAATAAATAAACATTAAAACAGGCAGACAAAAAAGATTACATAATACCATAATTGCATTTTTAATAAGTTGCTAAAAGAAGCCAAACTAAGTTGTGGTTTTTGAAGGTAAGATAGTGATTGCCTTTGAGGAGAAGACAAGTGTCCTGTTTAAGCAAGGGGCAGGATAAGGGGCACTTAGGTGGCTCAGTGGGTTAAGCATCTGACTTCTACTCAGGTCATGATCTCACAGTTCCTGCGTTTGAGCCCCAAGTTGGGCTCTGTGCTGACAGCTCAGAGCCTGGAGCCTACTTCGGATTCTGTTCTCTCTGCCCCTCACCTGCTTGCACTCTGTCTCTGTCTCTCTCTCTCTCTCAAAAATAAACATTTTTAAAAAATGAAAAAAAAAGAAAGAGGTAGGATGAGGGCTTCTGGAGTATTGGTGATCATTTCTTGATTTGGATTATAGTTACAGAAGAGTATTCACTTTTCAAAAATTTATCAAGTTTCGTATTTATAATTGGGGAACTTCTCTACATGAATATTATACTTCAGTATTTTTGTGGGAAAAAAATCTCTCTAAGTAAAATTAATCAATTTAAAGAAAAATATTAAGTTTATAATAGTTTTAGTAATATGCATTTATAGGAAAAACGTGACTAGCAAAAGACAAAAGTTTATGAAATATTGGGCTTGTAGCAACTTATGGTCTACATTTTTCAATTTTGGGATATCTTTCTATCTCTAATTAGGCTGAAGACAAAGAGGAAGTCTGTCTTGACTTTTTAGGTATTTCCTACCCTTCACCCTCCTGCTGCCTGTAGGGCCATGTCACACTTTATATCTCATCTGTCCGATCCCTTAAATTTTATAAAGGTACTAAGCAACAGAGGAAGTTTTAAATGATGTAACATGCCTTCAGTGTCTAGCTGTAGACTTCATTCCACTTAAATTCCAATAATTCTTTGTGATTTTAACATATACCCCACCTTACATCTGTGAAATCCCTTTATCAGTTCCTCTCGGATGGCCTCCATTCTAAAATGGGTAAATATGTATGAGAGAGCAGAGGATAATTAAAAAGAAAAAGGAAAGAAAGAAAGGAAAGGAAAGGAAAGGAAAGGAAAGGAAAGGAAAGGAAAGGAAAAACAAAAGAAAATGAACAGGGAAGCAAGGGCTATAGAACTAAACTTGTTTTGAAGTCCAACATTTTAGCCACTTTCTGGCTGGAGAACTTGTGCAAGATCATTCACATGAGGTTGCTTTCTCATCTGTAAAATGAACTGTCGTGACAATTAAATAGGATGGCATATGGGAGGCTCTGGGTGCTGTGTCTAGAATGCAAGCCCCACAAAGTTACAGGGTCTGCATTGTCTCAGCATTTAACTGCCTCAAGAGAAGGATCAAGAGGGAAGAAGGGAAGAAGTGATCTCAAGGTATTGTGCATCTCAGGCACAGGGTGTTATTATTTATCACACAGTAGGCATATTGCTTTAACGTGTCAGAGGAAGGGCAAGGTTAACTCTCCTGAGAACACCTGTAATAGGTCCCTCATGGGGCTTGTACTCAAAAAATATTTGTTGAACTAAATTCATGCAAAGTCATGGTCTCCAGAAGGCCTCTGTCAAAAAGTAGAAATTGAGGGGCATAGTTCATTTGCGGTCATTAGCACATATCAGTTTATCAGACGAGCTAGATCAGGTTCAAAAGGCACATTCTGTTGGAAAGAAGTAGTCAGCCTTATTGGGGTGGCAGCCTGGTTGGTGTACCTTAGAAGCCATAGGTGAATGGGAGATATAGTTTTGTCTAATGATTAAAAACACAAATTCCAGAACCACTGTCTTTGGATTCAAATCCTATAGCACCTCTAAATTTAAAAAAGTTACCAAACTTTTCTGTGCCTCAGTATCCACACCTCTAAAATGGAAATAATGTCTGAGTGGAAGGAACGGCAGGGAACAGGTATGAGAACCATTCTAAGGAATGCCTACAAGAGTTGTTTGCTTCTATTTCGGGCTCCTTACTTACAGTTCCCTTTCATAAAATTACTCACAGTCTTGTTACTGTTTTGCCAAAATCATTTGCACCGTTAATAACTGTTTCCTCCATCTGATATGCCAATTAGGGTTTAGAAAAGTGATCCAGTATAATGGAAAGGACACTAGATCAGGAGTGCTTAAAATTTGTCTACATCATGGATCTACCACATAATACTCATTAAACCACTGTCCCCCAGAGAGATTCACTTTTTATCTGCAAGACGAGGGGCTGCACTAGACAATTTATAAATTTGCTCCCCATTATAAAATTTTGCAATCCATTTAAATTTGCCAATTTGTTTCAGGCTCTGAGCTGATGGAAGTGTTCGGGTTATGCCATGACTAGGTGATGTTGCCAGCTGACTTCGTGAGACTATTTTCCCATTCCTCATCCTGTGGTCTTGGGTGAATAACTAGAGTCTTCTGTTCTCCTTGATAAATAGATAATGGGGAACTTGTGTGTGTGTGTGTGTGTGTGTGTGTGTGTGTGTGTGTATGGGGTAATAAATAGATTCATCTATTTGCAGCCTCCATGGAAAAAGAGGCAAATAGACGAAAAGAGGTTACCTAGTAACTTTTTAAACTAAAATCTTCTGGCTTCATTAAACTACACACTAGCATATGAAATGAGTGAACATTTACAATCTTTGATAATTGTTTATAATATTTTAGATATCATCAAAAATGGATCAGATACTGGAAACAGGCAAATAATTTTGTTCTTAAAGTAGGAGACAAAGATGACTTTAAGACACCATAGATTAAAATGAACATTCTGGGATGCCTGGGTGGCTCAGTCAGTTAAGCATCCTACTCTTGATTTTGTCTCAGTTCATGATCTCAGGGTCGTGAGATAGAGCCCTGTGTCGACTCCATGCCGACCATGGAGCTTGCTTATGTTTCTCTTTCCTTCTGCCCCTCTCCCCTGCTCATGCATGCTCTCTCTCTCTCTCTCTCTTTCTCTAACTAATTAATTAATTAATTGAATATTCTGAAATGAGTCTCTTGTAGGTAGCATGTAGATAGTTCTTGTTTTTTAATCCATTCTGACACCCTATGTCTTTTGATTGGAGCATTTAGTCCATTTAGAAAAGATGATTAAATAGATGGCTTTGAGACCTTAGACTAGAAGGTGACAGTCTCTAGGATCTAGAAAGGATTCACTGAAAACTTGCCGTAGAAGCTTGGATCAGTCACCAAGGAGTCTGGCCTTCTCAGTGGGTTGAGGTCCACCTGTGGTCAGGTCTCAAGAGACATAAACAAAGATCTGGGTCCACGTTCCGTACTTTTCATCACTAACTTGGAAGAAGATACGAGTTCAAGCTTTCCAAATTTATGGATTAGTTCGATCTTGGAAACATTTGTTAATATGATGAATGGCAGAAATAACATTCAAAAGTATTTTGAGACTTGTAATATGGGTAAAACCTAGCAATATAAAATTAAAAATGAAAGAAAAGGACAAAAAAATTCAGGGCCTACATTGAGATGCAAAGGCAATTTTGCCAGAATAAGATCTCAGCCATCTGGCTTGACACCGAGTAGTTCATGTGGAAGAGAGGAGGTTCAGTAGAACATGGACAGAACCAAGATGGTAATAATACAGTCTCCGGCTGCATGCATCCAATGACCTTTAGATTCCTGAAGGGAGATAGTCCCCTACATTTGGAGATGTAGGGGAAGTCAGACTGGCAAAGGCCCTTGGGACACAAAGTCTATTATAACCTATTAGTTAATTGTCCTTGTGAGCCTCAGTGCAGTTTCATCGTGGTGTTTTCTAGCTCTGAGTCCAAGGAATTTCCTTTTCTCTCCACTGTATAGTTTATCTTGTGCATGATTATGTCCAGAGCACCAGCCCATTAGGATGACAAATAAACTCCACTGAAATCTCCCCAATTTATTGAATAGTTCTTTTAAAAGCATTCTAGTAGCAGCTCAAAAGAGCTTTTGGAGGCAAGGTCCTTTACCACTCAGAGAATATGCTCAAGGGTCTTTTTCCACACCTACAAGATGAAGCCAGGTTCCTGTAGGAAGTTGTAGCCTGCAATCTGATAGCATCAAGAAGGCAGAATCACAGGTTATCAAGTAGGTGAGAAAGGTTAATGGTTAAGAGCTGAGCTGTGTGGGTCAAATCTAGGTAAAAGGCCAAATCCCAGGTGCCTGACCTGGGCAAGTCACTGAGCTTTTCTATGCTTCTGATTTCTTGTTTGAAAAATGGAGATGATGATAATAGTACATACTTAACAGGGGTGCAATGAGTATTCAATGAGCTAATATATTAAAGAGATTGAAAACAGCTGTGTGACCTTGGGCAAGTCACTTGATATTTCTGAGCTTTGGTTTTCTCATGTCTTAAGTAGGGATGATAATATTACCCACTTACAGAGCTGCCATGAAACTCAAGTAAGATTATGTACAATGTTCTTTTCATAATGTCTGGCTCCTTGTGAGGGCTATAACCTTGACAGATATTAACAAGAGGGAACCATACAATTTCTCTAGTCCTTTGACACATAACCTGTTCCAAAATGAGGACCCTGTTTGATGTGAAGTAACAAAAATGTCATCATGCCCCATACAGAATAGTGACTGACCTTCTGGTATCCATTAGCTAATAATATTTCTGATGACACAAAGACACAAATCCAACAATTCTTGTAAATGGATGTTCATTCTGATAACATTAGCATGTACATCCACCTGAAAAATGGTAGCACATGTATGTACAAAGCACATGCATTTTACAGCAGCCCTTCATACTGACCCAGTAACACCACAAATGCAGCAGTGTGCGGACACGCTTTCACATGTGCATAGATGCAGCTGGACGTATGCTCTAACCCTGCACCCCCAGAAAAATCAGGCCATGATGGGCTCTGCACCTGGTGTCCATCCCCCTCAGATACCCATGATACTGCTCCACTTCATATCAGGGTTTTCCCTCTCCTCTACCTTCCCTTACAAAATGTACCTCCAGCACTCTTGCCAGAATACCAGGGAGTGATGAGTCGATCGTGGGCTTTGGAATGGCAATGACCTGCTCCTTTCTCTCTGTGTGAACCTCAGAAATTCACATCACCTGCCTCTTGAACTAAACAACAGAAATTTCAATAGTGTCTTCCTTTCAAAAATAAGTAATGTATTATGTGTCAAATACCCAACATAATGCCTGATGGTCAGGTGTTGCTAACTGCCTTACTTGTTTCCATTTCTCCTCCTTATATGCCTTTTGACCACCCTACAGTGCCCAAGTCTAGTATATTTTAGATAAGAAATAGTTAATAAATGTTTGGGTGATTAATGGATTATATCCTTTCCTATTGTTTGGGTGAATGGTTATTTTAAGTGGTTGAGCTGAAATATCAGGATATGATTAGAATAAACATTCCCAGATTTAAATAGGTCTTAACCCAAGGAATAATTAATGTAGGAATTACAGGTACCCATATAGACCAATGAACTACATAGTTGGATCTAGCATCTCCAGTGTACATCATGGTATGCTTTGTCTGAGGACAGCAATCGCACAGGTGTGGTTCTTCCTTTGTGGTCAATAAAGTATATTTTATATGGTATTTTGATTCATCCATTTGTATCTGCCTGGCTCCTATCAGACAGCAAGAAACTTCTCTGGACTGTGTCATAATCACCTTTGTGCCACCAGTGTCTATCATTAGTTTGACATAATCTAAGTGTTTGACAAATGTTGAGTGAAGGAATGAAAAGCTAAAAGAAAACAAGTCCAATCATATGGCCCTCTTGAAACAGGAAAGTGTGCATCTTGCATCTGCAGCAGGCAAGTTTTGTTCCTGTTGGTAGAGAAGCCTCATCTGATCCAGTGGGAGGGACCTACCTTGACTCACCTCTCAGACAAAATGTCTCCAGCACTATTTTCAGGACTTGGCCTTGACATTTAGAATTGGACACACCAGGCAGCCAGCAGAAGGCACACATTTCTCTTCCAAAAATACTATACTGGGAAAGAGGAAATATATCTTACTTTTCTAAGAAGTAATTTAATTATCCAACAGCTAACATGACCATGGAGACTCCCCACATAGCTTTTGGGAGACTCTGATCTTACTCCCTTCTTCCTTCAGTGTGGCTTTGTTTCAAGTACAAGGTAAACCAATGGCACTGTGCCTGAAGGCTTTACAAAGAAGGTGCTTACCTTCTCTGGCCAGTGACCTTTCCCCAAATCTAACCTCCTTGGCATTTGCCTGTTCTGAGATATTTAAAAAACATTGCCCAGAATCTTTGTGTGTGTGTGAGTGGGGGGAATTCCATACCTTTGGAATGAGGGCAACCCTTCAACCCTCACCTCTGTGACTTCTTCACAGAAGCACTGGAAAATGTCCCAGAGCATTACAGTTCTTTCCTAAGTGGGGTCCCTATCTGCATCTCTCCCCACTCTGGTCTTTCTCCCTGCTGTTGCTTCAGTAGTATCTCTAAAACACACAGTGATTCAAGTCAAAATATTCTGCCTTGTCCAAGTTGCAACCCTATTGTTGAGCCTACAGGATAAATTTGGGATCTGTAATGTAAATGCCCAGTCCTTTACCCTCTGGGCCTTTTCTGCCTTATAGATTTTCTGTTTTATCTCCTAACCTTCCCCCAGAAGATACTATCCTATACATCCTACTCTCTCAATAGGAACTTCCATGATTGTGCTTTTGCATCACCTGTTCCCTCTGCCTGGCATTACCTTTGCATATTCAATCTCTACTGGAATAAGAAACAGCTTGGAGTTGTGGAGAATTCCCCATCCCCTAGAAGAGCAAACTTATATGAAGGACCTACTCTGGCCAGAAGACACATTCCATCTGTTGGTCCTTTATAAAAGTTAAAGTTTTTTGGGGTGACTCTGTTGGTTAAGCGTCTGACTTTCGCTCAGGTCATGATCTCGCCATTTGTGAGTTTGAGCCCCACGTCGGGTTCTGTGCTGACAGCTCAGAGCCTGGAGCCTGCTTCAGATTCCATGTCTCCCTCTCTCTCTGCCCTCTCCAGCTCTCACTCTGTCTCCCTCTCTCTCAAAAATAAGCAAACATTAAAAAAAAAAAAAAGGAGGGGAGTGGAAAAAAAAGGAAGCTTGTTTTTCTTGCAAGTTGGCCTAAGCTATATATGTTTTCTAAGAGTATAGGGAGCTGCCTTGCTATTGTGGGCTGAATTGTGTGTCCCTCAGTTTCATCTGTTGAAACCTCAACTTCCAGAACCTCAAAGTAGAATTGTATTTGAAGATAGGGCCTTTAGGAGGTAATTAAGTTAAAAGGAGGCTATTGGGGGGGGGGGCCCTAATCTAGTCTGACGGGTGTCCTGCTAAGAAGAGGAAATTTGGACACACACAAAGATACCAGGGGAGCATACACATGGAAGAAAGGCCATGTGAGGACACAGTGAGAAGATGGCTGTCTGTGAGTCAGGGAAACAGGCTTCAGGAGAAACCAAACCTGCTGACACCTGTATCTTAGACTTGGAGCTTCCAGAACTGTGAGAAAATATATTTCTGTTGTTTAAGCCACCGAATATGTGATATTTTCTTATGGCAGCCCCAGCAGACTAATATGTTTGTAACAAGAAGGGTTTTCTTAATCACCTCTGAATTCTTTAAATTCTTAGTACTTAGAGCTTCTTGGAAAATAGAGATAATTAATAAATGTTTATCAAATGACAAAAAGAATCTAGAATTGGCATCACCCAGGAGGGATTGAATGTAAGCACCATGTTCTGAGGGAAAGGATATACCCAGATCTGGGGAATTTGTAGGAGTTGAGGGCATTTATAAAAACATTAGGAGATTTAGGTACCATTGCTCACTCCCACATCACCAGCCAGGCACATGCTCAGCTACCCTCTGAAGATATCTCTTTCCTCCTGAAGGCCTTCACATCACTTTGAGATGACAGTGAGTTTTAAGACTCTTGGCTTATTTTTCGTTTATTGTAAGGAAATAAGAGAAGGTCTCCTTTTTTCCATGTCAAAATTTATTAGTATAACCTCCAGCCCGCATACTGCCTTCTACCTCTTAAAAATAGGACATTCCTCTTTAGTGAAATAACATGCCAGCAACAAAGACAAATGGAGAGCAGTAAGAAAAAGAACTAGGGAGTCTGTGAACTGCTTTCTTTCTTTCCCATACAAATATAGCAAGAGAATGTCCAAGTGCATTATAATGCTTTGGGGAAAGATCTCAGCCCATTTATAGGGGAATAGTGAGGACTCTGCTTTTTACTGAGCCAGCTTCTACTTGAGGGAAAATTGATGCTGGAGCCAAGTTATACCCAGAGTGACCTTTTCCCTGTCTTCCTCCTCAGACTACATCTCCAGACTGTCTTCCGGATTAACTTTCCTGTGTCATCCTACCTATTGAAATGTTCCTTTTCCTCTGTGTGGATCTCCCATTCACTTGCATAGCCTTGTGAGCTTCTCCAATTTATACTTTTTAGTATACATTTTTTTGAGAGAGAGTGAGAGAGAGATTGCATGGGTGCATGAGCAGAGGAGAGGGACAGAGGGAGAGAGAGAGAGAGAGAGAGAGAATCTTAAGCAGGCTCCATGCCCAGCACAGAGCCTGATGTAGGCCTTAATCTCATGACTGTAAGATCATGACCTGAGCCAAAGTCAAAAGTTGGATGCTTAATCAACTGAGCCCCCAGGTGCCCCATATACTTTTTAAAAATCAGTTTCATAAAGCTTTTGTTTTAAAGTGTGACTGCCTGGCTTAGTATATGATGCCCATTTGTTTTGCAAATGTTTGTTTACTATCTGAAAGAACAGATGAGATTCAGCTTGTCTCCCTACCTATACCATAATACATAAACACACACATGCACACAAATAATTCTCCATTCTACGCCCTTTCCTTGGTAGACCACCAGCCTCAATGAACTGTCAAACTTTCACCTGCCTGACAGGGTGTCTTCACCCACATTTGCCTTTAAACAGGGCCTCATGCCCTGGACTGCTAATTCTTCATCAGTCCTATCAGAGCTGCCCAGTCTCAGCTTTTGTCATGTCAGTTGCACCTATTCCAGAAAAATATTTATTAGCCCAACGAAGTTAATGGTGTCATATCAAATATTGCCAGAGGCCAATGGGGAAGAGATTATTTTAAGGGAAAGGGGCCTCCTTAGATTACACCACAAGTGTTTCCTGTATTTTAAGCTGGCTCTACTTGATGCCTTGGGGCTATAGACAGCCTGCTGCAGAATTTCTGACTTGATAAGCATTTGGAGAAGCCTGATTAGACTTAAGTCTTTAATATGGTGAAGGAAACATCTCAACTACTTTGGAAAACATGTTTTCTTATAGCTCTATTCAATTCTAATGTTTACATATGGGCCAATCTGATCATTTCATATGCAGTCAATAACTCATTTCTATTCTGATTTCATTTCTCAGTGTGCAACTCTGCAAGGGAGCAAGACTGTGTCTCCACTTCTCCTTCAGGGTGTAGAGACTAATGATCTCAACCCCATATAAGCCCTCCAGAGTTGGAGACAGCTGGTCCTCTAAAGTAAATTGGACAGTACAGCTGATGAATGAGGCAACGTTAATTAATGAACCTAGAATAAATGGCTTATGGTAATTCCTTCATTCAGCATATATTTACTCACAAAACAGCTTTGTTTTGATTTTTCTCAAGGAGACTCTGACATCTCCTTGGAGGTATAGAAAAGTCAAAATCTGTTATTTTCAGAAAGAAAGGGCGAGCAAAGAAAGAATAAAATGTAGATTCCCAGTTTGAAGTCCTCAAGCCAGAGCATGCCATATGTGATAAAACACAGGTATTAATAGTCCACTTCTCCTTCTCATCAGTTTCTTATGTGGGCCCAGGAAGCCGTTATTCTTCAGCTCACCCATTAGCATGGCTAATGCATTGATTGCTCTGATTCCTCCAAATTTGTACTTGTCCCAGGCATTCATGTAGAATGGATTTTTAAAAATCTGGCATCATAAAGAAGTGTAAGGAGAAAGGATTTAATACTATAAGGAGGCTCTTCCCATTCTGGCAATGTGGGAACCATTAGTTTTGTTAAAAGCTCGGGTTTCAGGACAACTGGATGGCTCAGTTAGTTAAGTGTCTGACATTGGCTCAGGTCATGATGTCACAGTTCTTGCGTTCGAGCCCTCTGTCAGGCTCTGTGCTGGCAGGTCAGAGACTGGAGCATGCTTTGGATTCTGTGTCTCCCTCTCTCTCTCTGCCCCTCACCTGCTCATGCTCTGTCTCTCTCTGTCTCAAAAATAAATAAATATTAAAAAAATTTTTAATAAAAAATAAATAAAATCTTAGATTTCAGAATTAGTAAGAAAGACCTGTGCTTCAATTTTCTAGTTTGAGCAAATCAGCTTAGCTCTCTAAGCTCTGCTTTCTTTATCAGTGAAGGGATAATTACACCTACCTCAAAGAGTTGTGTGTCCATATGTAAGTTTTGGGTCAAAAACAGAAAATGTCTATGAAGTGCTTCTCACTGTATGTGGAACATAGTAGGTTTTTAATAACTTTTAACTACAATGTCTTCCAAGTTTCAACCCTGAGAATTGAATGAAGCCACATTCACTTCTCCTTCTTTGCATCACGCCTGCCTCTTCAGCTCTGAAATTTCTTCCCTCCCCATGGACCTGAAGAGTGGTTTAGGCAGAGTTATGGGAGCCCCTAGTTCCCATTCTGTGCCCCAATTGGCACCCTCATCACCTCAGAGGGCTTCATTGAAAGAGATTCCTCTCTCAATTCTCTCTCTCTCTCTCTCTCTCTCTCACTCTCTCTTCACACACACACACACACACACACACACACACACACCCTGGGATGGGTTCTCAAAGGGCCTTCCCAAAGGCTCCTATGCAGTCTCTAGTATGCTGTGAATAACTGGTCAGTGTCAGCTGAAACTCAAGGCTTTAATAGCCTTATGTAATTAAAATATGGTTGTGGAGATATAAAAAATGAGTCAAAGAATCAGTGCACTTCCTTGCACCAAATGGAACAAGAGCCCTTAGTTGAGAAAGAATGAAGGAGAGGCCCAGTCCTGTTCTCTACATTGCTGAAGTTCTTTGCTTCATGCTTAATCGGAACTCAGAGAAAACTCTGGAGGACTGCATAATCCAGCCAAGGGCAACTGTGCACTAACTTCCCATTATCCAGCAATTTCCCAGTCTCTCCAGTGAGGGCCTGCTTGGTTTTCACTAATTTGATCAGCCATGCAAAGGAAACAGAGGGGTTGCATTTGGCTCTGGGGAATTTTCATTATGCTGTGTTATGAGAAGGGAATACTACCTTATGGAATAATATCAGGGAGAGTCTCATGTAACATCAGACCTCAAAGAGTCCTTGGAGACAATTCAGTTCAACCCCAGACTTTAAAGAACAGGAAGCTAAGGCTCAGAGTGGGAAAGTGCCTTGCTCGAAGTGACACAGATAGTGTAGTTGGTGACAGATCTCCAGCAACAACCCGGGTTTCTAGGTCATGTTGCTGCTTTATCTGTTTTGTTCTGGCATAACAATTCCATGGTCTTTGGAGTCCAATATGCTGAGGTTTTTATTCGTCATTTATTTTTAAACATTGGGGATCCTCCTCATTACTCTTATTTCAGCTACTACTGCTTGAGGGAAGGGCACATTGAAAAATAGGGATGAGTGAATACAGTCACTGAATGCTGCTCTCAGCCTGCTGTCTGGATCCCTGCATTGGCCTAAGTGAACTACACAGTGGGCAATCATTGACTTCATTTGCTTCTAGGCAGTGTTTCTTCCTCCAGTACCTGGGAAAGCAGGCTGTCC
Organism: Cryptoprocta ferox; assembly: GCA_028646485.1. NCBI lineage: Eukaryota > Metazoa > Chordata > Mammalia > Carnivora > Eupleridae > Cryptoprocta > Cryptoprocta ferox. The sequence continues at coordinate 94,673,700 of CM053571.1, forward strand.
CTTCTTTCTCTTCCTCACTGTGCCTCCTATAGAGTAAGGGCTCAGTGACATCTTGCCAAAAGAAAGGAAGAATGGATAAATGAGAAAGTGAATGAATTGGTTCCCATCTGTTGGAATTCCATTCTTTTTACCCTGACTCTCTGGTGTCCTTCTTCTTTTTTCTGAAGTATCTAGAATCAAATTTTTAGAACTAGAAAGGAAAGTCTAGATGACGAGATCCACTCCAGTCACTTTCTAGAATGGGGTTTGAAGAGAGTTAGTACTTGGTCAAGGGTCACAGAGTGACTCTCTGTCAGCACTGGAACTTGATCCCAGCTTTTGTGACTCCCGGTCCCAGAGCTAAGTTTTCCTATCACTCTATTCCTCCTATTCTCATGTGCTCCCCCAGAACATCCCACACCTTGGCTCTGAACCTAGAAAACGTGTTCCAAGAGGCACCTGAAAAGCTCATAATATGATGTGTTCCTGGGTGGCATTCTCATTAAGAAAGAGCCTACATAGCTGGAATAATGGCAAGCGTGCAAAGCATGGCTAATCCCCTGTACTGAAAGATAAACATCCACTTTCCCTCTAACCAGAAGGACCAGTTTAGCTCAGCTGAGACCCATTTATGAAAGTGGTGCTCTCCCAGGCTCTTTGAGGGCTAGGGCCAAGCAAGGGGGTAGCAAGGGTCTTCATCATTTCTCACCATGGATTATTATTCTCTAGACTATTCTTCTTTCATGTGATGCTCACAAATCTCTGAAGCTGGTAGAAGTAAGATAATACTCATCCTTAAGGATGTGGACACAGAGCCTCAGAAATTAGAGTGACTCAGCCAATGTCTTGCAGTTGCTACTGCAGAGTGAGGACCCAGGTGCCTGGTGCTGGATTTAGGATGATATATTAAAGTGAGTGGATATTCCTTAGCCTCTAAGGCTGACCTCAGTGGGAACAACCATTACCTTCCACATCATATTCCTTGGCACTGCAGCTGAAGAAAGAGAATTAGACATTGTGAGTCTTAGTGCAGATGTTCTCAGTTTTCTCCCTAAGACTTCCAGGGAGAGCCATGTAATTAGACCACTTGCTATAACAAGACAACTTGAAAATACCATCTCTTTCACTAAGAAGTTTTCCTCTATTTCATAACAGTCCGGGGTAAGTGGCTTAGACTGGCAGGAAAGCTTCACTCCTTAAGGTTGCACAGGGACTTAGGTTTCCCTTGTATTGTGGCTGTGCTGTTGCTTATGGTGTTGTCTTCCTTTGCATGATAGAAACTGGGTCTTGACCAAGTCTCTCTTCCAGGATATGGGAAAAGGAATGAAAGGTGAGAACAAGCATTTGCTTCTAAGCAAATAATATGGAATTTGCACATGCCATTTTATTATTGGTAAGAACTTATGTCATAAGGCTACTTCCATCTGCAAAATCTTGGGAAATATATCTTGTAAATTAGTGGGTGTGTGTCCAGATAATTTGCGTGTGTGTGTGTGTGTGTGTGTGTATGTTGGGGTGTGGTTCTATTACTAAAAGAAAGAAGGGAGGTGTGCCTGGGTGGCTCCGTTGGATAAGCGTTAAGCAGCCCACTCTTTGTAAAAAATTTTTTTAATTTAAATGTTTAATTATTTTTGAGAGAGAGAGAGAGAGACAGAGCATGAGTGGGGGAGGGGCACAGAGAGAGGGAGACACAGAATCAGAAGCAGGTTCCAAACTCTGAGCAGTCAGCACAGAGCCTGAGGCAGGGCTTGAACTCATGAGCTATGAGATCATAACCTGAGCCAGAGTCAAACACTCAACCGACTGAGCCACCCAGGCACCCCAAATGACCCACTTCTGATTTCGGCTCAGGTCATGATCTCACAGTTTGTGAGATCAAGCCCCACCTTGGGCTCTGTACTGACAGCACAGAGCCTGCTTGGGACTCTCTCTCTCTCTGTCTCTCTCTCTCTCTCTGTCACTCCCTCCACTCTCTCTGTCTAAAAAAAAATAAATAAACATAAAAAAGAGGAAAGAAGGGAAAAGAGATACCAGGGACAGTTAGCAGTCTCTAGCACAGTGGCTGAAAAATCAGGCACTTCTCTGAGATTTACTGATAATAGGAAAAATAGGAATAATGCACCTTATTGACTACATACTGAAGGCCAATGACTAGGCTAAATAGTTTATGTATGTTGTCATATTTAATGCTCAGAATAACCCTGTACCTACTAGAAAAATATCCACTTACCACAGTTCTTCAGCTGTTAATTATGCTTAATGTAAAAGCAATCCAAGGTGGCATTTGCAGATGGTTAATTAATTCATTCATTCATAAAGTAAATAAAAAGTATTGAGCACTTTCTCAGCAGCAGGTTCTAGGCTTATCATTGTTTGTTTGATGCTGAGCAAAGCAAACATGGTATCTGTCTGTAAGGAGTTTATAAACTAAAGAAGGAATCGGGCATTAACCATATAAAAGCAGCAACAACATGTAATAATTCCACAACTACAAGTTGTGGGAGGTGCTGTAAAAAAAAAAAAATGCCATGAGAAAAAACAGTGGGAGGAGGCACTTACTCTAGACCGAGTGACTTGGAAGGCTTAGAAGAAGAAGTAGCATCTCAGCTGTGCTACGAAATATGGACAGAAGGCATGACAAGAGTGGGGGTGGACATCTCCAGGGAGAGGGGACAGCCTGTGCAAAGGCCTTCAGGCAAGAAGCTTGGTCTGTTTAAGGCCTGGGCAGGAGACCAGCTTAGCTGGAACTTAGTGAGGGGGAGGAGCCAGTAGGAGATGAGGGTGTTACAGAAGACCTAGGGCAGGTCACACAGGGCCTTGAAGGCTGTGCTAAGGTGTTGTATTTTTATCTGGCACCAATGGCGCTTTTTCAGGAGTAAAAGCATTGATTTATGTTGTACTAAGATCCCTCTTGTCGATATATGGAGAATGGAGGGGAAAGAAGCAAGAGTGGGAAAAGAAGAAAAATTAGGAAGCTATTGCAGTACTTCAGGTAAGCAATGATGGGGGCTTGGGCTAAGGGTGGATAGCGGAGGTGGAGAGAATCCTGTGAGCTTGGGGGTCTGTTTTGGGTTGAGCGATGGATTGGACTGGATATGGTGGAGGGGTGTGGCCCTGAGTGAAGTTAAGGAAGAATGGCTCTCCTGGGTTTCTGGTTGAGGGATTTGGTAGACGGCAAAATGGTGATGAACTGGTGATAAGCAAGGTGGGCTGAGTATAGATTCTGGAATGAGTGTAGGGGCTAAGTGATTACAAAATTAGGTTAGGCTTGTTCTGCGTGAATGCTATACATGTGTGTCACAAATGCGCATTGATAATTTACAAATGAGGAGCTTTTTGGGGGCTACAGTCAGTTCACCAGATCAGTCTGGGATGCTGGGGACAGAGCTTCTTAAACTGTGCCTCTCAAGGGCCATCTCTAAATCATGGGGGAAAGTGATAGTGTACTCCGGGAATCCAATGCTATAGAGAAAACAAGCTTGGAATTGCTTTGTCATCTGCTTTATCATAAAAACTAGTGTGAAAAAAATTTCTATTCCATAATATATATGCATATATAATATATCTGTATATAATATGTAAATATATTATCTTGAAAATATTTGTAAATATGTTGATATATATCTTGTAAGTATCTATATAGATATGATGTACTCATATTAATATTATTTCAAATTGCTTATAACCAAGTGAAATTACCCATCCAGGAAGAAGTGTTTTATTTACACTGTGGCTTTCTGTACTTCCTGGCGTAAAGCCTGGTATTCCCAAGGGGTATATACTCCATTTTTGAGGAATATGATTATCAATGAATGCAAATTAGGATAGAAATTAGTAGATCTGGCTCCAGGGTCATCTTCAATCTTGAGTGAGATGGTTTTCCCATCCCTGAGATGGTGATAATACTGTCCATCTACCCAGCCTACAGCGGGCAACTAATTCCAAAATGCCACATACACATGCACAGCATTTTACTGATCCTCTGAGCAGACATTGTCTGTCTTGACAAGAGGTGCTGTGCCTTTCTGTTCCTAAGCTGTCTGGTGTGTGAAGACCAAATTAAGCTGAGCGTTAACAGCAAAACTATGATAATACACTGTATTTCTGGAACCGACCCATAGCACACACCACAGATAAACACACACACACAGACACACACACACAGGCTTCTTTTTTGAGGAGGAAGTACCTCCCCAGTCCTGGGCTCATTTCACAGAAGGGAGATTGGGAGGCCTGACTGGGAGGTGACCTTCATTAGCTCTGAACCTGCGCTTCCTCCTCTTTCTTTCTCCCCTTGGAGATTTATTTATTCATTTGCTTTGGCATAGTTAATGGGGAGTCAGGTTGGGAATGGCGGGTGGCCAGTAGCCTGCTGCTGTGGATGGAGGATGTTATATATTGCTTCCTGAAAGGTGACATCTGGGGGCGGAAGGGTGACATCTGGGGGAGGGCAGGGCAGGAGGAAGGGAGGGAGTGAGAAGGGAGGATATGGGGCGGTGAGGTCTGCTCTAATTGAATACCTAGTAACAAGATGGATGATCCCCCCAAGAGAGCAATTAGAAAAGAAGTAGCAGGAAAAAAGCAGAAGGGGAAAGGCAGGATAGGAAAGGAGAAAAGGAGTCACAGAGAGACAAGGCCCAGTGGTGGCTAAATCTCAGACTAAGGTGGATAAACCAAGCAACCAAGGTAGGGATGGGGTGGAGGGTGTAGGCAGTGGCTGCCTCACATCCAACAGCAAGCACACCAGAGGGCAGGAGCAGCTGGATGTGATTTGAGAGAGGCCTTCTTGTCTCCACTTTGCATCTCATATCTCCATGTTTGATGATGCATGGAATTCATTATTTAGCTTTAGGGTTTTGAGTCCCCTGTGGGAGACAATATTTTAAGCTGTTGTTATTGTTTTACACCACAGTGTGAATGAGCTGTGTGGTGGTGGTGGTGTTTAGGAGCAAGTGAACACCTGGAGTGGGGAGAAAGCAAGTGAGGTATAGGAGAGGAGGTGTGAGGAGGAGTGGAGGGGACCCAGGATGAAGAAACAACATTTTTGTCTCCCTAGCACCCTAATCCTAGTGCTTCATGGCTGAATATGGATGGCTCAGTGCCCTGTTGCAGAAACACTGAGGAAGTGGCATGGGGGGGTGACACGGGGAGGTGGAGAACAGGTGGAACTGAGGCAGGGTAGGGAGGAGGGCAAGCAAGCATGTGTAAATATTGGGAAGGCATAGGTAGAAACCTGGTTCAGGGAAAAGTAAGTGCCAAAAGCAGAGGATCTTAAGGAGAAGCTAATGGAAAAGAGTTTCTGGAAGGGTGGTGGGTGGGTGGCAGGCAAAATGTGAAGGATCTTAAACATACATTATGGAGCTTGGACTTGATTTTAGAGATCACCAGAAGGAAGCCCCAGAGCTTTCTGAGCATGGGGAAGAGAAGAGGAAGTTGAGAAGGAAGAAAACCAGCACCCTGACCGTCTCTTTATAGCACTCTGGGAAGGGAGGTCTTACCTCTGCTTTCTGCGGATGAGGAGCCTATGACCCTAGAGGCTGCACAACTGGCTCAAGAACCTTGCACTCAAAAGCCTAGATTCAAACCCAAGTCTGTCTGACTCCCAGATCTGTGCCTTTCTTTGACAACATGTTGGAGTGTGTTAGTAAGACTGAAATTTTCTGCCAATATGTCATGTTTTCTTAGTGAATGTATTAGCTCTAAGTCTGCCAAAATGAATGACCACAGGCTCAGAGGCTTATGACAGCAGAAATTTATTCTCTTTAGGTTCTGAAGTCCAGAAGTGTGAAATCAAGCTTCCCTCTGACAGCTGCAGAGGCAAATCCTTTCTTGCCTCCTGCAGCTTCCAGGGGCTCCTGGCATTTGTTGGTATGGGCAACACCAGTCCAGTTTCTGCCTCTGTCTTCACACAGCCACACCTGTGTATCTCTGCTCCTTCTTATCTCTTCTGGGGACACTTGTTATTGGAATGAGGGCCCATCTTAATTCAGGATGATCTTGCCCTCAGATCTTCCACTTTATTACATCTGTGAAGACCCTTTTCCAAAAACAGTCACACTCACATTCTAGGTGGATGTGTCTTCAGGGGGCCACTACTCATCCCATTGCATAAGTGTGTGAGGACTATGGAGACCAGGGCTCTGGGATATGTTTTTCCTTTTCCCCCCTCAGAATCAAAGTGGTGTGGATATGGCCTCTGGTAGTTTTACCCTCATTGGTCTTGTTTTCTTCTCAAAAAAAAAAAAAAAAAAAAACCCAGCCAAGAAAGGAGAAGGAAGACATGGTGCTTGTCCTCTGTGTAGATGGGGAAACAAGGCCCAAACTCAAGAAAGCTACCCTGTGGGTCCACAGTCAGGCTGGAACTAGTCCCAGCTGGTAGTGGGGCGAGGGAAAGGGTCAATTTCTTTACCAACAGAAACAGCTCCTGGTTCCAGACCATCTGAAATAATAGTGGCATCTCTTCTCCTGACTGTTGAGACCAATTTCTTGTCACCACAATTTGGACCTGAGCCCTGTGCTAAGTAAGAGACTCTTAGCTAAAAAGACCCTTAGTGATGGCTGAAAGTGAAAGAAAGTTTTGATAACTTTGGCCAATAAGGAAACTGGTCAATGGTTTCCAGAGAGCTAAAGGGACACCTTTCCCCCATTTCAGGTATTCCTGGCTGGCTGGTGCAATGGCTGCAGGTGCCTGGGGCTGCTCTTTGCTGGCCACCTGAAGGGCTCACCACCAGTCCCTAAAGGCAGCGATGGGTTACATTTGTGAATGTCCCATACAAACCCTTAGCCCTGGGTTCTAGCGCTGCTCTCCACATGGCTGCAGAGGAGGAGATGCTTTGAAAACCCTTGGCAGTGGTCACTGAGTGGGCCCAGGGGATCAGACAAGGAGCATGCTTTAACACGGATGTGTTTTATGTAACAGGAGAGGGATTCCAGGAGTATTTCAGAGGCCCCTCAGTATCCACGTCAGGTGTTGAGCCAGCCCCACTCCTCTGCTTCACTGTGCTGGGACCCAGATGTCTGACATGTGTTTGCTGGGAAGAAGAGTGGGAGAGAAGAGCAGGGAAGGGGAATGGGGAAAGAAGAGGGAAAGGGAGAGAATGGAAGATAAATTGGTAGGGGAGTAAGGACTGGAGAAAGACAGGGAACGATAAACAAAATGAAGGGGAAAGAAATAAAAGCTTACTGGCTATTGTGTAAATGGAACTGCAGTGAATCTTGACTGATTTGTTCATAAGAATGGGTAGCTTTTGATCATCACATGCCACTGCCCAGATGCTCTTTGAAGGCTTGAGCACTGAAAAATGTTGGATGCTTCCAGCCATATTATTCCAAGAAGAAGGAGAAGGAGAAGAATAACATGCATTTAAGTTATTTTTTCATAATAACTTTTTAAAAATAGCAAATATGATTTTATGATACTTTAAAATACAAATATAATCTTATTCCAAAAAGTACATTTTTGATGACCTTCTTTTGCTAATGTCCCAAGAGAAGACTTAAGGCTATGCTTATCAGGTAAAGCTCAATAAACAGATAAGCATCTGCAAAACGAAGTGATATCATCATGACAGTCCTTATATTTGTTTGGTAGTTCAAAATGTACAAACCTATTTCACATATACTGTGCGGCTGGCTCCTATGAGAAAAGAAAGAAAACAGTTTTTTATTTTTAATTGGGAGAATGTATAGCTAAAGAAAAACAAATCCTAGAGTCTCACCATCCAACTCTTCCAACTCCTTACGTTTTTCTCTGGGGTGCTAATAATTATACATATGTGAAGATGGTTTTGTAATATGAAGAACCTTCTACTTCCAGGTTGTCCAAGAATGAAAATTGTCAGCATCAGGAAGAAGTGAGTAGCTCTTCAATAGAGCATATTGTGATTACAGCTGCACTCCCACCCACCCAGCTAAACAGATGTCCACCTTCTAACCCCCAGTACCTATGAATGTGCCTTATTTGGAAATAGGGTCTTTGTAGATGAAATTAAGTTAAGGATCTGGAGATAAGATCATCCTGGGCTCAGGGAAGGCCCTAGATCCAATGAGTGGTGTCTTTATAAGAAGAAGGAGAGAAATATTTGAGAATTTGAGACATAAACACAGAGAGATGTAAAGATGTCTCCCAAGAAATCTGAAGATCAGAAAAGCAGGTTGTTGGCGAGGCGACTTTTATCTAATCCTCAGATTTTATGACTCAGAGCATTTTTATTCAACTGTATTATGTATTTATAATTTAGTGTTCTGCTTGTATATTCAGTATATTTTTATATGAATTTTATTTGTGTATAATTTCATATTTTTACCTATAACAGCTATATGCCATCAAATGAATATATCACAATTACCTGACCCTTCTCTAATTGTTGACTCGAATTGTTAAAATGGTTTTTACTATTATATATAATGCTGCTGCAGACCTGAGTTCTCATGCAGCCATCTTTCTTTTGATATCCCATGATGGTGCTTCTCAGCTGGGGTGAGGTCTCCCTAGAAACATTCAGCCATGTCTGGAGACTTTGGTTGTCACAGGTTATTGATGAGATTTACTACTGGCATCTAGTGGGCAGAGGTCAGGGATGCTGTTAAGCATCTTACAATGCACAAGATATTCCCAACAAATACTCCCCAGTCCAAAATGTCGACAGTGATGATATTGAGAAAACATGCCTTAGGATAAAATCTTGGGAGTGGCATCAATCAGTCCTCTTGAAATATGTTAGAGAAATATATAGAACCGTGTTTAGAGCAGAGGTTCAGAGAGGTAAAGAGATCTGGGCCACAGTCCATGGCTACTAGTGGCTGAGCCAGGGCCACAACTTTGGTGTATACTTCAGGCCAGAGCTGTCACTTTCCTGGCCCAGCTGTGTCTCTTCCACAGTCTAATGCCAGGAAAGCATCCAACAAGCTGTCTCAGGACCAAAAGCCAGTGAAAAATAAACACATCTGGGCCTTTGGTGTTGATGCTTTTGATGATACTGGGGGAACAAGTTTACTCCTCCTCTAAACAGAACACCAGTTACCCCTGTATCAGGACGACCTCCCTAAACACTCCGGCCACCCTGCCCTGCTGCACTGTAAGCACCTCTCATTGCCTCATTGCCTGCACTACTCACAAAAGCACTTTAACATGTCTGGCACATGGTAGGCCCTTAATTGATGCTTGAAAATGTCTGGATGATGATCAACTTAATAGCTTTCTGTGAACCATCCTGGGTATGCAATTACTAGTCTGAAATGGTGACTGTGGGAAAAGACATGCTTTTTGAAATGTGGGATGGTGGCAGAGCCTCTGTACTCTGCTTCATTCCCCGAGGCTCAGGGGCTGCTTTTCTTCGGATGGTGGGGGAGCCCATCATCACTACTCTCAGAGCATGATCGGGAGGGTGAGTACCTCCATGTCATTTGGGAAGCTTGTGAAGAATGCAGATAGCTATTTTATAGGCCTAAAATTCATCACCTCCCTGAAGCCCAGAGCCATGTTTATATGTGGATAGTTGAAGTGAGGCATCCCTTCCCCCTACCACCATCATGGAAGGAGCTTGGGTGTTCAAGAGAATTGATTTGGGCAAAGCACCACTCCTTGTCAGCAAATGGGATGAAACTGCAATAAAGCACAGGGCAGGGAAGGGGAAAATACGCCTTTAGCATAATAAGGTGAGGATTATTATCTTGTAAGAAATAAAACTAAAGTAAAAGGAATACAAATTTCTCATAAAGAATCTTCAGACATGAGCCTTCAGAATGACATTGATCCTCATGATGGTATCAGGTGCTGGGGTATCACAGGCACAGTCCAGAGTAAAACTCTGTTGTCCTCATTTCTTTTCCTCTGCCCCCAAGTGTAATCCAGAGCTCCCTCCCTGCTCCACCCCTTCTAGTTGCTTAGAAACCAGAGTATGCTCCTCTGTTTTATTGGGATTAAGTGGAGGTTTCAGGCACAAGAAGACTAAAAAGATGGAGATCTCATCACTCCATTGGGAGAGTGACACAGCCTTGGCTAGGGAAGGAGAAGGGACACCAAAGGCAGAAGTCTTAAAGGAAAAGAGTGCTATATGTCCCAGAAAACACAAGTAGACACAGACATGCACATGTGGCATTGTCTTCCTCATGCGGGAGAGGACTGGTTAGTAAGGCCAGGAGCTAATGCCTGATTCCCATTTCCTTCCCCTTCCCCTCAGGCTGAATGTGACTAGATCGCTTCAGTGGGAGCTGCTTCGTTGGCACTCAGCATGTGTTCAGGTGGAAGATGGCAAGAGAGAGAAAGAAGGAAAATCTCCATACTACCCCATCCTTCAAGGTCATGGAACAGGTATAAACCTCACTGCTTTATGAATTATTGGGTGGCAAGAAGTATTTTCCCTCACACTGCGACCCAGCTGGAGAAGGGCAAATAAAATTCCCCTTCATTAGTGTCTGTGGGATAGTAAACAAGTGTCCTCTATGCAGGTTCTATTCAGATAAGAGAATTGAGAACCAAAAGGGTCCATTAGCATCATGGTAAAATAGCATGTTGCAGGCTCTTCCCCATCTCTGACTGTCTCTGTGTCCCTGTGAGGAGAGACAGGACCCATCTGTATGGTCTCTGGGGACCAGCAATGTCAAGCAGGTGACACAGTTGTCCATAAGGCCAAAGGGGAGGGCATGGTGTCCCAATCTTTACACCACATAAGGTCAATGAATCACAGTGTGTGATCATAGCACTTAACTTCTCCCTTCCATGCTGAAGAGGAACTGACCAAGGCTATCAAAAGAGCTTCAAGAGAGTCTCTGAAAGGCATTGCTCATTTCAGAGGGCACATTACCTCCCGGAAGGACAGTTTGGTTGCAGTGGAGCAGTAAAAGTGTGTAAAGTGTGCTGCACATAGAAAGTCCCTATTGTCTGATATGCAGTGGAACAAGTGGACTGGACTCCTTCCAGAGAGATCCTTCATATTTTTAAAGGAACAAAAATATCTTTCATGTGGCAAAAATCACAATCCTCTCCTTATCCATCAAAGCCCAATGAAAACTTAACCTCTTTCTTTCTGTTTTATTTATTTTTAAAGAAGTGAACATATTGGCATAGCCCTTTTTTTCTTTCCTTCTTTTCCTCACTTCTTGCCAATTTTGTTTAAAGTAGTGCAGGCTGAAAGGTGGGTGTGGAGTGGGGGTGGCCATGGTAATGAGAGGATAGACTATAAGTAATAGTCAAACATTCAACATGTATGTAGTTATGCAAGCAGTCGACAAATAAAATTATTTTTTTATTCACCCAACATATATTTATTGAGCACCTATCATGTTGGTACTATGAAGAATAAACAAAATGAATAAGGGGGTCTAGTTAATAAGACAAAATACATATGCTGATCACTGCAATATGAAAAGTCAGTACCTTATGATACACATATAAAATAATATAGGATTTGAGAGAAAACTTTCAGCCCAAAAGATCATGGAAGTCTCAGTGGAGTCTCAAGATGACATTTTTCTCGGGCCTAAAGAATACACAAGATTGAGGCATGAGTGGGTGGGAAGTAGTAGAGATTACCAACAAATGACCCTGCATAAACAACAAGATGTCAACACAGAATTATGGGTTAAATACTGAAGATGGTAAATCATACAGGTTGGATGAAGTTTGGATAAAGTATGTGATGAAAAGTAGTGGAAACTATGTTTGGAAAGATATGTTGGTATCAGATGGTGGACTATATCTGGTGGATTACGCTGGCTGTCTAAGAGTGGAATATAATGAGAATGGTACTTCACCCACATTCACAGACAGGTGCATGGAACTGAGGCAGGAATAGCAGTTATAAGGCTATTGAAGTGGCCCAGAAGAAAGGTCATGAAGACCAGAACTGTAACTATAGGTTGGGATGGAAGGGTTAAACCACAGAGGTTGAATCGATGGGATTTATAATTAATCACTTATCAAGCCAAAGGAGAAGGCAAAGTTCAAGATGGCTTAAAGGTTTCCAGATTGCAAAGTCCAAATCAGGATGATCTATTAAAAGGAATTCGAAATAAATGAAAAGTAGCTGACTCTCGAGGGAAGATCAGAAATTCAGTTTTGGAAACAAGGACTGTGTAACTCTACTGGGGTATCTAGGTGTAGATGTGTTATCAGCTCTTTTTTTTTGCAAATGCACGGTTGCAGTTTCAAAGTTGGGAGCTTTCAGAAGAAAGTTTATAATTAGAACAGTGAAGCTGGCTGAGATTGTCACCAATACTCCTCGATGAAGATGAGGAGAAGAACGGGCCAGAGAAGAGAGGAGAGGAGAAGGGAGGTAAAATCTTTGGATAAGTTGTGGTTTAAAAAGGCACAATAAAGAAAAAAAAGATTAAAAAAAAGACATTGGAGAGATAAGAAAACAGGACATGGAAGAGTAATCAAGAAGAGTAATTTGAGAAGCTGGTAGATAAAAAAGAGTGCAATACGGTGCATTGGGGGCTGAATCAGACATTATTAGGTTTGCAGTATAAAACGGAAAACCAAAATAAGAGTGGTTTAAAATTTTACGGATTGGGGTTTATTCCACATAGAAGAAATATTAAGTAGTCAACTGACTGGCATGACTCCTCCATGATGTCATCAAGGACCCTGACATTCTATGCTTTTGCTCCATGACCTTTTGTGCATCGTTTTCCCTGTTAAATTTGTCTTATGGTCCAAATGGCTGCTGGAGCTCCAGGCATCATAATCACACTGCAATATATGGAAGAAGGAGGAGAAGGCAAAAATGCTCGTGTCATGTTTTTATACTACTTTTTAGATGATCTCCTGTAAGTCCTATCAGACACCTTCTGCATCCCTATTATTGGCTGCATTTAGTGACAATAGGGCTGGAAAATGTGCTATTTGCATTGTTGCCCAGAATAAAATGTGAGTCTATTTGTAAGTAAAAGGGGAAACAGAGACTGGATAAGCAATTAGTAGGAATCTCTACCATAGAAGCCAAAGGTAGAAAATATTTCATGTAGGAAAGTAGGGTCAATAGCAGTGGTTTTAAAAATGTGGTCACAAAACCAGCTGCTTCAGCATCACTTGTGAACTTCTTAGAAATGCAGACCCTTGGGCCCTACCTCTGATCTATTGAATCAGAAACTTTGGGGGAGGGATGAGCAAACCATGTTTTAATAAGCTCTCCAGGTGATTTCTGATGCTCCCTAAAATTTGAGAACCACCAATCAATAGTTTTAAATGCTTCTATTTATCTCAAATGCTTTGCTTCAATTATCATGGATAAGGCAGAGTATTAGGTCCCTCCATCTATATTATATCATTTAACAGATGGTTTAGTTAAGGGGCCATATGAGCAAATAATAATAATTAAAATTACACCAAAATGATTAAATGTTATTATAGCAATGAAATCCTTGTGAATGTTCCTTTTTATTTTACAGGACTATGCAACTATGTGACCATTAAATGATTATGTGACCGTTCTGTTTATCTGAATTTTTAGATAGAATTTTGACTTAAATGAGTTCCCAACTTCTGTGAATGTATCAGGTCACATGTACAGTGTGAGGCAGTGTCCCAACAGAAAACACACAATTATCTGCCACTAACTGGGGAAGGGAAGAGACACATTGAATAATCTTATAACTGTCAGGTGATATAACCATGGACACTTATTTCTCCTGTAACTTCTAAGAAGAGCTGTGAACAGTTAGAAGTAGACTGCTTCCAGTTTTTCTTAGTTCATATTTCCCCCTACAAAGAGACAAATAAATAGGCAAACGATCCCAAAGATTGTTTGAAAACTGAGGTAGGAAAGATCATCGTTCCAGATCATCTTATTACCAGATGATCAGCCAGAAAGTTACTGATGTCATATTCCCATTCATTCATTCATCCATTAATTTAAGCAACATTTGTAAAACATTTGGATGTACCATACCACATCAGGTATGGTACTTAGCGTGGGATACAAAGACAAGTCAGATCAGTGTCTGCTCTCAAGGAGTGCATGTGCACTCTATAAAGAGGGGAGATGGGTGGGAAAGACATATGTCACTGAGAGTTACAGTGGTAGACATGGGTGCAAGCCTGCATGAAGCACAAAGATCAATTCTTTCAACTGGTTTCTGCTGTAGATTTGAAGTTTTACAGGGTAGGGGTAAATCTGTCTCCATATTACAGAAACTCTTCCTTTCTCTTACTGCATGCTAATCACTGGGCCCCACAAACCTCTAATGATGATAGTTCTGCAGCTGCTGTAGTCAATGATCTCACTGTTAGCAAAGTCTTGAATAGTCAGAGCCTTCTGCTGTTGTATGTTTACTGTAGTGTGTAGACCCACATCAGTATCCAAGGGTCAAGCCTGAACCATAACCATTGTTTTCGTTAGCTCTGTATGTGTGTGTGTGTGTGTGTGTGTATGTGTGTACACTTGGGTGTGTGCACACATCTGGAGAACATTAAGAAAGCAAAAAACCCAACCCCATCATGCTATAACACACTATTGTTATTGAACCCAGGTACCCTATAAAAGTTGTCTTTGACTCCAGAAAGAATATATTTGTTCCTACACCTGTTGTTGGCTATTACCAAGTGACTTAGTATGGTCTTTGGTCAGATGCATTTTTCCCCCCTTATTTTGACATATTCTTCCCTAAGGTCATTCTGAATTTCTCCCAGATATGGATTCATCCACAATACATGGTGAGACATTCTCATGACATTGAGGGTCTGGGAAGACAGCTCCCAGGAGTGGCAATCTGCATTGCTTCCACTATTCCTATTGGAAGAATGTCTGCCACGGGAGCTGTACTTCAAACCAACTCACCATCCATAAAGGAATGAAAAATAAGGCCTGCAGGGTGACAAAACTGTGTTGCCCATGGGACAGTAAAGAACATAACCCAACTGGAATACAGAGTGAACATTGCATGGGTAAGACAGAGATAGTGGAAGGATTTTATAACCATTGGGTAAAGAGTTTGGACTTCAAGTGTCCTAACCAGCCACATGACCTTAATCATGCCCCTTCTCTGGACCTGAGTTTCTTCTTCTGTAAAATGAATAAGGTTGGATTAGAAGCCTCTTGTGACAGGTGATAAAGAGGAGGCACTTAAAGCAGTTCAGTGGTGTGTTGGAAGGGTCATTAGGGCAGATTAATCAGGACTGTAGAATGGATGGCATTGAGGAAATATTGGATGCAGGGAATACACCTAAGAAGTTATTTCAGTAGGCCAGCCTGCTTCCTGCTTGACACCTGGGTCCCTGACTCCCAGACCCAATGCAACAGACATCATGTCTCTGCTGCCACCACTGTTGTGTCTTCCCTCCATTGCTCAGAAGTCTAAGGCAGGGCTAAGTGTGACTTGCTGACAATTAGTTCCCCAAAGAGTTCAGCATTACCTCTCCTCCTGGATAGTTGCAGGGCAGGTCTCAGAGGTGGTGTGTCTGCTGTCTTCCCTGCTGATTCTCAAAGAGCCAGTTAAGTGCATTCTGCAGAAGCAGGTCGCTAACATCAGTGTGGAGGATAGACCGCAGTCTGTCATGGAACTCAGTTTCTCAAGTGCACATATGACTCTACAAGAGTCAAGGAGGAGAGGTGGGGCAGCTTTCCCCTCTCTCGGGGCCTCTTGGCTCCTCTACAAAACAAGGGACTAGTGCTCTCCTTAATCTTTGTCACTGGCACTCACCAAACTTACTTAAAATAACATCTGTGCTTGTGTAGAACTTATGTCCTCAAAGGAGGTGGGACAGATGTTGTTTTATCCATTTTATTTACAAGGAATCTGAGACTCTGTGTTGGGGTGACTGATCCAGTTTACAGAGCTACCAGGTTAGAGCTGGAATTTCCCCTGAGTCTTCCAAATCCATTGGTTGATTTTGGTAGATGGTCTTACCGGGGCCCTGGGAGTCCACCCAAACCTGGAGAGACTCAGCTCCTGGGGAAGGAATACTCCAACCTTTTTCTTCTTATGCTCCAGTCTCTAGACAAAGACCCCCATTGCCAGAACCCCATAGGAAGCCTCATGGCAAGAGAGTCTGGGTGATGTGACAGAGAAGGGCAGAATGTGGCTCCGAAGAGGCAAATAGAAAGCGCCCAGCTCACCTGGCATCCCATGCAGATCTGCACTTAACACTTATAGCCAGTTCCCCTAAAACAGCATCCTAAAAGCTGCCAATGTTCAGTGCCTGCTGCTCTGGGGTAGAAGGTCATAACCTTCTCTGACATAACTTAGGGGATTGGTGAACCTAGGTTGGTGAAAGTGTCATTTTTGTTCTCACACAACTCTGACTGAAATTTAGTGTTATTTCAGTTAGGAAATAGGTAAAAAGCCAAGGCATATCAGCAGTGACCTATTGTCAACAATAAGATATTTTTATGTATATTACAGATTTGACAGGTATTTGGAAATAGGCTTCACATTCCTCACTACTTCAAAATTGCAGTTATTATTACACTTGCCTATAGATGATGTTATTTAATGTGCTTATAAAAAAGCACATCTAGATGGGTGATGGGTACTAAGAAAGGCATTTGTGATGAGCACTGGGTGCTGTATGTAAGTGATGAATCACTGAATTCTACTCCAGAAACCAATATTGCACTGTATGTTAACTAAAATTTAAATAAATAAATAAATAAATAAATAATGAAAAATAAATAAATAATTAAAAAGGCACATCATTATATTGCAGATTTGTTTTTTTTATTTTTGACAACCGTATCTAAATAAAGTTGGTATCATTTTTATTTTATTTTATTAATTTTTTTGTCTTTATTTTGAGAGACAGAGACAGAGAGTGAAATGGGGAAGGGGCAGAGAGAGAGGGAGACACAGAATCTGAAGCAGGCTCCAGACTCTGAGCTGTCAGCACAGAGCCCCATGTGGGGCTCGAACCTACGAACTGTGAGATCATGACCTGAGCTGAAGTCAGACTCTCAACCGACTGAGCCACTCAGGCGCCCCATTTGGTATCATTTTTTAATCCCATGTATTTATACACTTAATTTTTTTTTCTGAGTCCATAGACGTCATCAGACTGCTAAAGGGGTCCATGGTACAGAGAAGTTTTAGGAAGCCTTACTCTCTGGGTCATGGAAGATCTTCTAGAGCAGGGGTCTGAGAAAGTCCTGGAGAGACTGTGACTCAGTTGAGAGAAACTCTTTCCTACAGTTTTGGTTATAAAAAGATAAAGCTCAGGTCCTATTCTTGGATGGAAAGTGGTGACAAGGATGGGCTGAATTGCTCAGCAGGGTCTGTCCAGAGAAGCAGAAATTATCATATTATCATATTATCATATTGTTAAGGCTTCTTGCCAAGACCTGGGGCATGGCGGGGGGGGGGTGGAGCACCCCACAAAGGGGAGTGGCAGCCTGGAAGGGGCGTGGCCGCCATGCGGACCAGGTGTGTGTGTGTGTGTGTGTGTGTGTGTAGGGGGGTGGTTTGAGGTTATTGCCACCCATGTTCAGTTTTCCTTTTCTGTGTCTTAGTTCTCCTGTGCTCTCCTTTACCCTCCACACACGCCTGACAAGGCCCACAGTCAATTCCCACTTGGGGAAGTAAGGGCACAGCAGTGAGAGGAAGGGGTGGCAGCCTGGGGAAGTGAGCCTGAGGGCCCGGTGACCATGCTGGCGGGAGAGAACCTGGACAGAGGTGGCAAGCAGGGCAGACGTGCTGGCCTTGCGATTCCTGAGGAGTTCCGGAAACCCTCCCTAAGAAGATCTGACAAAGACTGGATTCCTGCAGACACGCACACTGCAGGCTTGGCTGGGTTCCCCTACAACAGTGAATCCCAGATGCCAAATGACTGCAAGACACACCGTGGCTTTGCACACCACTAAGAAAGAAAAAATGCTGCCAATTATAGTTGTGAGGCACCATCAATTTTAAGATGGATCCTGATTTCAGACCTGCTAAACTGTGAATAAATGTGCTGTCAGAATTGATGGAATATGACAGTTAAATATTTCATTGAAAAGAGACACCCCTCCCAGGGTTGGCAGGCTCAGGGACATTTATATTTCCACTGGTGATCGTTGGTGGCCTTGTTTTTCTCCCCAGTG
Source organism: Cryptoprocta ferox (assembly GCA_028646485.1). NCBI lineage: Eukaryota > Metazoa > Chordata > Mammalia > Carnivora > Eupleridae > Cryptoprocta > Cryptoprocta ferox. Next base: position 94,691,696 of record CM053571.1, read on the forward strand.
TGAGAACCATGGCTGTCTCCTCACCTTTCTCTTTCTCCAGCATGAAGCATAGTGTCATATGGTAGATGCTCCAGAACAGTACCTTGTGTTGATAACAGACTGGCTATTATGAAAGGGTGAATTGATGCAAGCGTGGTCAGTGGCATTTCCAGGTGAGGTGGGGAGTGGAGGAAGCCATCCAGCCCAGCGGGAAAGATTATTTTACCACTGGCATTTTTTAGATTTTTTAGCTCATGGTGATAATAAAAAGCAGATCAACTTTTTTTTAAATGTTTATTTATTTTTGAGAGAGAGAGAGAAAGAGGGAGAGTGGGGGAGGGGCAAAGAGAGAGGGAGACACAGAATCCAAAGCAGGCTCCAGGCTCTGAGCTGTCAGCACAGAGCCCTATGCTGAACTCAAGCCCACGAACCATGAGATTAAGACCTGAGCGGAAGTCAGACGCTTAACCGACTGAGCCACCCAGGTGCCCTGTACATCAACTTTTAATCTATTTTATTATTATTGTTTTAAGCCCTCCACCCACAGTGCATGCCCTTAGTGCTTACACTCAGGGCAGACCCCTCCCTCTGCCCCTGTTTGTGTGTCTCACATACATGTAGGAAGGGGTGAAAGTGCCTGTTCACTGCTGAATGAACCAAAGCACAATCAGTGACCAGACATCTCTGCTGCCCTTGTGAGCAGTCGCTGCCTCTTTCTTTGGGATTTTGCCCTGAAATCCTGCAGATGCTGAGAAGCTCTGAGAAGAGGTACTGAATGCAGAACTGAAATGCAGAGCAAATGAACAGCTCTCACTAGGTATTGACATTATGCTCCACATGCTGTCCCTCTCCCTCGTCTCCCTATGACAGAATCAACACCACCATTCACATAAGAAATGATTCCCCAGGGAACCACTGAGGATTTGCTTAATGACTTCTGAAACAACCTCTGCTGTTGGTACCATGAATTGGGAAGGGAGGGTGTCCACATGGGGCTGCTACCTTTGTAAGCACTGCATCCCAGGCTTGTGAAGGTGAAGCAGGCCACATTTCCCCAGGGATGATGGGGATAGGGAGGGAGGAGGGACATATTGACTGCAGCTTGTTGGGATGACTTGACTTGTGAGGCCTGGGACAGCCCTGTGTTCATGAGTCACTACAGCTAAGTTTAGTGCTGGCTTCAGTGGCAGAACAGATGGGCAGTCAGAGCAAAGACATTCTGCTTGACTCTAGCCCAGCACGGCCCTGTCCAATTGGTCAGCCTTATGGCTGATCCAGAGCGGCCAGGTCTGCCCTGACATGGACACACACACACGGAACAGTGCTCCCAGGTCCTGGGTATGACAGGCAGAGGCCAGGAACTGTGACTTCTCCATTAGATCACTCAGAAACTTTCACTGAGCACCAGTTACACAAAAGAAATACAAGCCCCTCCCTCAAAGAGTGCACAGTCCAAATGGAGGATAGACCGTAATTGCACAGTTGTATCAACAGGACGCCAGCAGATGGCAAGTGGACAGGAAATAACAATGACTGAAACTTGGACAGTGTTTTGCGATTAAGAAAGACTTCTCTCAAATCTATCATGGTATTTGCTTCAAACGGTCATCACATGAAGTTGTACTATCATCCCAAAGTTATAGATCAGCACAGTGGGAAGTAAAATAAGCCGCCCCGTGTCCCTCCCAGTGGAGACAGAGTGGGGGAGCTGGTGTCCAGCATTCCTCCCTCAATTCTCAGTTCAGAATCTGTTTCACACCACTCTGCCTTTGTGTCAGGTTTTTTTGTGTTGTTTTTTTTGTATTTATTTTTTTTTAATTTTAGGATGGGTCATGAAGAATGGGAAACCCATTTGCTTGGTTAGGAGAGAGTGTGGTTTAAGAGCCTTGGTTCAGGGGCACCTGGGTGGCTCAGTTGGTTAAGCGTCCGACTTCGGCTCAGGTCATGATCTCGCAGTCTGTGAGTTCAAGCCCTGAGTCAGCCTCTGTGTTGACAGCTCAGAGCCTGCTTCAGATTCTGTGCCTCCCTCTTTCTCTGCCCTGCCCCCCACCCCCCGCTCACACATTAAAAAATTTTTTTTAAAGTTTAAAAACTAAAAAAAAAAAGAGTCTTGGTTCACAGCAGTATTGATAATTTAATGGACTTGGCATCTCCTACTTCATCATTCCCTCAGCCTCTGTTGCTCACTTAACATTTCATTGGGTCCCCAAAAAACTGGTTGCATTTTTTTCCTTACTGGAAATGTGCTTTATGCTGTGTTTTTTTGTTTGTTTGTTTTTGTTTTTTTTAGAAATGTAATTTTAGGGCCCCTGGGTGGCTCAGTCAGTTAACCGTCCTACATCAGCTCAAGTCATGATCTTGCTTTTCTTAGGTTTGAGCCCTATATCTGGCTCTGTGCTGACAGCTCAGAACCTGGAGCCTGCTTTGGATTCTGTGTTTCCCTCTCTCTCTGCTCCTTCCCTGATCTCTCTCTCTCTCTCTCTCTCTCTGTCTCTCTCTCTCTCTGTCTCTCAAAAATAATAAACATCAAAAAAGTGTAATTTTATTGCTTTTATGTTCACAGAGTATCTCTACTAATAGGAAAAAGAAGGTAAGAATACGTTTGATTATTCTACTTAATAAATATAGATGTAGAAAAGGTATATAGATATAGATGTACAGTGATATTCTTTATTACCCAGTAAGAAGATAGAGTCTCTAGTGATTATCACATTAACAGCATACAGTTTAATAGCAATATTTGTATGTGACGATTTTCTAAGAGCTCCCCATGCTTACTTATTTTTATTTTTAATTGAGATATAATTGATGGATGGCATCATATTTAGTCTCAGATGTATGACATAATGATTTGATATTTGTATATATCACAAAATGATCACTACAATAAGCTTAGTTGACATCCGTGACCACGCATAGTTATGAATTTTTTTCTTGTGTCGAGAACTTTTAAGATCTACTCTCTTAGCAACTTTGAAATACACAATACAGTATTATTAACTATAGTCACTGTACTGGACAGTACATCCCAAGATTTGTTTATTTTATAACTGGAAGTTGGCTCCCTTCACCCATTTCCTGCTTTATCCTCTTTGTATGTTTCCCTGCTTCTTCAGAAATCATATTTTTCTTGATCCCTGGAATAGCCTATGTCCTGAACAAGGGGATAAGTAAGTTGGTGGGAAAGCGTTGGTATTATTTTTACGGAGGAGTTGAGAAAGTACTACGAAGCCTCACTGAACTACTTTGCTCCTCCCCATTGTCCCTCAGGACAATGGTTAGATTTAAGCATAGTGGCATCCACTTCACCCTGCATTCTAGAAATTCAGGCCCACATGCAACCTCTTCAGGGAAACCCACTCTTCCCATAGTCAGGGATAGCCCAGGATGAGTAACCTGGGTCGCAATCCAGACTGCAGGCTGTTTCAAGTATTTTCTGTGCCTTTTCAGACAAGAATTTTGGAGATCTTGTTGTTCTAAGATCTGTTACAATCCTCCGATGACCACTTCCTGGGTGTTCTGGCCTGAACTCAAACATGCTCCCTGTTTTCCCTTTAGACATGGCTCTTGCTCATTTCTAAACTCCAGCTTTTAACACAGAACATAAAGGTGTCTGTAAGGACGAGCTCCTGCCAGTCTTTGGATCAGGAGCAACTAATCTTGTTGGATGTCATCTCCTAATGAGATGATTTGGATATCTTTGGGATGTGGGGAGAGAGTGGACTAGAGGGGAGAGAGAATGCGTCGGGGGTGGTGTTGGGGTGGGGGTGGGAATGCCGATGTTGGTTTATTGATAGTCGGCAGGATGACATTCTTGTTTCATCACATGATGAGTGTTTTCAAGGCACTGAGCCAAGACCAGCCATAAACCTGTCTAGGGAAACATCTCCATGAAATATTCCTGAGCTCACAAAGCAGATGTCTACAGAGGCAGCACGGCTCACCTGATTCACTCCTTGAGGCAGCCATAAAACATGTGATCTGGAGAAGGTAGAGGTGGGTGGGCTCACTGTAGTCAGTTGATGACAGAACCAGGATTGGAACTTAGGTCTAATGAACCCCAAGTTCATGTTCTTTTCACAGCTCCAGAGTGTGGACACTCTGATGATAGCCACTGTCAGTTCCCTGACTTTGGTTATGTTCCTTTTCTGCCCTGGACTTCAGGCTCCTCCTCTGTAAGATAAGGTTTTTGAAAGGCTGACCATATCTCCAGGATGTGGAGGGCTGCCTGACACTCAGCAGGTGCAACATGAATATTTATGAAATGAATGCCTCAATGTTCCATGAATGTCCATTCTCATATTAGCTACCTGTCTTTAAATCTGCTCTCCATTCCTCAATGTGATCTTCCACATTCTGCCTATTTTATAGGAGGAGCTTTTAAAACAAAGAACCTATTTCTAGTTCACTGTGTTAGTATTATGCCCATTGCAACACTCTTGTGACAAAAGAGGCATGGCTTTTTCTGTGAACAGTGATAATGCCAGTGGTGGATATATGGAAACTTCAGGCATTATACTCCTTCCACTGGAATAATGGTCCTTTTCTACCTTGTCTCTTATGCTTTGGGTCATTGGTTTGTACCATATTAATGTGTACTTCTTTACTTGTTATTGTTTTAAGTGCATGAGAAGGTAGGCATCCATGACTTCAGTATAGTTGATCTACGTTATTTTTGGTTCCCCAGCACCTGTTTTTTCTTCTTTTAACCCCTCAGTTTTCTTTAGATAACACCCATTCTCCATTCTGACATTATGTATCATGAGTAGAGCAGACCCTACCTACTTCAAGTAGAGATAATTAGGGTATTAAATGCTCATGGCCTCAGGGCTTTGTTCAGCACTGGGCATGTGATCCAATCAGAACTAAAGAGATCCAGTTCTTGATGAAACAACTAGAAATAAGTCTTTATCTTTCTGCTGGACTTGTTTCTGTAGATGTAAGCCTGTACTACCAGCAGACAACATTTTTACCTCCACCATGAGGCGAACATTTGCCTAAGAATGGAGCCTACACAGAAGAAAGCAGAGCTGAGAGACAGAGAAAGACATGGTTTGAGATCCTGGAGCCAACTGCCCCTGAAGCCAACATCCCCCAGGGTTTTAGTTATGTGAGCCAATACATTCATACTTTCAGTGCAGCCAGTTTGGTTTGGGTTTATTGTCACTTACAACTGAGTGATAAAATTCCATTGTACTGTGAAGCTCTGGATAGTCTAAATCCTCTGCACCTCCTCTTATTGTCAGGTCTAAGTTGAAGGGATGCTGAGCCTTGGTTTTGTCCCCTTCTCTGGCCTGCCTGTTCAAGCACAGCTTTGCACAGAGCCTTCAATGAGGATGGCTTGGGGCTTTGGGGATGCTGAGTGGAGGCTTGCCTGCAATTATCTGCTACTGAAACTGCTTCTTATAATCTTGATCTATTTACATGATTGTTTTCCTATTAAACAAACCACTGTGCCATGTTCCACGGAAGGTTCAAATAAATCATATATTCAATTCTGTCATTTTAGGGAAAATTCCCCCTATTTTATGTCATCTTCTCCTGGCCTTTTTGTTGCATTCTCAACGTTAGAGAAAACCAGTTACCTATGTTATCCATATGTTGAATTGTCTTTCCTCTCTTCTCTATTGTATTACAATTGATTTTCTCACATTATAATTTTTTCTGCACTTGCTAAGATAATTGAGCCCTTTTCTATGTTAAACCTTTGGCTTTCAACTACAACTGTCCTTTTCCTCACTGTTTCTTATTTATTTATTTATTTATTCATTCATTCATTCATTCATCCATCCATTCATTCCTTTATTTATTTAATTCTTGAATAATATTGTTTTTACCTCAAAGTTTTCTCTTAGATCTGCCAACATCTTATTTCACTGTTTTATTATTCAGTCTTTAAGCTATTTTTAAAAATTTAGTTGGGATTCTTACTACTAAGAATAATAAAAATATTATTCTTATTTTTCTAGAGTATGAAGCATTAGCACTTTGATTCTGTCCCTTGGATTATGTTTCTTCCATGCTGAGACCTCCTCTGAATTTTGTGTTCTTGTTGGTGTAGCTTGCACACAACATTTGATGTGAGTGGTTTGCTCTGATACCTGTTCTGATTCTAACTGCTCTGATATCTGTAGGGGATTTTGGCTTAGCTCCTTTTCCTTCTGTATATGAGAGTTGTGTATCTTCTCTATTTATCTAGGTCTGAGAGGTTGAGAATTGCATTCCATCCACTTCTCTGTATGAGGGTCTGAGAGCTTAGAGGAAGAGTCACCTGGAGCTATGCCCATTTTGTTTAATGTCTTATACCATAATATACTCCCTGTGTAGCTGTGTCTTCTCCTGTCCTGGGGACCCTCGCCAATTCAGAGCAGGTCCCAAGAGCTTATCTTTCAACAGGGAGGGCCAATGTAGGTTTATTACTGTATCACTCCCCTCTCTTTCATGCCCCATTTACTCCACCCAGCAAGAGAAAGGTAAATATATCCACTTCATCCACCTCACCTTAATTCAAGAGGTCTAATAAGATTTTCAGTATTCTGTCAACTCAGTAGCTCTATTTCAGGGGTGAGTAAATGCCAAGAATTACCTATTTTTATCCTTGGGTTTCACTTTTTGAAGTTTTTAGCTTGAGGTTGTGTCTTCTTACTTGTTAGGCTGCTGATAGTAAATTTATGCTGAATTTTAATATATTTGTTCCCTAAGTCAAGTGCCAGAAACATCACCAGAGGCAGCATGGCATCACCAAAAGAACAAAGGCTCTGCAGCTTGTCGGACCAGCTATGGAACCCTAAGTCTCTCTAAGATTCAATCTATTCTCTGGTCATGAGAATAATCACATTTAACTTGCAGAACTGTGGTGTGGTTAGGAATGTTATATGCAATGGACTGGCTGGGTGGCTCAACCAGTTAAGCATCTGCCTCTTGATTTTGGCTCAGGTCATGATCTCATGGTTTGTGAGTTTGAGCCTTGCATTGGGCTCTGCACTGACAGTATGGATCCTGCTTGGGGTTCTTCCTCTTTTTCTGCCCCTCCCCAGCTTGTGCTCTTTCTGTCTCTCAAAATATATAAATAAAAACATTTTAAAAAAGAAATTCTGTATGCAAAATGCTTGGCACATGATACATACTCAAAATGGTGACTGTTACGAGTAGGATAGGTGTCAGGCCATGCAGGATGGGTATCCTTCAATGAAGTAGTGAAGAGCATGAGGGGTGGTCATTTTGTAACCATGGATTACTGTGCGCACTTTCCTGTGCTGTTTATAAAACTCCTTGGCAGAATGTGGAGGTGGTAACTATGTGAGGATAGCATGCCACCTTTGTCTTCATATTAGACATATTAGCCTGACCCAGTGATACACCTGTTCTGAGTATCTAACTGGGGACTACATGTCTTCAACAAGGTGTGCTCTTGGTCCAACACATTTTCTTTCTTTATTTTCTTCTACAAATTCTTTTATGAAAGTCACATATGGTCATAGGCAGAGCTGTGATTTGAGGCAGAGGGATGTGTCTTACCATTCTTGGTATAGCTAGGATGATAGTTCCTGGATTTTCTACCTGCATTTTTCTCCACCATATTTTGTGATAGACAGTAAAACTTTTTTTTAATTTTTAATGTTTATTCATTTTTGAGAGACAGACAGAGTGTGAGCAGGGGAGGGGCAAAGAGAGAGGGAGACACAGAATCTGAAGCTGTCAGCACAGAGCCTGACATGGGGCTTGAACTCAGGAGCTGTGAGATCATGACCTAAGCTGAAGTCAGACGCTTAACCGACTGAGCCACCCAGGTGCCCAAACAGTAAAACTTTTGAAGTGATGAAATATTACTGCCTAAACCTGACCTGTCTATGGATGGGGCCAACACTTGGAGCTGTCCGGATGATCTGATGCATCTGCAGGCTCTCCCGGGGGTACCTCTCCCAACTAATGAAAAATGTCTGTATGTCTATAGGATGGAGGGAGCACAGAGATCTCTTTGGCACCGTCAGTGGCCTCTACATGGTGTGAAGATCGAAGATGTACATGAGGAGTATGTATGACCTCTTAAATATTAGATAAGCGGGGGGCGGGGGTCCTGGATGGCTCAGTTGGTTAAACGTCCAACTCTTGATCTTGTCCCATGTCATGATCTCACAGTTTGTGAGATCAGGCCCTGTGTTGGACTCCTTCACGGATTGTGCAGAGCCTGCTTGGGATTCTCTCTTTGCCCCTCCCCTGCTCTCTCTCTCTCTCTCAAAATAAATAAATAAACATTAAAGAAATAAATTTTTAAATATTAGATAAAGAAAATCTTATCTTTCAAAATTCTGAGATAGCTGTGTCTCAGAGTACCTGAAGAAAAAGTAATGATTCAGTAAATGAAGTCTGTTCATGTCATTTTCTTGTAGTTGTGTTCATTTACTAGTTAAAAGAGCTTGTGTGATGCATGTGCACACACAACTAAGGAGTTGTGTGATATTCCTATGTAAGTTGTATGCTTACATAGGAGACACTAGGGACTATATCTCCTCTTCATCTTTTCTCTAGTTCCTGGGCACTGGGAGGGACTTAATCTCTTTTGTCGAGTTGCATACAGCAGGATGCCTGGAGATATGTAAGACAGTGCTGGCATAGAGTTGGAATTTAGTAAATGTTTGTTGAATGAATGCAAATGAATAAAATCTCCTTTTAAAAATATCTGAAAAGAAAATGAGCTTGATCCATAGTAAGCAAAATATAGATGAGCCACAAGGGACTGACTACCTCTCAACACCAAGCAATGACAGACTATAAAAGAATTGAGAGAACAAATTGATGGTTAGCAGAGAGAAGGTGAGTGGGGGATGGGTGATTAAAGTTGACACTTACTATGATGAGCACTGAATAATGTATAGAATATTGTACATCTGAAATTAATATAACACTGTACATTAACTAAAACCTTAAAAAAAGAAAACAGAGAGATTGTAGGCTCTTTTTTTTTAAATAATATGAATCTAGAGGCAGAGGGAACCAATAAATGAACTTTCTCACCTCATATACTCCTTGGACTCTAAAGGTTTATTGATGAGAATCTTTGATATTACGGAACTACAGAGAGATGGTTGTTTTCACAAGACATTGTGTCTCAAATTCAAAGAAGCATAGGACTTTGTGAGAGTAAATTAAAATAAATAAACCAACAACTCAACTCAAAGCAGGACAACCCAATCAAATTCCCGTGCTTCAGTTTTAGGCCCTTGTTGGCAGTCAGGGTCCTGTGTACTTAGTTTGCTAATATAGTTAGAGTAGATGACAAACTTAATGGATGGATTTGTGAATATGGACACCCAGAATACCTTGTATTCTATTACTTGTGAAATATGATTCTAGTTTCTTTGTTTCCACATTAATGTTGAACTTTATTGAATACCAATTCAGGGAATCCTATGGACCAGGAGTGAACCAGATTAGGGTTGTGAAAGACCCTGGGTGCAGTCTGTGTGTTGCATGGGATAAGAGAAAGGGTTGAAAGAGCCCACATTTTCTAACTCTGGATCTCGCACTTGTTGACAATACTGAGCCATCTCTTATAGCTAGTAACACCCAATTTGGCACTTAAATACTTTTTTCTTTCCTTTCCTTTCCTTTCCTTTCCTTTCCTTTCCTTTCCTTTCCTTTCTTTCCTTTCCTTTCCTTTTCTTTCTTTCTTTCATTTATTCTTTCTTTTTCTTTTTCTTTTAGAGACAGAGAGATAAAGAGAGCATGAATGGGGGAGGAGGAGTGGGAGAGAGAGACAGAGAGAGAGAGAGAGAGAGAGAAAGAAAGAGAATCTTAAGCAAGCTCTATGCCCAGTGCAGAGCCTGACATGGGGCTTGATCTCACAAACCTGGGATCATGACCTAAGCCAAAATCAAAAGTTGGAGGTTCAACTGACTGAGCCACCCAGACACCCTGGGACTGAAGTATTCTCAAATGGTTTTGCACATTAGTTCTTTCCCTCTGAAAGCAGACAACAGCCCTTACACTTTTTTATTTTTCCAAGTGCTTAGGTCAGTGCAAAAAAGGACTGACTGACTGCCATGGATCAACAGATTTTCATTTACTAAGTGTAGCACCAGCATGCCTTAGGCTTAGCATGCAACTGAGTGTTAGATGTCAGACAGGGCCCAGCATGGATGTCACCATGAGAAGAAGCTGACTTAGCCCCTAGAAATTTCTGGTATTCATGACTTTTTATTTTTGTCCTTGGTAGGGAGAAAAATTAGGGAGCCGAGGCTATTTGGGTTGTCATCAGGGAACTAACAGGAATGGTGTAGGAAAGCAACAGTTATAAGTGTCTGAGGAATTTGGGTAGACATGTTTATGGGGTTGACATTTTGAAGGCTGGATAGAAATATCTTATGTGTGCACATGCATAAGAATGTGTTCAAGGGCCTATGCTAGTAAATTCTAGAAGGACAAGAAAATGTGGGAAAAAAATCTGTGACATATAATTTTTTCCAATAGATTATATTTTAAAGGAAAAATATAGATATGACTATAACTACAGTTAGAGCATCTTTTCTGCACCTTCTCAACTATGACACTTGGCAAATAGGGACAGGTCGACATTGAGATTGGAGACCATCAAGTCAAAGATCTGTGTGTGTCAACAGCATCATCACTGCCACTCCAACCTCATGACCCAAAGACTATTACATCAGTGTTTGACCCAATATGGCACCATGCTGGGAATTATTAGCCAGACATTGTTCTCACCTCAGATGGCCTTATGGATGGGATTATATGATTTGTGAACAAGACCATGATTTAGGTGCCATGCAGTGGCCTTAAAAGCAACCAGCATCCTTGAAAAGATTGCATATGGTGGATTTTTTTTGTTTTGTCTTATCACCATTTTTGCATATTCTTCCTTCTCAGTAGTCCAGGCTAATAGGAATAGCAACACTATATGCAGCCAACTTGCATTGCTAAATACTGGGAATCTGTGCTTGTGGGTGAGTGTGTGCATGTATGTTAGAATAAGACACACAAATATGGAGAATGAATAGAGAAGAAATCTACATACCTGATTTTGAAGAGCATTTAATAATGCTGATTCAGCTACTTATTGCTTGGGCTCCTATAACTGCAGAGTCAAATCCTCTCATTCTTAGGACTTTTTGAGCATGGCTGAATCCCTTTCTCAGAGAAAGAAAAGATGCAGGTTTAGGTTCAGGTCAGATTTTATTATTTCATAATTGATCTAGACAGAAGGAAGTTTTTAAACTAGGCTTCACATAATGAGGCAGAATTTATGAAATGCCCCTTGGATCTATCACCAGATACTTTTAAGAGAGAATTAATCATAGACCCCAGAGAAAAGGGCTGCTGGAGGGGAAGCTCAGGGGAGGGGGACGTGGCTGAGCTTGGCAGAGGGAAAGGAAGAGAGAAGTGGATGGAGAACAGAGGTAAAGTGCCGCATTACCTCATCTCTCCAGTCCTGAATTCCTTCGGAGTCTCTGTTCTGCTTTCCGGAGGGACTGGGCCAGTCTCTTCCTCTTCCAATCCATCCTGAACACTGTGGCCCTATTAATCCTCCTAAATCACTGCTTACTTCTCATCACTCCCCTTCTAAAGAGTCAGAGGTGGCTCCCTATTGCCTGCTAAATCAAATCTGGCCTCTCTGCCTCATTTGCATTGACTTCCGGAACTCGTCCCTTCCCAGCCTGTCCAGCAGCTCCCAACAACCACATCTGTCTCAGTAGCCTGGACTCACTGTGTCCTGCACAGATCAGGGTTTTCCCACCTCTGCGTGTTTGCTCCTGCTGCTCCTCCTGATAGAAATATTATGCTACTTCTATCTACCTTACCTCCCTCTCTGACTACTCCAGTCTTCTCTGGATGTCTCTCTTTGAATCCAGTGATGTGCTGGTAGATGTTTAACAATAGAATCTCTAGTGGTGGAGTAGGGTAGGGTGAGAGAATAAGTCCATTCAAATATACTCATTAGTTCATTATAGATATTAGTGATATATAAAGAATGTGTAGCATGTAATTTACAAATAATAAAATATATAGTACTTTTATTGTAAGTTCTATGTAGTGAATTACATTTCACAAAATGCTTTTATTGAAGTTTGTCAAACTTTTCTATCTGTAGCCGCCTTATGATCATAATTAACAAACAAGCATCATTTTGACATGAATACTGGTGACACTTTATTGAATAAAATGAACAGGAAATAACACAGATATATGTCACATTTCACTTGCTCATCAATGGCATGAGAGTCTTCTCTGCGGAATTGTATAATAGTTTTCAAATGCTCAGTGTGTGTATGTGTGTTATTCATAATGTAATGATTACAAACACTCTTAATTTAGTATGTATTATTTACATTTTCTCCATCACTTGGCTAAGTCTAAACAATCAAAAAAACAATAAACCAAGCCTTAATTTGTAGCATTTGCCAATTTCTGTTGTGTGGATAGCCCTGTCATGGCCAATTTCAAACCACCAATGTGACTTTACTGAATATGATTTTGAGAGATATGCAGCAGCACCTGATTATATAGTGTTTTCATCATACTTTATCCAGATATAATCTTAGGTGCACAGATAACAAGAACATGGTGTAACATAATTAGAAAATGATGATTTAGTATTTATAACTTTTGCTTTGAATATACTGGACTGTAAGCTTATATAATGTAATTTTCAATATTGGCCGACAAAATTCCTAAAAATTAAAAAATTAGGCCTCACAAGCTGGTTCAAGCTGTAGTACAACTTGACTCTATCACACCACTGTCTGACTTCAATATCTGGAAAATTAACTGCCAGTCACCATGTGAAGCACTGGAGTAAAGAGATAAATAATCCATCCTAATCCCCAAGAATTTCACAATCCAGTGGAGATGATGGATAAGTCAATGGATAATGACAATATATTTGGATTGCAGTGGAAGCATGAGGAGACTTCTAAGGATTATGGAGACCTGGGGAGAGGAGGCCATTAATTCTTGGTGGTGATCAGGTGGGTTACACAAAGAGTATGGTTTTACATGGAACCCAGAAAGATTATAAGGAATGTGTCAAGTGTAGTAGATAAGGCTGGACATTTCAGGCATGGAAGGGGAAGTAGGTGTATAAAGATCCATGTTCTTAGAGCACCAGTTAATTTGGCATGGCTGGAGATGGGGAGATGGAGATGGGCATGGGTGCAGGTGGGGAACAGCCAGACATTAGATTATTCAGGAAAACTGGAAGATGATTTGAGAGCATTCATAATCATGACCACACATGTCAATGTTTAATTACTCCTTATATTTCCCTTGGTGTATATTTTCAAAATGTTTCTTCTCATAAAAATAAATCTTGGTTTGCTTGGGTGGCTCAGTCAGTTAAGCATCCCATCTCTTGATTTTGGCTCAGGTCAGTTGTGAGATTGAACCCTTCATTGGGGTCTGTGCTGACAGTGTGGAGCCTACTTGGGATTCTCTCTCTCCCTTTCTCTCTGCCCCTCCCCTGCTTGCATGCACACACACTCTCTCAAAATAAATAAATAAACATTTAAAAAAATCTGAATTTTCACTCATATAATACTGACTCATTCATCTGCCTTTCTGGACTGTGCAGAGAGTCAGAGGAACTTTTTGGATATTGACACATGCGACTTTTATGGAACATTTTTTTCTCTTCTTGAATGTTTCAATTCCTTTGATTTCTTTTATTTTAGACAATGGGATACAAGACTTTTGCTTCCCATTATTTAGGCAAGTGGACAGAGAAAGCCCAGAATGGTGAAAAGTTAAAAGAATCTTGAAAATCAGATACTTCATATCTCTCAGGGCCATATAATTGGCCAGTGGCAGGGCTGGATGAAAGATCCAGTTTTTTCTGTCCAGGCATCTGCCCATTAAATCTGTGATTCTACCTTAATTCCAAATCTTAGCCACACATCATTTACCCTCCTGAATGGTTTTATAGTTTCCTGTGACATGGTGATGTGGAAAACATTTGAAATGTGAAAGGGCATTAAGCAAATCAGAGAACTGGGTTGATTGGCCTAAAAAGTTGAGCCAGCTTGAGCAGGGAGCACATAAAATATCTAAAAAAAACCAGTCAAAACCTTGTCAGAAACATTTGGAAACCAAAACCTTTGAACCCAGAACTGTAAAGGGAAGATCTTAAAAAATTGTTTTTGTGTGTGTGTGTTCAGTATATTCAATTAATATGAGAGCTTGGTTTCCAAACATATGGAAGAGATTTTTCATCAAAAGAAGGACTTTTTACTGGGTTTCAAATTTCTGGTTATTGCCTGTCACTTGATATAAAGTATCTGATTTTCAAGATTTTTTTTAAGCCAAGCAGAAAAGTAGATAAAATTGCTTTCCCTTCTGAAGTGGGATGGAGGTATATTTGTGGGGCTTATAAAGGACAGTCTCCTCAGTGACAATGTGACACATCAGTAAGGGCTTGAGAAGACAAGACCAACTAACTGGCAGGTAAGCACATTCACTTTCTTAGTGGAAAAGGTGACAAATCCTACAGGGAAGGGATTCTTATTGCCATGGTGAATGGTAGGAGTCCAGAAAGAAGAAAATGGTGGAAACACTTGAGAAAAATCTCCTGAAGCTACCTAGCTACATGGATCAGGACTACCTGCAAGGAACAAGTAGTAGGACATATTTTCAAGGGCTGTATAAAAATGCCCCTCAGCGTCAGCTTGACAAGTAGAAAACCCACCTCAGGTAGTCCTTCCCATTTACCTTCACAATTCTCAAATGATCCAGTTTGTTCTCCCAACCTACCACTGGGATGATGCCTAAAAATATCTTCATGATCAAGATAAGGAGTAAAGGGAAATGTGAGTGGTCCGACCTCACTTTGGCAAGAGGTATTGTCAAATTCCCTCGCTGTTTGGTCCATGATGATGGATGGAGACCACACCCAACCTTGGGCCTACTCTTAGTGCATGCAATGTGTACCTATGTTATAGCAGTTATTATATTGCTTTGTAACTTTTTGATTATTGATCTCTTCCTCCACTGGACTGCAAGGACCTTGATATTAATCATTGCTTTTCATCCATTTACAACACCAAATACAAGCTTGTACATTAAAGAATTGAATAAATATAGGATGAATAAATTTTTTTAAATGACTTAAAACTAGGAAAATCATTTTTTTCCTCTCAATTACTCTTTTTAAGATGGAGCATTGGTAAAAAATTTCTTCCAACTGTCATATTATAGGCTTCTCTCTATGACTCTTCTCTGTTCCACTGTAACATAACCTCATAGGGTCAGATAACATGTCTTCAGCTACTCAAGGGTCTCTTTATATATGGTCAACTGTTACTGATTTGAAAGCTAAATCCTGACTATATATGTTCTCTGCCTTCATTTACTCAAACAAAGTTAGAAAAAAGTGTATATAAACATGGCCAGAAGTAAAAAAAAATCAAAACAACAAAAAATTAAAAACAAAAACAAAACTTTTTTTTTTGAGTTTTAAAAAGAAATTCAGACTTATTTCTTTAGCAGTTTGGGGTATATTATAGAAAAAATTGGGCAGAAAGTAGAGTTCTCACATATCTTTCTATGCCCCTGCAGGTTCCCCGATTACTAACATCTAGCACCACTGAGGATACATTATTGAAATATTATTAACTGAAGTCAGTAGTTTGCATTAGGGTCACTCTTTGTGTTATATATTCTAAGGGTCTGGACAAGTGTTTAATGACATGTATTCATGATTACTGTATCATACAGAACAGTTTAACTGACCTAAAATTCTCCTGTGCTCCACCTATTCATCCTTCCTCTTTCTTCCTCTCTCTCAAAAACCACTGATATTTCTACTGTGTCTATAGTTTTGCCTTTTCCAGAATGTCATTTAACTGAAATCATATAGTGAATAGCCTTTTTATATTGGCTTTCTTTCACTTAGAAATATGCCTTTAAGTTCCTTCCATGTCTTTTCATGGCTGATTGCTCATTCCCTTTTATTGTTGAATATTATTCCATTGTCTGATTGTGCCACAGTTTGTTTATCCATTCACTTACTGAATAATACCATGGTTGCTTTCAAGTTTGGGCACTAAAAAATAAAGCTGCTATAAACATATGTGTAGTTATGAGGCTTTTGGGGTGACAGAGGGTTTCGTGGGGTCTGGAGCCAAGGACCAAGAAAGAATTCTTGAAGATGTCTTTGGTGCAAAAAGGTGGTTTTATTGAAGCATGAGGACAGGACCTGTGGGCAGCAAAAGCTGCCCAGGACCTAGAGAAGAGACTGGTTTTAAACTATGGAAGTCCGGGGAAGTTTCCTGTGAGATTTTCATATGATAAAGAAGACTCCCAGGACAGTGGAGGTCTAGCTATTGTCAGTGAAGGTTTTTTTCCCTCAGGCAAATCATTAGCATTAAGACAGTATGGAGTTCCAGGGGAAACATATTACTCAGCTAGCCTCAAGAATTTGTCAATGGGCGGCAGGTTATAATGAAATTGCCATTTCCTTCTGCCTTTGTTTCCCACATCACTATGGAGGGGTGGTGTTGGGGCTCCAGGAAAAGGAGTCTATAGGTTTCATATCTCACCTGGTGGGGGGTGGGGGGATGTCTGTGGCCTGTCACTTTGCCTTATGCTCCATCATCATGTAGGTTTTTGTGTGAACTTATGTTCTCAGTTCATTTGGGTAATACCAAAGAACATGATTGCAGAATCATATGTTAAGAGTATGCTTAGTTTTGTAAGAAACTACCAAACTTCCAAGTGGTTATACCATGTTACATTCCTATCAGCAATGAATGAGAATTCCTGTTGCTCCACATCTTTGCCAGCATTTTACCTCCCTCTTCAAATTTCCTTTACTCCTTATCTTGATGAACGGAACACCATCCATCTGAGCACTCAAGCCAGGCATATTCCATCTCCTCCTCTGTCTACTACTCAAATGAGTCAGTCACTAAGTTCTGTTGCTTCTCACACTGGTATGTCTCTGAGATTCAGACATTCTCTCTATGCTTTCTGTCCCCATCCATGAAACAGCCTCCCTCTGGCTTGCTCCCACACACACTGCAGGCAGCCATCTTCTAAAACTCCCTGTTGCTCTAGTGTTTAAAAAGAAAACCTTTGAAGTCCTCCCATTGTCATAGGCTAAAGCTCCAACCCCCCCAGTGGCTGCCAGGTCTTGGAGGGAGGGGACTTGCTCTGCAAGTTGTTTTGCTATCCCCCACCCCCACCCCTACCCCGTCCAACTTCCTGAAAGATGAAGATGGTATTTGCAGAATCAGCAGTGCCCCAAATTTGCCAAGCTATTGTAAACCATTCCACATGCTGTCCCACTTCCTTGGAACTCTTATCTGATTTTCTCTCTGGAGAATTTCTATTCAACTTTAAGACTCAGCTCAAATATCACCTCCCTTGACCACTGGGAGAGTAGGATCCCCAATGAGCCCCATGGTCTAGCTGAGTTATGCCCTCATCTCATTGACTGACTGATTTGTTTATGGATTTATCTTCCCCACGCACTCCCATGTATGTGAATTTCTATATCCTTCAAACCCAGCCCACCTTAATTCTGAATTAAATTTTAAAAAGGGCAGCCGGCAGGGAGGAAAGGCTAACTGTGTCTTCAATATGGCCTAATCACTTCATAGACTGCACAGCCTCTTGACCACCACTGGCTGACTGAACCACATAGGACTGGAATACAATAGAAGGAAGGGAAAAGAGGATGGCTGTATGGTGTAGCTGAACCCACATATATTTTCCCCTTCTAACAATTTTGAATAGGTTAGGAGGAGAAGAGGCCAAGGTCATTGCTAACTACTACTCTTGTACTGATGGGGAGGGGAAATTGTAAAATGTGAGACATGCAATTAGTTAGATGGTTGCAGAAAGACCATAAAAATTACTCATTGTCACAGGAAGGATTTATTCTGGCTCATGAAAATTATCCTGCTTCAGAGAGCAGGTTTGCAAGTAATTGCAACAATTCTGCCTGAATCTCCATGGACTCTAAACCTGGCCCTCTAAGTAATCTTTTGCAGGTGACTGTGTGCAGATGGACAGGGAGGGGGAGGAACAGGTAGCAGTTCTTAGGGGGAATAGACATTCGCTTTCTGAGACTGTTTTTCCTGGTCATCAGTAAAACTTCTCATTTAGCCAGTTATTCATTTCTTTCACAAAAGTCATTTTGATAATCTTGAAAATTGTGTCCCAATTCCCACTGGGTTACCTAAGAAAAGTGCTCAGCATGTGGTGGTGACTTGGCTGCAGACATTCAGCCTCAAATTCTGAGGCTCTCCCACAGGTGGGGTTGGTACTTTTTACAAATCTCCTTCCACCTCTGTAAACTATACCAGGAAGGATCCTTAGCTGTCTATTTCATATGCTTTCTTGTTATGTGTTTTTTGTTTGTTTTGTTTTGTTTTTAGCTGCTTCAGAGATATCTTATTAAGTCAGAGCGATGTTAAGTTGAAATCCCAACAATGCTACTTGCTGGCATGTGGCCACAGAAGCCCTTGAGATGATTCTGAGGAGGAGAGCAAGGAAAGTTCTTCTCTGAGAAGCACTGGACGTGATTTCCCTTCAGCAGTGATCAGTCAAGATAACATGGTTTTGTTGCTTTATAACCAGATGGGGAGGTCTCCCTCCACGGTATGTACATGTTTGACTCTAGAGCAGGAGTTAGCTGCTAGTGAGAATCCCAAAGTGAAAGAGGGCTTGGGACACTATGTCCCTAGTTTCTCTTAGAACAACCCACAGCTTTGTCCTGTCCTTCCCCCTGCAGAGACCCAAAGCGTCTGATCTGGGGCTACCAGAATCCTGCTTTGCAGAGATATCACACTTCCTTGGCCCTACAGTGACTTTGAAAAATGCTAGGTATGCTGAGAGATGGTGACCATCTGGGATGGGGATAGTTAGGCACTGGGGCAGGGAGGAAGCGGAGGTGGGCAGTGGAAGTTGTTGGGTTCTAATGCTGACTTGGAAGCTAAGTCTCTGTTCTAAGGCAAACTTGTTTCTCTGAGAGTTTGATGTGAAAAAGAAAAAAAGAAAATAATGCATACGTGAATTAAGATTATGCCTAAAATTTTCTGATTGAACTTCCTTCAGAAGATACAGAATCAACCCCCTTATTATTTTTATAAAAATTTAATATAGGGAAATGCCAAAGGCTGTAGTAAGAATTTACAAATATTTGGTCTTTGAAACAGCCATAGGAGGTTAGTGCTATTATTAGTCCCATTTTACAAAAGAGAAAAAAGATATATACATATGTTAAGTAGTTTACCCAAGATCACACAAATTCTAAGTGGCAGAGCTAGGATTTGAACCCTAGAAACCTGGTTTTTAGTTTGTGCCCTTAAATTAATTCCATGAAAAACAAAACAAAAAACTATGCTGTGCTACCTCCCAATCTTAAAAATGCCTGGATCCTCTTAACTCTTATGACTTCAGTCTCCATTCTGCTTTAGCCTTGAACATCCAGACCTCATCTTGAGTCTTGCTATGGCTTGGAACCACTTTGTCTCAGATTTTTTTTTTTCCAGTGAAAAGTTTTTTTGTTTTTGTTCTTGCGTTTTTTGTTTTTGTTTTTTAAGGAAAATAATTATATTAAAGCATTCATACATAGTATTCTTCCAACTCTAAAATTCGGTACTTTTAAGATTTATAAAAGACTGGGAATGGGTTGTCAGAAAATAAAATCACCCAAGGGAATTTAATCTAACTTAGCCTGTCTATGTCAAAAATCTGAAAATAAGAATTTATGAGACTGTTGTTTTTAGTTTAGTCTAATATTTATGATTTATATTAAATCTCAATATCCACAGCCATCCTGACCATGTTCTTCTAGTTTTAAGGACAAGGTCTCCAACTTTTCATTCAAAATGTATATGGCTCCCCATACTAGTCACCTCCTCTCCACCTGCCTCCTTACAGACCTGTCTGTATTAGCCACCCTCTCTAAGTTCTGTAATGCAACCTTCTCCAATTGTTCATTCTCTTTAATTAAGTCTTAAGTATGCTTGATTCTTGCCCATTCTAAAAATTAAAATGAAATAAAATATCCTTTTGACCCTTAGTACCCCTGTATCTACAGATGTTGTTTTCTGCTCTCCTCACACAAAGTTCTTGAAAAACGAGTGTATATCTTCCTTTTTTGATGTCTCATTAATCCAAGTTTAGCAGGTTTCTTCTCCCTAGCCTTTTATTTTCTATTTTGGTTTTTGTTTTGTTTTAGAAATGCAAAAGGACATGAGAGAATAAAGAAACAGAATTTTTAATCTATCTGCTCCTATAGAAAAGCCATATGATACCTGATTAAAACACTGTTGTGTTCTTTATATGTTTCAAAAATCAAAGTTTGTGAAATAGACCTAATCTTTTCAAAATCTACTGTCTATATCACAGTGCGTTCATATTCTAGTGCTGCTGTAACAAATTACCCATGAGCTTGGTGACTTAAAACAGAAATTTGCTCTTTCACAGTTCCGGACTGCAGGCATCTGAAATCACAGTGTAGGCAGGGCCACACTCCCACCGGAGGCTCTAGGGTGGAATCTGTTCTTTACTTCTTCCTGCCTCTGGTGGCTGTGGGCCCTCTTTGTGACTGCCTTATTCCAATCTCTGTCCCTGTCTTCACATGACATGCTCCTCTCCTCTTCTGTCTTTTTTAAAAAAATGTCTATTTATTTTTGAGACAGACAGAGACAAAGTGTGAGTGGACGAGGGCAGAGAAAGAGGGAGACACAGAATCTGAAGCAGGCTCCAGGCTCTGAGCTGTCAGCACAAAGCCCAACACAGGGCTCCAACTCACAAACCATAAGGTCATGACCTGTGCTGAAGTCGGACGCTCAACCAACTGAGCCACCCAGGTGTCCCTCCTCTTCTGTCTTTTATGGAAACACCTGTCATTGGATTTAGGGCCCACCTAGATAACCTTAGATGATCTCACCTCAGAACCCTTCACCTAATTGTATCTACAAAGACACTTTTTTCCATGTAAGGTAAAATTCAAAGGATCTATGAATTAAGAATTGGACATGTCATTTTGAGGGCAATCATTCAATCCCCAGAGGGTGGGCCAATAAAATGTTGTAGTGGAAGATTTACCTTCATTTTTAATATTTAACATACAGTGCTATTTTAGTTTTAGGTGTACACTATAATGATTCAACAATTCTATACATTTCTCTGTTTTCATCAAGATAAGTGTACTCTTAATCCTATTCACCTATATCACCCATCCCCCCACCCACTTACCCTCTGGTAACCATCAATTAGTTCTCTGTATTTGAGTCTGTTTTTTTTTTCTTTAAATTTATCTCTCTTTTTTTCTTTGTTTGTTGGGTTTATTTCCTAAATTCCACTATAAGTGAAATCATATGGTATTGGTCTTTCTCAAAAAGACTTATTTCACTTACCATTATACCCTCTAGGCTCTTCCATGTTGTTGCAAATGGCAAGATTTAATTCTTTTTTATGGTTGAGCAACGTTTCATTATATATATACCACAACTTCTTTATCCATTCATCTATAGATGGACATTTGGGTTGCATCCATATCTTGTCTATTGTAAATAATGCTGCAATAAACGTAGGGGTGCATGCATCTTTTAGAATTAATGTTTTGGTTTTCTTTGGGTAAATACACAGAAGGGAACTACTGGATCATATGGTAATTCTATTTTTAATTATTTGTAACCTCCATACTGTTTTCTACAGGGGCTTCACCTACAGGGTTACATTCCCAACCAAAAGTGCATGAGGATTCCTTTTTCTCACATATTTGCCAACACTTGCTATATCTTGTATTTTGATTTTTTAAAATTTTATTTATTATTATTATTATTATTTTTTAGAGAGAGAGTGCATGCGTGAGGGACAGAGGCAGAGGAAGAGAGAGAGAATCTTAAGAAGGCTCCACATTTAGCACAGAGCCTGATGCAAGGCTCAATCCCACAACCCGGGGATCATGAGCTGAGCAGAAATCAAGAGTTGGACACTCAACCATCTACTGAACCACCCAGGTGCTCCTTTTCTTGTGTTTTCAAATTTAGCCATTCTGACAGGTATAGTGATGTCTCATTGTGGTTTTGATTTGTATTTCCCTGATGATTAGTGATTTTGAGCATCTTTTTATGTGTCTGCTGGTCGTCTGTATGTCTTTTTTGGAAAATATCTATTCAGGCCTTCTGTTCATTTTTTTATTCAGATTATTTGGTTTCTTTTTGATGTTAAGTTGTAGAAGTTACTTATATATTTTGTATTAATCCCTTATTACATATATCATTTGCAAATATGTTATCCAATTCAGTAGGTTGCTTTTTGTTTTGTTGATGGTTTCCTTTGCTGTGCAAATCCTTTTTATTTTAGTATAATCCCAACAGTTTAATTTTGCTTTTGTTTGCCTTGCCTCAGGAGACATATCTAGAAAAACGTTGCTATGACTGATGTCAAAGAATTTACCACATATATTTTCTTCTAGGGGTTTTATGGGTTTGAGTTTTACATTCAGGTCTTTAATTCATTCTGAGTTTATTTTTGTGTATGCTTAAAGGAAGTGGTCTAGTTGCACTGTTTTACACGTAGTTGTCCAGTTTTCCCAACACCATTTGTTGAAGATACTGTCTTTCCCCATTGTATATTCTTGCCACCTTTATTGTAGATTAATTGACCATATAAGCATGAGTTTATTTCTGGGCTCTTTATTCTGTTCCATTGATCTGTGTGCTGTTAACCTTCACATTATAAAAAGTAAATATAAGTATTGAATGTACATTGTAACTCAAGCAAGATTTAGATTCAAAGAATAAAGAGGTAAAGTTGAGAGAATCTATATGTTTTGGAGTACTTATGGTACTAAGATTATAAGCTGCCTCCAGATTGATTGCCTATTTTGGCAAATTTTTCCTAATTGTTGATAGTAGATACTGGTTGTTATATGGCTTCTTAGTACCTGTTTCATCCATTCTCCATTTGGTAACAGTGTTGGGCATTTCCTCTCTCTTACACTAAACTTCTGGAGAGGCCTCCTCCCCACTTAAAGAGTGAAACACATGACACAGACCTGGCCAATATATATTTTCTTGACAAAGTGATTGGTTTAGAGATTGACGTATGACCCAATCACAGTCAATGAGAATTTTGTTAGGATTTTTGAGAGAGGCAGGGAAATTTACCCTAGAGACTTGAACCTGAGATGATTTGAGACTGTAGCTGACAAGGCTTAAGAATGAATCCTATACATGGGAGCAGAACAAGGTCTGCCAAAGTCACTCAAACTGTTGGAATAAGTTACTCTTTCAGCACTATTCCCTTTTATTGCTTAGGCAAGTTGATGTTGGATTGTCTGTTGCTTGCAACTAAGAATCCTACTTGATTGATACACCATTCTTTCAGAATAGGATGAAGTTATATTAAACATTTCAGGTGTTTTAAGAGTAATTGCTTCCAAAAGTGGTTTTTAGCATGTTCACAGAGTTGTGCAACAATCACCACTTTCTCATTCCAGTCATTTTCAACATCCCAAAACACAGCCCTGGATTTCTTAGCAGTTTACTCCCCTTACTCCCCTCCCCACATGAAACTTTGGTGACCAATAACACCTGTCTCTATGGATTTGCTTAATCTAGAGACTTCATATAAATGGATTCACATGGTTTGTGGCCTTTTGTGTTTGGTTCTTTCACTGAGCATGATGCTTTCATGGTTCCTGTATGTATTGTGTATTAGTACTGCATTCCTGTTTATTGTTGAACAATATGTATGGATATATGTGATATATCATGTTTATTCATTCCTCAGTTGATGGACCTTTGGTGGTTTCCATTTCTGATTTTTGGCTATTATGAATAATGCTGCTATGAACATTTGTATATAGGTTTTTGTGTGAAGGTATATTTTTATTTCTCTTAGATATATGTCTAAGAGTGGAATTCCTGGGTCATATCATAACTCTATATTTATCTTTTTGAAGAACTGCAAACATTTTTCAAAACTGGCTGGAGAAATGTATGAGATCTCCAGTTTCTCTATATCATCACTAACATTGTTATCATAGGTCTTATAGCCAACATAGAGAGTATGAAATTACATCTCATTGTGGTTGTGATTTGCATTTCCATAATGGTTAAAGATGTTGACCATCTTTGCATGTTATTTTTGGTTATTTGTATATATTTTTGGAGAAATATCTATTCAAATTCCTTAAACATTTAAAAAATTGTGGGATTTTTTTTGCCCTTTCATTGTTGATTTACAAGAGTTCTTTATATATTCTGGATACAAATCCCTTATCAGATATGTGGTTGGCAAATATTTTCACATCTGTGGGTTATATTTTCATTTTTTACTAGTGTACTTTGAAAGACAAAAGCTTTTAATTTTGATGAAGACCAATTTTTCCATTTTTTCTTTTGTTGCTTGTGCTTTTGGTGTCATATCTAGGAAACCATTCGAAGACTAACACAATGTCATGAAGATATATTCTCTTGTTTTCTTCCAAGAGTTTTAACATTTTAGCTCTTACATTTATATATATGATCCACTTTGAGTTAATTTTTGTATATGGCACAAAGGATGAGTCCAGGTACATTATTTTGCATATGGATATCATCATTTGTGAAAAAGACTGTTATTTCCCCATGAAGTCATCTTAGCACTTTCATTGAAAATCAATTGACCATACATATATGGGTTTTATTTCTGAGCTTTCAGTTCTATTCTTTTGATCTATATGTCTGTTTTTGTGCTAGTAGTATCCTGTCTTGGTCAATGTTGCTTTTGAGGTAAATATTGAAATTGGTTAGTACAAGTCTTAGAACTTTGTTCTAAGATTGCTTTAACAACTCAAGATCCCTTGAATTTTCATAGGAATTTCAGGATATACTTTTCAATTTAGGCAAAAAAGACAGCTGAAATTTTGATTGGGATAGTGTTGAGTCTGTAGATCATCTTGGGGAATATTACAATCTTAACAATATTATGCTTTCTGATCCATGAACAATAGAGTGTCTTCCTATTTATCTGGGTTTTCTTTAATTTATTTCAACAAAGTTTTTTTTTATTTCTCAGTTAACAAATCATTCACATGTTTTATTAAATTTATTCCTAGCTATTTAATTCTTTTTGATGTTATTATAAATGGAATTGTTTCCTCCTTTCTATTTTCTGATTATTCATTGCTAATGTATAGAAACCCAACTGGTTTGTGTATATTGATATTTTATGCTGAAATCTTGCTGAACTCATTTAGTAGTTTTTAGTTTCTTTTAAATTCCTTAGAATTTTTCTATATACAGATTATGTGATGTGCAAATATAGTTTTTTTTCCAGTCTGAATGCCCTTTATTTAGTTTGCTTGCCTAATTTCTTGACTAGAAATTCCAATACAATGAGGAATAGAAATGGTGAGAATTAGAATCTGTGTTTTTCCAAATATATTATCTCTTACAATTAAGCATATTGGCTATGAGATTTTTGTATATGCTCTTGATCAGATTGAGGAAGTTTCCTTCTATTCCTAATTTTTGAATGTTTTATTATGAAAGAATATGTCAAATGCACTTTATGCATATTTTAAGATAAACATGTGAATTTCATCCTTCAATCTATCGCTATGATATATTACATTGATTGATTTTCATATGTTAAGCCAACCTTGCATTCCTAAAATGAATACTATATGGTTGTGGTTATAATCCTTTTCATATATTTTTGAATTTGTTTTGCTAGTATTTCGTTGAAGAATTTTTTCACCTATATTTATAAAGGATATTGACCTTTACTTTCCTTCAGATGTCTTTGGTTTTGGTTTCAGGATAATATTGGCCTCATAGGATGAATTAGAAGTAGTCCCTTCTTTATGTTTTGTTTTATTTTTATTTTTATTTGAAGAGTTTGTGAAGGATTGGTGTTAATTTGTCTTTAAATGATTGGTAGAATTCACCAGTAAATCCATGTAGGCCTGGGCCTTTTTGGTGGGAAGGTTTTTGATTACTAAGTCCATCTTTTTCTTTTAGGTCTATTCAAATTTTCTATTTCTTCTTGAGTCAGTTGATAGTTTGTGTCTTTCTAGGAATTTGCTCATTTCATTTACATGTCTTTTTTGGCATACTATTGATAATATAGTATTTTTTTATGTAAGATTGGTAGTGATGCCCACTTTTCATCTCTTTCTCCTTATTTTTATAATTTGAGTATGCTATCTCTCCCCACCTTCCCCAATCTCTCTCCTGACCTTGTTCTTTTTCCCTCCCCCCCATTTTTTGTCAGTCTAGCTAAAAGATTGTCAATTAAGAGAAATTTTGTTAAAAAACAATTTTGGTTTTGTTTATTTTCTCTATTATTTTTCTATTTTCATTTCATATATCTCCATTCTAGTTTTTATAGTTTTCTTTCTTCAGATTATTTTGTGTCTGGTTTGTTCATTCTTTTTGTAGTTTCTCAAGGTGGAAGATTATGATATTGACTTGAGATATTTCTTCCTTTTTAATATAGGAATTTTCAGCTACAATTTTTCCTGTAAGTATGATTTAGCTGCATTTTATAAATTTTATTATGTTGTGGTTCTGTTTCCATTTATCTCAAAGTGTTTTTTAATTTCCCTTGTATTTATTCTTTGGTTCTATTTTAGGCTGCTAGGGCTGCCACAAAAAAAATATGGCAGATTAGATGGCTTAAGCAACAGACATTTATTTTTTCAAAATCTGAAGGCCAGAAGTCCAAGATCATTGTACCAGCAGAGCTAGTTTCTGGTGAGGTCTTCCTGGCTCACAGACATGGATTTTCCTCTGTCTTCACACATTTGTGTGAAGATAAATATATCTCTTGTGTCTCTTCCTCTTCTTATAAAAATACCAGTCCTATCAGATTATGTCCCCATCCTTATGACATCATTTAACTTTAAGTATATTCTTAAAGATTCTATCTTCAAATATATTCATATTAGGGGTTAGGTCTTCAATATATAAATTTTGAGGGACACAATTCAGTCCATAAAAAATTCTATTAGTTATTTAGGGTTCTGTTTACTTTCCACATATTTGTGACTTTCTGAAATTTCCTTCTTTTTTAAATTTCGAATTCCATTCCAGGTGATTGAAGAATATACTTTGAATGATTTCTATTCTTTAAAATTTGCTGAGGCTTGTTTTATAGCCTAAAATATATTTATCCTGGAGAATATTCCATATGCACTTGAGAAGAATGTGTATTATGCTGTTGTTGGGTAGAGTGTTTTGTAGATATCTCTTAGATCTAATTTGTTTATAGTGTTGTTTAAGTGTTATGTTTCCTTGTTTATTTTCTTCTAGCTGTACCATCCCTTACTGAAAGTGGGTTATTGAAATCAACTATTCTTGAATTGTTTATTTCTGTCTTCAATTGTGACAGATTTTACTTCATGTATTTTGAGGCCCTGTTGTTCGGTATAATTTTTTATCTTAAAGTCTATTTTTGTAATATAAGTAAAGCTACTCCAGTTCTCTTTTGGTTACTGATTATATGGTATTTTTTCTACACTTTTAATTTTAACTTTTGTGCCTTTGAATCTAAAGTATGTCGCTTGTAGGCAGCATACAGCCAGATTGTTTTTAAAAATTCATTTGCCAGGGTCCCTGCATGGCTCAGTCAGTTAAGCATCTGAATTGGTTTCAGCTCTGGTCATGATCTCATGGTTCATGGTTAATGGTTCATGTACTGAGGGTACAGAGCCTGCTTGGAATTTTCTCTCTCTCCCTCTCTCTCTCTCTGCCCCTCCCCACCTCTCTCTCTCTCAAACTGAATGAATAAACTTAAAAAATTAAAATAAATTATTTGCCATCTTCTTTCTTTTGATTGTAGTGTTTGGTCCATTTACATTCAATGTAATTACTGCTAAGGTAAGATTTATGCATGTAATTTTGCTATTTATATTCTATATGTCTTATGTATTTTTGTTTCTTTATTCCACCAATACTGGCTTTTCTTGTGTTAAATAGGTATTTTCTAGTGTACAATTTTAATTCCTTTGTTTCTTTTAGTACATATTTTTAATTATTTTGAGATTGCTTTATATATTATAACTAACATCTTAATTTATGAAATTTGAGAACATATTAATACCAGTTTAATTTTAATAATTTTATAATATTCAAAAATGTTTCTTCTGTATAATTCTATCTCTCCTTATGCTGGCACTATGACATCTTTTGCATTGTGAGTCCATCAACACAGATTAATAATTATTCTTTTATGCAGTTATCTTTTAAATCAGATAGGAGAAAAAATAGTTACAAACAAAAAAATACATTTATGCATTGTTTTATACTTACCTATAGTTAGGTTTATCAGTGTTCCTTATCTCTTTACCTGGACTTTAGATACTGTCTAATGTCCTTTCATTTCAAATGGAAGGTGTCCTTTAGTGTTTCTTGTAAGACACATGTGTTAGCAATGAATTCACTCAGATTTTTGTTTATCTGGGGTTGTCTTAATTGATCCTTTGTTTTCATATGGTTGTTTTGCTGGATATAGATTTCTTGGTTCATAAGAAATTTCTTTTAACTTAATTTTAAGTATAGTTGACACACAATGTTACATTAGTTTTAGGTGTACTACATAGTGATACAACAACTCTATATGTTATGGTATGCTCACCACAGGTGTAGCTACCATCTCTCACCATATAACACTACTACAATACCATTGACTATATGCTTTATGCTGTAACTTTTATTCTCATTACTTATTCTTTTCATAACTGAAACCTTGTGTCTTTCACTCCCCTTTACCCATTTCACCTATTCCCCTACCCTCCTTATCTCACTGCCTTCTTGTCTCCAGGACTTCTGATGAAGAGTCAGCTGTTAATTTTATTGAGGGTCTTTTGTACATAAGTCACTTTTCTCTTGCTTCTCTCAAAATTCTTTTTGTTTGTCTTCAATAGTTTGATAAGCTTAGCTATGGATCTCTTTGAGTTTATCTTATTTGGAGTTTGTTGAGATTCTTAAACATGTAGATTAATTTTTTTAAAGAAATTTGGGGAAATTTTGGCCATATTTGGTCCTTTAAATATTCTTATCCCTTTGTTTCTCTCATCTTCTTCTGGTCCTTCTACTTTGTGTATGTTGATGCTATCCCACAGGTCTCCAAGGCTTGGTTAATTTTTCTTCATTCTTTTTCATTCTGTTCTTTAGACCAAATAATGTCAATTAAACTATCTTCAAGCTCACTGATACTTTTTCTGCCAACTCAAATTTGTTATTGGACCATCTTAGTAAAATTTTCATTTCAGTGATTGTAATTTTCAACTCCAGAATCTGTGTGTTTGTGTGTGTGTGTGTGTGTGTGTGTGTGTGTGTGTGTGTGTTAATATTTTATTTCTCTATTTGGTGAGGCATTCTCATATTTTCCTTTAGTTCTCTAGACATGATGTCCTTTAGTTATTTGAACATATTTATAATAGCTGATCTAAAGTGTTTGTCTAAAAGTCCAATCTGGGGTTTCTCATGGACAATTTCTATCAACCACTTTTTTCCCTGTATCTGGGTCATATCTCCTGTGTCTTTGAGTGTGTCAAAATTTTTGTTGAAAACTGGACATTTAAAAATAATTTAATGTAATAACTCTGAAAATCAGACTTCTGTCAAAAGTTGCTGGTCTTATTTGTTGTTTGTTTAGTGTCTCTCTTTGAACTATTTCTGTAAAGTGTGTATCTTTGCTGTGTATGGTCACTGAAGTCTCTACTGTTTAGCTTTGTAGTCAGCTAACAATTGGATAAAGGTATTTTTTTAATTAAAAAAATAGTTTTAAGTAGTCTCTACACCCAACATAGGGCTCAAACTTACAATCATAAGATCAAGAGTCATATGCTCTACCGACAGAATCAGCCAAGTGACCAGGACAAAGATATCTTTAAATGATTTAATCAGTAACTGTTCCAACTTTTGTTTTGTGCTAGGCATGGATTCTGGGCTCTGGTAGTTTACAATTCTGCCTTAGCCTTCACTTCTTGCTATTGCAGCTAGAGGTGAAATTTTAGGGCCTTCTCAGGCATGTGCACAGCCCTGCAAATGTGTGGGCTTCTAAATTCCTAGCAATATGTCAGGGATTTACAATGCCTTTTATGGACATTGTTTTTCCTAGATTTTTCTTTTAAACTTTTTTCTAAACCTCATGTTGTCTTACCTGGTGTTACCACCTCAAACAGTAGTCATGTTAAATATTGTGACTGATTTTTATTGTTATTTTTGACAAACCCTCTGGGATAAATCTGTCAGACGTCTGCAAATTTTAGAGGTTCTTATTCCACCATTACAGATGTATTTCCTAAACCCATCTCCTCTTAATTGCAAAAGACCAAGCTGAGTTTTGTTATTTTCCCATTTAGATCTATAGATGCTAGCAACTACTCTCCCATCAAGTTCAACCCTTTTCAAAACAGCATATTCATTTTTTCCATCTGACTATGTCTAATAAAACCATGCTCTTTGTTTTCTTTTCCCATGGTGGGAAATTCTATTTTCCATTAAAACTTTTCTGAAAACTGAAGGTCCAACTTAAGCATGTTTCCTTAAACTAATAGTTCGTGGGATGGAAACATGCAATTCTTGTTCAGCATTTTGCACAATTATTGTTATCATTCTAAAAGATAGGTAACAAAATAAGAGCATTGTCTTCATTTTAAACTTTAGCATACCAACATAGGCAATAAAAGTAAAAACAAAAACTGAATTTCCAAGTTGTAGGGAAGAGCAAATGACAAAGTTTGTGTGAAAGAGATTTATAAATTAAATGCTACAGAAAGTTTTATAATTCAACATGAAACCGATCATCAGCTCTATCTTAGATGTTTGGAAGCATTGGAACCCAAGGATATTATTTGTGTAAGATTTAGAAGGGATGAGTGACACGTGAGAGATTAGAAAGCTACTCGCAGGCTCTACACTAAGAATATATTTCTCCTTAAATTTTGCTCCAAAGGCACCTCACTTAACTCACCCTCATCTCAGTTCTGCTACTTATTTCATCTTTTCCCATCCCCTCCTCAAAGACCAACATTTCTATTTTCTTTGTTTTTCACAAATGTGTATGATGAAGGCAAATGCAGACAATTTAAGCTGTTTAGTGGCTCTAGATTGCTTTGTGCTTGCATCAGACTCAGAACAGACATTGCCAGTACTCTTATCAGTCCCTTAGGCATTGCTCCCCTGGTCAGTAGCTACTGCAGGCAAAGGAGGATATGGAGTGGCATTGGGGAGAGGAGCCTTTGCTGGAGAGGGGTTCTTCTACAAGAGCAGTGTCCCTGTGTTAAAGGAACTCCTTCTGGGAATTCAGCCCAATAGAACCACAGGTATGCACAAACAGGGAACAGAGAAATCAATGAATGTCTGGTCTGTGTTTGGGCTTGTGGAAAAGGATTGCATTTCCTTTCTTTTTGTCTATTCATAGATTCTCAGACCACTAATTCCTTTAATCAATAGCGAAGATTTGTACCAGGTGTCCCAGAGATGCCAGCATTTGCTTGTCGGGTTAATGCCACTTAATCCCTTCTCTTGCAGAGCCTGCTCAGGGACTCTATGTAGAACCCACGTGGCAGCTGGCTTCTCCAGAGTGGTTAAGATGCATAGGACCATGGATTGAGAGAGGCCAGTGACAACCTCTCTTTTACTAGTCATTGTTCATACCACACTTTTCTGTACAGTTTACAAAGAGCTTTGACATTCACATTGCAGCAGAGTTTCTATATCACATAAAATCCAAGAAATAAAAATGCAGAAAATTAATAGATGACACACCATTGATTATAAGACTATCGCAACTTCAGAGACATTAAAGTGTGACTAATAAATGCATGTGTGTGTGTGTGTGTGTGCGCGTGCATGCATGTGTGTGTGCACATTTGTGTACCCTGGAATCTTGTATCTTGTATCCTGGAATCAATTAAATCTAATTCCGTGTCTATTTAACAGGCAAGAAAACCTAAGGTCCAGAAAAGTTAAATGACACAGCTAAGTTACTAGCTCAGTGATTCCCACTATCCTAGTTCCTAGGTCTGTGCAACTTTTAATACAAAGTCTGTAACAAAAGTATGTAAGAGAACTTGAACAAACCATATACCTACTCTGTATTGTATTTCTCTCATCTGTGAAGTCGGGATAAGTATAGTTGGTGTCCCTGCACCAGAGAGTTATTATGAGGCTCAAATTAGATGATGCAACTGATTCTTCTATTTTTTTCATTAACTGACAAAGAATTACTGATTGTCTCCAATGTGGTAAGCACCATGTCAGGTTTGAGGGGTTGAATGGAGACAAATATGCCCCTTGCCTTTGTGAAATTCCAAATATAGCACTTTGTAATGTACAGAAGACTATACAATTATGATGTATTATTGTTGGTATTATTATCATAAGAGATGCTGACAGAAAAGCCCTTGAATGGGGCCTCATGGGGTTGACAATGAGGGAATAGAAGGTGTCCCACCTTTTCCTAAGATAAATCTATAGATATGATACACAGGCTTTTCCCAGGCCTAATGGAAACACCTAAATGTCTTAAATCTAAATTCATGCCTCAATGCACTTTCCCAATCCTTTCTTGTTATGAGACTCCTTATTTCCTTTCTAGTCCCTTGAACAAGGGTTTTCCCATTTGTGTTTCTTATAACCATTCTTTCATCTTCTCAACTCTATTTGGAAAAATCCTGCCCATCCTACAGCCCCAGGTTTTCTGAATATCTTTCTAATCACCACATACCACAGTGATTTCCTTCTTCTCAATCTCTTTAGCATGTTTTGTGGCCCCAATTATTTAGTGTTTGCCATGATCTAATTTTGCTGAAGCTAACTCTGTGTATGTCTTGTCTTCCTACCTGAGAAAAGGCCCTACTTTACTCATCATTGCCTCTTTCTCAGCATCTAATATCCATGTGTTGATTTAGTGATGTTGGAGCTTTCCCCCATTTTAAACTGTCTCACCATCCTTATCTGTGGATTCAGTGAAGTGAATGCAGCCTTTTATAAAATGGAAATCTGGGTTCTAGCCAAAGTTCTCTGTGGTGAAACCAAAGATAGAAACTGGTATAATGTCTCATCCAGAGATGTTGTCTAATTTGAAAGCTGAACAAGTGACAAGTGAGCTTCTTAAGGTAAGTACATTGTGCCCCACTCCTTTCTGCTTTTTGTTGTATTTTTCTAGCATACTTTTCATTCTCTGATCTTAAGGAAAGAACAGAATTGGTATGGAGCACTAGGGACAGTAAAATTAGCAGGGATGGCTCCATGGTTCCTGGGATTATAATTATTGCTTACTTAATATTTGTTGAATGAATAAATGAAAGAGTAAACAAGAGCTAGGTGGCCATGTGAGAAGGTAGCCAAGTGAAGTGGCAGAGGCCAGAGGCTACAAGGTCTAGTTCATTTTTTTTTTGCTAACTGGCAGATGGCGCAATTGTTGCCTGGGAGCAGTTGTATGATTACAACATCTTCCTCAAACAGAACAAGCCCACTCCCACTTCAGGACCTTAATATAATATTGTCACTTCCCAGGTGCTCTTTCTCCAGATTATGTGTGTGGTATATTCTCTTATCTCATTCAGTGCTCTGTTTAAATAAAACCCCAGGAGAGAGTTCTTTCAAAACTACATCTAAAATAGTATCTTCCATCACTGGCTATCCCTCAATGTACTTTCTTTTCTTCATGGCACTCATCACCCCCCAGAACTGTTATAGTCTAGATAAAGGCTCTGCTTAGACATGTGCAGTACATAGCCCATGTGGCCATATGCAGTGGTCTGTCTTTAGAGGGCATAGCTATATATTGCTTTTTGTTTATTTTTGGTTTCATCATTAGAATATAAGCTGCATGATAAAGACATCGCTGTTGTCCATTGAATCCCTAGCACCTAGAAAAGAGCTTGGCACAAAGTAGTATTCAAAAAATATTTGTTGGATGGATGGATAGAAGGATGGATGAGACTTGAGACTAACTTTTCTTTACTCCTATGGCATGGTACAGATCTCTTCCCTACATCCTTTCCCAAACAATGGAAAGCAGGGTTTAAACAACTTCTTTCATAGATCTGTATCATATCAAAACTTGTAAGACAATAGTGACCGTCTCATGCAAATTTCTTATTTACATGCATAGAAACTGAGGCTATGAGAAGTACTGTGGTTTTTCCTAGATCACCTTAACAAGTTCATGAAAGAGTGGCAGAGCTAACCAGAATCCAGACCCTTTGTTGCTCAGCCTAGTGCTCTTTCATTCTACATTGTTGACAATCCCACTTGAGTGATAGAAGATTTAATCCTTCTATAATATAAAATAGACCCATATCTTGGATCTGAGTTTTCTTTTTGAGACAGGAAGTTGCAACTAATTTTTATGGCCCAGAATGGCTTTCAAAAAGCTCTGACCATCTGAACCCAAGCTAAACCTAGGCTGTTTTTCTATGGATCTACTTGTAACAAAAAGCTGACCCTACATGTAAAAAAGCCCTATTCGGCCAGGATCCTGCTATCAAATGATCAGAAGGCTGGCAAATGATCCTTTCCTGGTGGAGCCATCCAAAATTATCATTAACAACCCAGACATTACATGGGAAGATATATACAGAATATTCAATCTTTGAGGCAACTGCTGTGACAACCCATTCCAGGCTCATCACAGAAAAGTCAAGGCCCAAGTGTACTTAAATACATGAAGTCTTTATTAAGAGCTACCTCCTGGGTCGCCTGGGTGGTTCAGTTGGTTAAGCATCAGACCTTCGATTTTGGCTTAGGTCATAATCTTGCAGTTTGCACATCGGGCTCCACGCTGACAAAACAGAGCCTGTTCAAGATTCTCTCTCTCTCTCTCTCTCTCTCTCTGTCTGTCTTTCTTCATCTCTTTCCCTCTCTCTCTGCACCCTCCCTGCTTGCATGCTCTTTCTATCTCAAAATAAACTTACAAAAGGAGCTACCTACTGCCTAACATTAGACTTCAATATAGTTGTAGAGATGAAGGAAAAATCTATATCAAGTGCACACAAGATTAAATGTGATGAGTTATGTGTAAGAAAGAGAGTCAAAGAGTTCAGGAAAGGATGGATGGCTCAGAGAAGGTTTCAGGAAGGAAGCAGTAACTCCACTGAGGGATAGATAGGATTGATAGGGTTTAAGCACATTTAGAATGCATACAAAAATGAACAAAGCCATGGCAGTGGGAATGGTGTAGGACCTAGATTACAAGAATACTTATAGGATAGACTAAGATCTAGAGAAAGGTATTCGCAAGAATGGAAGATCATAAGTAACAGAGGCACATTATGGAGAGTTGGAAGTCAGAAAGAGGAATTAGACATGACACTGTAAAGGATAGCAAGTAAAATTAGCAAAAAAAAAAAAAAGTGACATGATGGAAGGAAGACACCAAGAGGTTGATACGGGTTGGTTGAAAGGGAAGAGACAATTGAAGGCAGAAAAAGCTGTGTGGAGGGCTAAACAAGGGAGGAAAGTATTTGACACAATGAAACCCATCTCTGCAATTGGCATTCTTTGCCTCCACCCTCCTCAAATGTATTCCACCTTGTATGGGTAGATTCTCTTCTTCCAAATATCAGGGAAATAAAATCTACAGCTCTTCTCAGAGAGCTGCCTCTGTCATTCATGACCCGAAAGGTTGGAAATTTCTTCCTTTGGTTTAACTTGAATCCTTCTCATGGCCATTAATGTTTTCCTTCCTCTGAACCCAGTAGTCAGGTGAAAAGGAAGTAATCCTGTATAGCAGGTTTCAAAAAGTCATCCTAGAATGGTACCCCTGGAAGGAATCTTTGAAACCATTCAGTTCTACCTTCTTTTAAATATCAGAAAACAGAAGAAGGTCACACAGCTAGTCTGTGGCTGGACTGGAAGGTTCTACCACCACCCTTTACCATTCCCATCTTCTGGTCATTAAGAACATTCCCCAATCCTGCTGCTCCCCACAACCCCACTAGCTCAAAAGAGGAGTTTTACCAGTTCTTTCTGGGAGCAGTCAAAATGCAAAATTTTATAAATGGCTTACTTGGGGACCATAGAAACTTTGTTTTCAAAGGAGGTATTGGGCACCTGGGTAGCTCAATTAGTTAAGTGTCCTACTTTGGCTCAGGTCATGATCTCCCAGTTCGTGAGTTCGAGCCCCGCACTGGGCTCTGCACTGGCAGTGCGCTCTCTCCTCTCTCTCTGTCCCTTCCCCATTTCTGCTTTCTCTCTCTCTCAAAATAAATAAATTTAAATAAATAAACAAATAAAATAAGGTATTGATTTTGACCAATCATCACTGCCATCCCATTGACAATTTACTACCTCCTATGTTTGTTACCAAACCCATTATGTACTAGCTATGAGTGCATACATATCTGAGGATCTGACCTCATCCTCTTTTTGGCCTTTGACATAATCCAGAAGCTGAACAAATCCTTTTCAGCTCCCATCCTGAGCAGCATCAGGGACAGCCTTTTATGATATCAATGTACATCTTGACTTGAGGTTCCAGGCAATCTTTCTTCTTCCTCTTCAGTTCTAAAGCCTGGCTGCCGGGGATGCACATGCCTGAGACTTGGATTCTATCCCCTCTCTAATGTTTTAATTGCAGGCAAAACCACAAAGAAAAATTTCCTTTGGTAAGTCCACTTCAAACATGCATAGCCAGTGAACGTTCAGTAGGATAGAATTTGGGATTGGGAGGAGTGTGCTGACCTGACCAGAACTCATTTGCATGCCATGGATTTTTTCTTACCTGTACCTGACATTGACTAAGGAAATGACTGTCTGTCTCAGGGAGCTTTGCTGCTGCCAAATTATTTTTTGGTTTATCCATTATTTTCCCTTTTTCCATTCTGGCATTCATTGCTCCATGTTGGTCAGTGTATAATAGGAAACAGAATGTGCTTACACATCGAAAACTTTAAAATATGCTACTCATTTAGTGTGGAAACTTGCCTGGGGGCAGGCTTTTCTGGTGACCAGTATAAGATATGCACATTCAAAGAATCCTGAGTATAGAACTTGACCTACAGAGGTTATCTTTTGGGCTAGCTGAGGATTAGCCATGTCAGGAAGAAAGCTTCTCTGACTTTCTTCAAAAGTTCTAGAGAATAATTTTTCAGGCTGTTCCAGTGTCCTGCTTTAAGCCAGGAGAGATAAAATAGTCTTGCCTCTGATCATAAAACCTTGGCACTAAAGGTAAACCTATTGATAAAAATGCTGGGGGCCATAAAGAACAAATGATATGGCTCATTCAGTAAGGCATTATAGAGATGAACCTAGAATGGCGGATTGACTCCTCAAGTCTACACCCTGTAGGCAGGACTTTGGAGCATAAAGGTGGTCGTCTAAAATACTAGGTCCATGTAAGAGGCTCTAGTGGGGGTCCTGAATTACATCACTCAAGGACTCACTGTTCTCCTTGATTTTCCTTTCTTCTTGGACTTTCTCTGTCCCCTCTCCATAAGCATTTACTTATATCTCAAGGCAGATAAATCCTTGAACTGAAAAAGCAAATAAGAGGTCACCTGGAGTCTATTCCCCCATCTCCAGGCCAGGCTACAGTTTACCCAACAATCATTCTCTTCATGATCCAGACATGTTTGAATCTGAGGCTGGTGTTGTCACAGTAGACCCATTCCTATTTTTCCACTGAGTTTGATTTTTAAAAACACTGCAGGGAATAAAAGACAATTAAAAAACAGGCAAAGAATTTGATTAGACATCTCTCCAAAGAAGATATACAAATGGCCAACACCAAATGAGAAGATGCTTGATAACATTAGCCAGTTGGGAAATGTAAATTAAAGCCACAGAAAGATAACCACTTTATATCCACTAAGATGGCTATGATAAAAAAATGATAGAAAACTACAAATGTTGGTGAGGATGTGGAGAAATTGGAACCCTCCCACATTGCTGAAAGTATTGTAAATGCTGCATGCCATTTGGCATTCATAATAACCCAAAATAGAAACAACTAAAATGCCCATAAATGGATGAAAAGATAAACAAAATGTAGTATATCTGTACAATGGAATATTATTTGGTCATAAAATGGAATGAAGTACTAACACATGATACAACATAGATGAATCTTGAAAACATTAAGTTAAGGAAGTCTTTCACAAAAGACCATATCTTGTATAATTCCATTTATATGAAATGTCCAGATTAGGCAAATCCAGAGACAGAAAGTGGATTATTGATTGCCTAGGGCTGAGTAAAATGAGGTAAAGTGAAGTGACCACTAATGAGTAAGGGGTTTCTTTTTGAGATGATAAAAATGTTCTGGAGTTAGATAGTAGTGATGGCTGCACAACTCTGGGAATATACTAAAAACCACTGAATGATACACTTTAAGGTGAATTTTATAGTATATGAATTGTATCTCAATGAAGCTGTTGTTTTTAAAAAAGCCATCACAGGCAGAAAGAAAACACAAGAGAAGGAAACAGGCAATTTGAAGGAAC
This sequence comes from Cryptoprocta ferox, assembly GCA_028646485.1. Classification (NCBI taxonomy): domain Eukaryota; kingdom Metazoa; phylum Chordata; class Mammalia; order Carnivora; family Eupleridae; genus Cryptoprocta; species Cryptoprocta ferox. The sequence continues at coordinate 94,730,094 of CM053571.1, forward strand.
CGGACAGTGAATTTATCATAAAACAAAAACTTTATTTTTTTACTGTGATTTCATACATTCCCAACAAAATTTACATATTTTTTTAATGCTGTGGTTTGAAAATATGTGGTTTTCTTAAACTGAGGTCATTACTAAAAGAAACTTATGCTGCCATTTGGACAGGGGCAGCATAGCCATCCCTGTTTTAAGGCTTTTGTTGAGTCTTCCTCTTTTCACCTCCACCTGCCTGTCTGCAAACCTGACAGGAAACTTACGCTGAGTCCCTGTTGCACAATCTGGTGGAATGAGCTGGTGACATAAGTGCAGGTTGGATATTCTCTACCTTTAGGTTGGGGGTGAGGTTGTTTTTCTTTGATTATCTCCTCCAGGAATGGGATGATGTGGGGGAAGGAGGGGGCGGGCTATGGAATGGGAATCTAGATCTCTGACTCCCCAATGGAAGCCATACTGATTCTATTCTGCTGAGTGCTTTAGGGATTAACAGACTATTCTGGAATCCAATGAGGAGTAGCATTTGTCATGTCAGTAGCAGCTAGGAAATGTGGTGTCAGAGAATTCCTTTGGCATCAAAAGGCTATTCTTCAGGTCATCATTTGACCATCTGCATGACTTCAGGCCAGTCGCTTAATTTCCCCAGCTATAAAATGGGAATAATATAATAATAATAATGGCAATAATTAGTTTTATAATTATAGGAGTTGTTAGAAATCACGTAGCATGGTGTATTTCAAATCTTAGCCAGCCCCAAGCTCCCACCTCTGATTGTAGCTCCATTTTCACCCACTTTCCCCCTTGATGTTTTTGAATATGATTGGCCAGTCTCTACATAATTTGGCTAGTACTAAAAACTCTACCACATATTTAGCTGGAGTTTGCCATCTTGCAAGTCTTAACTAAGACCTTTATGTGCTCCCACTGTACCTTGCACATGACAGAAGTTTGAAGACCAAAATCTAACACTACCTGCAACTTTGTTTCTCCAGTATAGATCCCCCTACTTCATCTAAAGTTCTTCATGTAGCTTGGTTTCAAATTATCTACAACTCTGGTTATTCTCTGAACACATTCCAGACTGCCAACTCCTCCAGGTATTAAAACAAGTCCCAAAAAGTCAGCAAAGTAAAGTGGGGCTTCACTTCCTTTCTGGACAATACATTCATATGTACTAATATAAAAATTAAAAAAAAATTTTTCAAATATTCATTTATTTTTGAGAGAGAGAGGTAGAGAGCAAGCAGGAGAGAGGCAGAGAGAGAGAGAGAGGGAGACAAAACTCCAAGCAGGCTCCACTTTGTCAGTGCAGAGCCCGATGTGGGGTTGAACTCACAAACTGTGAGATCATGACCTGAGTCAAAATCAAGAGTCAGATACTTAACGAACTGAGTCACTCAGGAACCCCTAAATCTATTACTATTAATATAAATTTGCATCTTTTTTTGTGACAGCCATATTCACAAGTAACTAAATATGACACCTTAACCCATAAACCCATAAAGTCTTTTTCACATTCGATCCTTCAGCAGAATCTTCATCAATCCTTTTACACATACCCTACATGTTTTGGATTAAAGTGTCAGATTTTTTATTTTCCCTATCAGGTCCCATGATTTCAGCCCACTTCCTGCTCTGCAGATGCATATTTGGTTGAGGTGTTTTGATGGTGTGCTGATGACAATTAGTAGAACAAGGAAGAGTAGAGATACCAACTCTACCTCTAAGGTTCTCTGTTGAGAAATCAGTGTCTACAGATTAACCTTGTAGCCCTGGAAAAATGCACACAGAAAGATACTACTCATCCATGCTCAGTCTTCTGCCCCCTCCAGAAGGAAGACATGACCAGGAACATGTCTTCTTCAGATCCTGAGTTAGGAGTCATAAAATGAACATTCGAGCCAAGCTAGAATGCTTCAGTGAGGGAAGTGAGAGGAGTAGGTGGAAGAGGAAAAAGGAGGCGAAGAAAGGAAAAGGGGTGGGAGACAAAGACAGAAATATGGTGGATGATTTTGGAGATGTCTGCTTAGCTCTGGCCACATTCTTGTTTTGAGCTCTATGGGACATTCCCCTATTCTTATAATTAGTTCTATTTTGTTTATTTCATTTATTTTTTTTTGCCTAGACTAAAATAATGTGTTTTTCTTTTGCTTGAAAAAGTCCTGAAAATCCCAAATAATCTAAGAACAGAGCCATAATTAGGTCAATGATCTTAATAAATGTGGAAACTTGTGCCAACATGGGTGTAATCAATTGTTTGAAACTCTATAATGGTCAATAAAGAAACCCTGAAGTTTTAGGCTGTCCCAGGGTCACAAAGAATCGACAAGGGAACCCAAAGTTTTTAAGCAGAGAAATGAGAGGGCTAGTACTGTTTATAAGGACATAAAAAGCCTTATGAAATGTATACTGGACAGTTAAATTAATGAAAACAGGAATTCTAGAAGGACACAAAAGCGACTTCACAAGCCATCAAATATCTGAATAGTCTGTAACTGTCTGTGCAGATTCTGTCTCTGTGGAGCTTCAAATGAGACGAGACAACCAGTGACCCTGCATGGTGAGACATTCAACCAACATTGTTGAGCATCTGCTATGCATTTAGCAATGTGCAGAACACACAAAAAAATAAAGAAATGCCATATACAACCCTGCCCATAAGAAGCTTAAAGTATCATTAGGGCATAGAACAAAATCATTAGCAAACAATACAAGATAACATATAATTAATTTTCCCAAGGTGTGGTACAGATCTACACATTATAAGAAATTAGTAAGTGGAAAATTCAGCATGGTCTGGAATGTTGGGAAATACTTCAAGAACAAGGTTGGACTTGAGCTGAAGTAGGACATATGGAAAAAAGTTCAGCAACTCACATGGTAGAGGGAGACAAGAAAGAAGAATAAAGGGAAGGTTGGAAGTAGGGAGAGGGGATTAGGATAGGCTAAACTTTAAGACAAACAACAATGAAATTAGCATGGTTGGCATGAGGAAATGAACTTGGCTGAAGACCTGCTTTGTCAACCCCTCATCTTTGGTGCTGCTCTGGCTCTGCTTTTCCACGAAACCCCTCCTAACATTACGCCTTTCTGAGATCCTAACACGTTGTTGCCACTCTTGACTGCCTCGTGTTGTTTTAGTTGCTGGTATTTCCAATGTCTAGATCACTTCATTTGAAAATTTTTTATCTTCCCATTAGGATGCTAAGCCCCTTGAGGATAAGGACTGAGTCCAGTATGTTTTGGCATTCACCCAGAACACAATGTAGTAAGTTGATTTTCAAATTCTTGTAATAAATAAGCATTTATTAAGTAAACCAGGTGGAATCTGTATATTATTTCTGGATCTAGCTTTCTGGGAGCCATTGCCTCTATAATTTTTAATTCTTCATCCCAAGGCTTTGTCAAGTGGTGAAATCAGGTTGCAGGCACATGAAAGAGGAGGTGGAGATGGGCCCTCTGGACTCTGTTTCTCTTGTTAGGGTTGCAATCATCTCAGCTTTGTGCTTGCTAGGTTAGCTAATCACCATCCTGACATCCAAACCTTGAGTAGAAATTAGGTGCACTGAATAAGAAGTCAAGAGACAAGTAAAACTTTACTTTAAAATAGGAAGAAAGGGCCCCTTTTTCTCCTACTGTTGGTTGAGACACTTTCACTATGATGCTTAATCTGGAATGGAAAGGGCAGCTGATGTACAGAATATTAGCTCCCTGAACACTCAGACCCCACTGGAGCCCTTTAAAATTGTTTAGATTGCCCTATCACACCTATATTGATGGTCTTCTTTAATCATTTGCAAGTCAAATTTTTAAGTCAAATTTTAAACAGCCACATATTTCAAATCCATTTGCTTCTAGATATGAAAACAGCTGGAACATTAAAGCCTAGGAAAATTATCAGCTGGTATTCATTTCTCTTCTAAATTTGTGACCTATTTGGCTCTACCTGTATCTTGTTGCAGATTACTATGGCCATGTAGACCCTGTGCCTGGGAGCACTGGTGGTGGCCCAGCTCAGCTGAGATAGAGCCATAGAACTAGCTTCCAGGGCATAGAATTTAGGTGAAAACCAGGTTTCTTTGGATTCATATTACATTGGATTATACCCTCACTGTACCATTTATTAGCTGTGTGCCCGTGAGCAAGTTATTTAGTCTGAGTCTCAGTTTCTTCATTTTTAAACTGAAAATTGTAATAATGAAAAACTGAAGAGGTGGTTGCAAAGATTAAATATACAGCTGGGCAGAATAGGCACTTGATAAGCAATAGCTCTTGTAATTATTATCACCCAGTGCATTCTGGAATATCATTCTCTGCCCAGCCCTGCTAAGGTGGTTCTGTCTTGCATGGGGCTTGGGTAGAGCAAAGGGGAGGTAATGGGTCTGAATGTGAGGCTGGCTGTGTATGTTGGTCAAGAGGGATAGGTGTGTCCTGAGAACACTGTAGTATCATGGGTGTGTCTCAGCCCCAAACCAGGTTAGAGAATCTCTGACAAAGACAAGTCATAAGTCTGAGCAGCATGTGATGCTCATGCCCGGGTAAACCCTGCTTCCCATTCTGCCTAGTAGGTTCTTCCCACAGAAAGTGATTGGATTGGAAAAGTCATGTATACTTTTAAGTGTCCATCTCTCTCTCTCTCTCTCTCTCTCTCTCTCTCTCTCTCTCTGTGTGTGTGTGTGTGTGTGTGTGTGTGTGTGTGTGTTTGTGATTTCTTGGTCTTTGGACTCAATGGAAGATTTGGGGCCATTTTAGCGACCTTTTTTCATCCCCATTAAAATATCCATTCATAGCCTATGCTTTGCACCTATTTGGACCTACTGGTAAGTGACTGGATCGCATTCCTTGTTAGGCAGATCATGTCTGGCCTGACATGGGGGATTATGTGTTCACTAGTAGGGTATCATTTGTGGGAGCACCACAAACCTTGCGCTAAACATCTTGTCATTTATCCACCAAAGAGACAGAAGTTCTATCATACAAGAACTTTCTTCAGTGTTAAAGTTTTATAAAACTACAAATATCTTGGAAGGAATAATTCCTTAAGTCAAACCCAGTAATTAACTTCTCAATATGAAATAGTTCATAAGGATTTTATTCATCAGAGAAATTAGGAAAGAAGTTAAGTATGAGTCTACAAGAAATAAAACACTAGCATTGGGTGGAAGGACAAAAAGATCCTGTGAAACACATCCAGTGACTTCAGTACAGAGTATGCAGCCCTGGGCAGCTAGGCAAATAGGGAGATGGTGGCTGCACATTGCTTGGAGAAATCTATTGAAAGTGAGGTAGAAGAGCAAGGACAGCACTTTACAATTACGCCTAGGTTCAGAGGAATCATTCTTTATGCCCCGTCTGGAACTGAAAAGTCAAGCTTAGAGACATAAGGCAGGCTCTTATCAAAGAGAGAACACATGCAGCAGGATTAGACCCCATGGACATGAATAACTCAACCAGGCTGGCACTGATGTCTTCCCAATCTGCTCTGAAGGGAGTGATCCCACAGGCTGAGACATAACCTCACCGCCAAAGCCAAAGTATGTCATGGAGCTTTTAATAACCCTGCCTGTCCCTGCCTCCCCCACAAAGGGGAACAGCTGGCCTCACCCTCCCTTCTTCTCATTGTCACTTTCTCTCTGTGATTCCAAGGCATTGTCTTTGAATGGGTGTCCCCATGTTAAGAGGCATGCTTTCAGGATATAAGCAACAATGGTTTTATAATTTCTTTAATGCTATTGTTTCTGGGATTGCCTCTCTACGTGATGGTTACAAAAGGCAGATGGGGAGATTCAGTCTAATTAGGGGCCCACCAAACTTTTCACCTGCTTGTAGTTTCAGTCCCACCCATATTTATCTGGGCCACCCAGGCCCCACGACACCTCCTGCCCTCAACACAGGAGGATCTCAACACAGTCTGTGAGAGCTTTAGACCAGCATTATGGTCAGGTCTACACTTAGAGACTTCATATCTCTATTTTAATGCCTCTCTTTCCACTTGTGGAGACCCCAGCAGTGTGCTGGAGCCTGTGTTTACCAAGAAGCAAGCATGAGCCAATTGTTAATTTCTAGGAATTTTGTGAGCCAGTTGACATAATGTTGGTGTGGTGGGAGTATTCACATTCATGGAAATCAGTAGGTGCTTCAAAACAGCACATCACTGCCCTCTCCTTCACTCAAGAGATCTGTTCCTCCATGTAGCCTACCAAGGACTTTTCTTTCCTCTCTCTCCCACATTACAGTTTTCCAGGTATGTGCCCTTTCTCTTTTGTTTATCACTAGCTATAATTGGAAAGGACCGAATACAATACATCCTGCTACCATCTTAATAGTAATAACTCCTACCCCTCTGGTGATACCTGCACTTTAACTTTGGGCAAACCTGTGGTTCTCTTCATGACATTCCAGGTTTAGGGTGAAGACCTTCCTAGAACCACTGCTTGTGTGAAAGTTATCCCTGTGTGCTAGGTGGCAGGGTGATATCACATCATCTCCCTGCCTGGAATGATGTAAATGTGGTCTGGCCTGGAGCTGGCAGCCAGTAAGGTGATTCTGTCACTGCCTTTCCCACCTAATCAATCATTCAACCTTCTATCATATTTTCAAATAAGTGGATCTCTTGATATGCAAAGCATTAAGACTGTTCTAGAATCTTAACCTGATCCTTCAAGATTTATTATTTCTTTCCAATTGAACTAAGGTCCCCTAGAAACAGAACCACACTTTAGAAGTGGATGTGTTGCTATTGCTGTTGTTTTAGTCCCCAAATTCCCCCATCATCAGAGACCAGGACACTTTAGTCATATGTGTACATCCAGCTGGAGAGGAGAAACCACTATACTCTAACAAAAGACACATACTTTGAGAGAGCAAATCAACTGACTCTCATCTTATTGAACTATCTTATTTTTTACCCTTTTTTTTCCAGTTCTTTCAAACTTTGCAAGGTTCTTCCTGAACTCACTTCAAATTCTTCTTGAATGGTCATGGAGCCTTGACTCTGGCAAAGATCTGTTTAGTGTAGGAGGTGAAGGAAGAATAGCCTAAAGGTTCTACATGCCATTAAAATTTTTTTAATTTTAATTAAAATTAAATATAAATAAACATTTATATTTATATATAAAAATAAATATAAATAAACATTTATATTTGAGAAGGGGGGGCAGAGAGAGACATGAGACAGAATCTGAAGCAGGCTCCAGGCTCTGAGCTGTCAGCACAGAGCCCAATGCAGGGCTTGAACTCATGAGCCATGAGGTCATGACCTGAGCTGAAGATTGACACTCAACCAACTGAGCCACCCAGGTGCCCCTACATGCTATTTTTTAAAAGGGACATGAGCCCTGCCACACTCAGTCATGCTATGCTGCCCCTCGCATAAGATTCTGCACTGGGGCAAAGCTTCATGTTATGGATTATGTAGGGTAATTGTCAAAGCCTTGATTTTTATTTCTCTATCTCAGAATCAGGTTGGCTTTGGAAACTATAGTATATCATACTTTACTATGATTTCTTGTTCTCTATCATAACAATTATAACAGGTATCATTGGTGATTTGTGGTTTGACTTGTTTAAACTATGTCTCCTTCCCAAACTGTAAGTTCTCTGAGGGCATTAGTGATCATGTCTCTTATTTATCAGTATATCCCTAGCACCTGACAAAATATGGCAGATCAGTAGATACTTGTTAAATGACCTTAACAAGACCTTAAGATCTTTTTCAACCAGAACTTCTTCCCCTATTTTGCATTTGGATTTGTTTTTCCTCCTATGATACAGTAATTTGAACTTAATAGTTTTGAACTACTATTTAATGAGGAAGCAGAATGGTCTAAAAGCACAAATTCTCTAAAGTTTTCTGCTTTTTGACATTTTTAGTAATTCTTGTGGGAAATTCAGTTGCTAATTCCAACTCCAGAATGTACATTCTTGCCAACCTCTTAACACCTTTTGTGACCCAGTTAGCTATCTCAGCTGCCTCGATAATTATTAATGAAGTCAAGGTCAGAATGAAGCTGAATGGGGAAATACAACTATGTCTTGAACATCATCCATTTCCTGCTTATATAAGGCTTCCATGAGAGACTGTGCATGGCTCCACACATACCCATCTGCCTTACTGGCAACACAACTACTAGGTCTTACTCTTGATGGGTCAACAAAGGCAAAGATTCACTACTCCACTCCCAAGTAGGAGAATTGTTCTTGTGCTCTGTCTTCTAGGGCTGTTTCAAGGAGTTAAGATAATGGTTGCAGAATTTCTTTAACAGGAAAAGGTGCTATGATGAACTGTCCTTTATGTAAAAAGATGATATTGATCTACTTTCAACAGGGCATGTGCTGGAAGGTGTTTTCTCAGTAGTCAGGCTTGGCTTCTATTGACTCATTCTGTCTTTCTGACTAGGATTTCCTGAAAATAATGGATCTATAAGGCCAGGACTGAGTTACAAACACTAACAACTGCTCTTAGTATCACATCTTTGGCATTTTCTTAAATTCTGATGACATCTTTTAAGACGCAGTTTCAGACCCCTGACCCTCTTTCCAATCCCCCCCACCCCCCACTCTCCACACATCATTGACCACATTTGAATCTGGGTATAGCCCCTGAAGTTGTCTCTTGCTAACTGGGTCCTAAGTCATACCTATAGATAACTACTTCTGAAGCATAACTTGTTGGGTGTTTTGTGGTATAGATAAAGGTTCTCAAAGTGTGGTTCCTCAACAAGCAGCATCAGCATCTCCCAAAAACTTGTTAAAAATACAAATTCTCTGGCCCCACCAAAGACCAGTGAATCAGAAACTGATGGTAGGATCTAAAAATCTGTATTTGAACAAACTTTCTAGCTGATTCATGTTGAAGTTTGAGAACCACTGACCCAGACCATATTAAGTCTCAGAATTTTCGAATTAGACCTTGGAATGGAATTGTAAATCAGAAAGTTTTAAATATCTTTTAAATATTACTTAAATATTGTTCATCCTCCTATTTTTCAGGTGATTAAATTGAGGCCATATGATTTGCCCAAAGATACAGTACATTCCTAGCAGAGCCAAGGTCTCATGGATTCATATTCAGAGCTCTAAGAATATATAGATCATAGTGTTCCCATGAGCTTTGGCCTTGGAAATGTGTTCATCTCTTGTGTCAGAGCAAAAACCAGCCTCTCTTGGGCTTTGACCTTTCTCAGCTGAGATACAAATCCCTCCCTCCTCCTTCTAATCTTTTCTCCTAATCTCTAACCACACCCCTAAACAGAACTGTCCTGGAGAAAAAGAAATCTCCAAAGACTTGGTACAGAAGTATGGTCTCTCTTCCGGAGCTCCAACAGGTGACTCCCAAATGTAATTGTTACCCAGATTCCCTGCATGCCTATGAACAGATGGGCAGTCTGTAGAGGACTCCCTCCTGGAATTTGGGAAAACCTATTCACAGAGGTGGGGGAGGGGCTGCAAAATGTCTCTGAACAGGTCAGCTGCAAATGCATAAGGCCTGGCAACCTTCACTGCCCTTAAAAAGGAAAGAACTTACTGTGTTTTGGGGCAATCCATTATCACTTAGGAAAAAAACAAAACAAAACCTTAAACCTCCTTCCAGCCTCTGCTGCCTACGTCCTTCCAACTCAGGACTATTGCCAGCTTTAAATTTCATCTATCATTTGAGACCATATGTGGAAATTCTGATCACTGACATTTTTATTTTTATCTCTCAGACTGAAAAGGCTTGTCTCTCTTCCAAACCATCTTATTAAAAAGGCTAGAGTTGACTCCAAGTGCTTCAGGCAGAATGGTGACAAGTGAGAGGGAGGGAGAGAGAGGGAGAGTCTGGTGTCTGGGAAGGATGGAGTGGGTGCAAGTCCTAGCTTGTTCTGAGCTCTCCTGGAGGGTGTCCACATCATTCACAAAGACTCCACTAACTTTCTCCTCCCGAGACCTTCAGAAGCCTCTGATTTAACACAGTCTGTCCATTCCCTCTTCCCTAAACACAGTTCTGTGTGTTACTCTCTATCAATGGAAGTTTAAACAGTAAGTTGCTGGAAGAATATTGGTTCCTTCTGCTTCCAAAAAAAAACTTTCCCCCCTCTGGCTTTGGCGTTGTGTTTTTGGTATTAGGTGCCCTATATATTTGCCTTTAGGCAATCTGCAAGTTAATATTTGCAAAGAGATGATCACTAAAAGTCCATATGAGTTCACTGAGAATTGGCCATGTGTAGCTAACCCCATTTCCTCTTTTTAAAATGGTTACAAGGCACTAAATCAGAAGAATACCATAATTATACAGAGTATCTTTATTTCAAAAAAGCATCTAACAGTCTTTTGTGATAGCCATATTGAAAAAACAAAAAACAAAACAAAGAAATAGAGGTTGTATTTGAGTACTGCATATGGACTCAGTTGTAATCAATCAACTTGGACAAAGGCCATTTGTGCTGTGACCTGTGCCCTTCCCCACCATGCCTTCCTTGTCTTTCTTCAGTGATTTCTACAAAAGCATAGAAGAGCTGTTTATGAAATTTGTGTGAAGTATATCAGAGAGAAAAAAGGACACTTTAGACAACAAGATGATGACTCAGACATTCTCAAAAGATAGAGATGGTTAACTATAAGTTAAAAGAATTTTTAACACATATCCCTGCAATCAGTTACATAAGCAGAAGATGAAGGAGAACTGGCTTAATAGTCATCAATTAAAATAAAACAAAACAAAACTTAGTGTTCCCATTTGACCATATGCTCAGGAATGCAGCTCCCAAGAAAGCCAAACACGTTGGGGCTCTATTAATAGAAGTATAGAGAACAGATCAAAAGAGACAATGGCCCAACTGCACCCTGCACTGGTCATACCACAGCTGGACTATTGCCTTGTCCTCTTCTGCAAGCAGCATTCTTCGAGGCACACTGGCAAATAAGAGAGTATGCAGTGAGCAGAAACTGGAGTTACTGGTAAGCAGCCTGGAATCCAATTCATCTATGCCTCAAGAAACGGGAAGGTTCAAGAGGTTCAAGAAAGCATAAGAAAGCAGATTTTAGCACAACAAAAATAAAGTTGCCTAATACTGATGTATTTTTCTCGCAAATCAGTGAATTGCCTTTCAAAGAAATACTCAAAGGGAAGCTGTAAGAAATATTAGATTTTCTATTGAGAGGGTTTCTATATTGCATGAAAGGCTATATTAAAGAGTTGTTACTAAGACTGCTTCTAGCCCAAAGACTCTGTATTTGGGCTAGTTCTTCCTTCAGATCAATTCCCTGGACTGGGAATCAGAAATCTGGATTTCAACTATGATTTTGTTAAAAACCAGCTAGCAAGTGACTTATCTCTGGATTTCTTTCTTTCTTACTTTCTTTCTTTCTTTCTTTCTTCCTTCCTTCCTTCCTTCCTTCTTTTTTTCATCTGGAAAGTGGGAATGATGAATTACATGATAGGTAAGGTCACTCTTAGGAGAAATATCTGATTTATTGTATTTTTTGAAACTATAAAAAATAACTGAATTAGAGAAATTACCACTAATTAGGTAGGTTTAGACTCCTTGGAATCTTGTCTTGCAAAGTATAAATTCCAAGATCTGCTTGAAAAGTTAATTTTTCTATTCCCGTCTCAGTCCCTGACAGAGAATATCTAAGAAAGTAACCCACTAATTTCTGAAAATGGACATTTCTAAACAATGGTTGCTACAGTGTTCTGTTTCAAAAATGAAATTCTTATATGTCTATAGGAAACATTCAGTGCTTTATACATTGTTGCAACACTTAAAAGCTGTGAAAATCTTGACATCAAGCCTCATAGTCTCCATAACCACTATAGAAATACTTTTAGTCCTAGCTGGTGGAGAAGTAACTAAATATAGCCACATTGAAGAGTGATTTAACTGTATCCATTAAATTTTTAAATGGTCTTATCCTTTGACTAGCTATTCCATTTCTTTGAATTTGCCTTATGGAAGTGTACACACAGATATGAAAAGACCTGGACAAGGATGGCCATTGTAGATCTATTTGTAATAACAAAAGCTTGAATATATCTATATGCTCATCAGCCTGGAACAGGCTAACCAAGCCATTGTATATATATCCAGGGAACACTATGCGGAAAGCTAATGAGAAAGTACTGATGTGTAAAACACTACACTTCCTGCTAGTGAGCAAGGGGGAAGAAAAAACAAGTTGCAAAGAATATATTCAACCCAATTACAGATGCATGTTGTTTGATCTGTACAAAATGGGCCCTGCATTTTGCCTTTGATTTTCTGAATTGGTGGATAACATTTCAAATTGAGAAACTTTACATTAAAATATAGATTTATTCTTTAAAAATTAACTTTTAAATCAAACTGATGGTTTAATATGTATATAACATATATAGAAAGAAAATTTATGACAGTAGCAGAAAAGGGTGGGAGGAGATTGGAAATATACTGTTAGAATACTCTTAGTCTGTACATTAAGTGGTAAAATATTAATTGAAAGTGGGCTCTAATATTTTAAAGAGGACTATTGTGAACTCTGGAGCAACACTTTAAAAATTAAAACAGACGGGTAGCTAATATGCCAAAAATGTAGATGAAATGAAATAATAAAAATAGTGAATAACTCCAAAGAAGCATCCCCCCCCAAAAAAAAAATAAGAAAAAAGGACCAAAGACTAGATGGCACAAATAGAAAAGAAATAGCAAGATAATCAATCTAAACCCAAACATTAAATACATTAAATATAAAATGTATACATACTCCAATTAAAAAAGCAGAGATTGCCTGATTGGAAAAGCAAATATATTCTTTAAGTAACCTAACTTAAATATAGAGACACAGTTAGGTTAAAATAAAAGGATAGAAAATGTGTGCAATAAAACACCAACCATGAGAAAGCTATAGGAGCAGTATAATATCAAAAAGTAGTCTTAAAGAGTGTCAGGTGGCTCAGTTGGTTAAGCTTCCAACTTCGGCTCAGATCATGTCTAATTTCAGCTCAGGTCATGGTCTCATTGCTCATGGGTTTGAGCCCCACGTCGGGCTCTGTGCTGTCAGCTCAGAGCCTGGAGCCTGCTTCCAATTCTGTGTCTCTGTCTCCTTCTGTCCGTCCCCTGCTCGTGCTTTGTCTCTCTGTCTCTCAAAAATAAATAAACATTAAAAAAATTTAAAAAATAAGTAGACTTCATTAAAAAGATCACAACCAAGGACAAAGATGGACATTTAATAATGATAAATGAATCAGTCCCTTAAAAAGTCATAACAATCCTGAATGTGTATGCAACTAATGATAGAGTGTTAAAATACAAGAAGGAAAAACTGATAGAACTGAAAAGGGAGATAGAAAAATCCATAATTATAACTATATATTTCAACATTTTTTTCTCAATAATAGACAGAACAAGTAGAAAAAAATTACTGAAGGCATAACAGTATCAACCAGCTTGACCTAATTAACAGTTATAGAACATTCTGCCTACCAACTGCAGAATACAGATTTAGTGCACATCAAACATTTATCAGAATAAATCATATTATGAACCATAAAACAAGTCTCAACACATTTAAAAGGGTTGAAATCATACAAAACACAATTTTAATCACAATGGAATTAAATTTTAAACTATCTTTTAAGAATTTTTAGAAGGGGATTATTGAGGCAAGATGGCGGAGAAGCAGGGGGCTCTGTAATCCGCGCACGCCCGTATGGATTGAACTGAGAAGGACTGAAGGGATAA
>CM053571.1:94744284-94788538 GCA_028646485.1 Cryptoprocta ferox
TACAGTCCAGGAAAAAGCTGTAGATACAGAGCCTATTTGTCATTTTCTTAGGACCATCTGTGTAAAAAACAAGGCCAGTAGAGCCAGAAATCTGGTTCATATATTCACTAAAGTATTGTCATAGATCTGATCAGAATAAGGACTTCCTCCTTCACTTTTCTCTGCCTCTCCAGGGGATGTGAATGACTGAAACATATCCTGGCAGGCACCCCATGGGAGACAAGGGCTTTACCATGGAATGTTCCATGACGTGGACCCAATGGCACCAGAGGGAATATTTTCCTAAGGGGTACTGGCTAGAAGATTTATTTTGTTGGATGGTATTCCTTTGTTTCCCAGGATCTAACTAGATGTTCTTGCTCTACCCCTGTCCCTACTTATAAGATTGTCTTGAGTTTGTTATGGCCATATGAACTTCTTACTTTCTGTACCTTGGAAAACCTAGAGAACCTGACAGGTGAGATGACCTCCTGGTGCAGTTTGAGGAGACAGCCCTTCAATGCTACTTGCTTCCCCCAAAACTCCCTTATTATAGTTATAGCCCCCTTTTCTTGTGACTAAGGCTTATCAGTTGTACATTTCTGAAGGGCAATATTTGACCCTTATCTATATTGGAATCCCTTTAAAGAAAAGAAGGACAATTCATTCAGGACTCCTCACATGCAAGTGGATTCCATAAATATTTGTTGAATGTTTTTTCATTATGCCCTCTTAAAATGCATAAGCTCTTGGAGGAGTGCAACATTAAATCTTGCCAATCAATTGTGTTACAATAAGTATAAGAATTCTCTCCTGGGGTGCCTTGGTGGCTCACTGGGTTAAGTGACTGACTCCTGGTTTCGGATCAGGTCATGATCTTACATAGTTCATGGGTTTGAGCCCTGCATCAGGCTCCACGCTGACAGCACGGAACCTGCTTGGGATTCTATCTCCCTCTCTCTTTTCCTTTCCCCTGCTTATGCACTTTCTTATTCTCTCTCTATCAAATTAATTAATTAATTAATTAATTAATTAATTTTTTTAAAAGATAATTCTCTCCCAAGGGAGGTTTGGTGGGAGGAAAAGGATATAAAGATGGCAGATAATGTTTCAATGAAGTCAGATAGACACTAAAACAATGAAAAGATATTTCACTAAGAGGATGAAGGATGCAAAAATAAACTTGAAGTCCCTGACAATATGACAAAGGATTGACCATCTATGCTTGGTAACTCACCCTGTCCACAGAAGTGGTCTATCAGCAGCTCTGTTTCTGCTCTGTGGCCCTAATCCCACAGACATCTCTAGTTGGACCAGGAGTAAATATCTGATTAAAACAGAATCAGAGCTGTTATCTCTCTCAAGAATTGACTTGAAAAACGGATGGGGACTTGGAGATGAGTCAACCTCTTCAAGAGCACAGAATTGAGCAGTGCATTTACACACTTTAGCTGTCTAATGCACTTGCATAGTTAGGTTGTTCAACTTCTTGGATTCTCATAATGCTCATTTTTGCTTAAGCTTACTAGATTTCTGTTACTTTTTTACAATAGAAATGTAACTGATACAGAAATGCATTTTACCTCCCATTTTTGAGATGAGGCAAAGCCTGGGTTTGCCTGGGCTTGTGATTAGGAGGCAATATGACCTGAAGAAAAGTACTCAGGCTTTAAAGAAAGACAAAAACTAGATTGAATCCCAGATGCATTACTTTCTGTGAGTGATGTGACCTTGAAGATCCCAGCTAAGTTCTCTAAGCCTCAGTTTCTTTATTTGAATGTGAAGTTGGTGATCCATATGTCATAGGATTGTTACAGGGCATAAAAGATCTAATATGTGCAAGGGGCCTGGCCTTGCCTATAATTGCTGCTTTTTCCACCTGTGTTGCTTCATTTTTTTCAGTTATTCATCAGTCAATATTTCCACAAGCATTTAGATACTCTAGAGGCTCTAAGAAAGGTTCTCTTTAATGTCTTCAATAATCTAGTTTTCATTCTTTTTTATAAGCATAATAAAGACAATGAGATGCTGAGTGATGAGCATAGAATGGGGATAAAGTGCTGACTCAGCCCATGGACACAGTTGTGTCATCTTGCACAGGTCACTTCTCCTCTCTGGCCCTGTTTCTACATTTGTACAATGATGATGTTAGCCTACATTAATGTTCTTAAAATGTGAATAAGGTATTGTTCCAGAGGGGCACTACTGGTATTTTGAGTGGGATAATTCTTCATTAAATGGAAATGACTGGTTTCATATTACATGATGTTTAGCATCCCTGGTCCTCACTTTCTAAACACCAGTAGCACCTTCAGACATTGTGACCAAAATATCCCCCAGATTTGCAGTACTAGACAGGCAGTATTGCCCAGGTTGAGTACCACTCTGTTGGGCTTAATAAAATAGTTTCAGAAATCAAACAAGTTTAGAGAATGTTGAGTTAAATGAAGTTGTATATGTTTTTCAGTGTAGGATTTCTCAAAACCTTTGTTATATGAATTTACAGATGAATGGACCCATTTCTTCTTAAACTAACTCCCATTTGGGATTGTGCTTGGGGACACTGACAAAAAGTAGATATATGTCCCACAGAAATTGTAGTTTGGATACGCATGGTGAACCACAAGCATATGCTGTTTTTGTAACCACAACTTCATGCAAATACAGAGCAGCACATTGCCTAAGAAAGAGAATAAAGTAATGAAATAATATATGTATACTTTTTGTTATTAGCAAAAGCAATAAAAGGAAACTCTGGCTGTTATATACTTTTTCAATCTGCTGGGAAATATAGTGAGAGTAAGAAAGTCCAGGAGGTAAAGACAAATAGAATGGACACTACAGCTAGAGTATGAAATAGAAGAAATGGAGTATGTCTGGTCTGCACACCTGGTCTAAATTTTATAGGTTAAGCTCACTAAGGAAGCCACAACAGAACACTCAAAATCCCTTCACTGTGTCCCCACTAATTTAACATTCCATTACCAGTGCAGATTGAATTTATATTTTCAGTGCTCACCTCTCCATCCAAACATGGGCCTTGTTCCAAAGATACATAGTGCAGTCAAGAAATTTACAGCTTTTATTTACAAAGTCTGTCTTGAGGGTCTGGAATAGATTCTCTTGATTTCCATTAATGTGTTGATTTTATTTTAGTTCTCCACTTCTTCTGTGACTGGATTGGCTGGTTTCATTAACAAAAGTGACTAATGCTGGGGTCAGTAAGGAAGTTATTCCTGACAAAATGTTCTGGGCAACTTTAAGAAAACCTTAAGGAGCCACTGGCAGTACAGGTCAGAAAGTCATCCCTGTGGCCTCTGGAGTGACCAGGTTAGAATTGGGGCCATGGTTCTATTAGCTTAGCTTATTTTCCTTATGCTAAAAAATATTTTTAGTTTATTATTTTACTAATTTTTACTAATTAATTAATTACCCGCTCACTTATTAAACAAATACTTATTTTGAACTTACTGTGAGTGACACTGCTCTTGGTACTCTTGGTACTGGGGAAACAACAGTAAACAGGAGAGTCAAAGTTCTTGCACTTATTGAGCTTGTATTTGAGTAGAAGAGACTGACAATAGACAATGAAACAGTTAAACAAATAAAAAATGTCAGAAAGGGACAAATGCTATGAAAAACCAGAGTCAATGGTTAGTGGGTGATGATATGGGGCTAGAAGTTTACTGTATTATACAAAATGGCCAAAAAATAGCCTCTTCAAGAGACATTAATGAAGGGATAAGCGATATGAAAACTTTAGGAAAGGCAGGGGAGCAATGAATGTGAAGGCCATAAGCAGGATTGAAGTTAGTGTGTTCAAGTGAAGCAAGAAGGCAGTGTGGCTAATGCAAGGTGAGTCAGATGAGAAGTAGTAGAAAAGGAGATCAGAGAAATATGCACAGTCCAAGCTGTGTAGAGTCCTGGAGATTATGATAAAGAGTTTGATTTTTGAGAGTTTGGAGCAAAGCAGTGACACTATTTTGTATTAAAAAAAAACATTTTAGCATTTAGAGAACAGAAAGTAGGAGATAGGAATGGAATGGAAGAAGAAATAACTCATACTGAAGTATGATTAGGAGCAGGAAGATCCATTAAAAACTACTGCAATATTTTAGGCAAAGATGATAGTAGCTTGGACTAGGGTGATAGCAGGGGGAGTGGTAAGAAAAGTGTTTGGATTGAGATAGTGTTGCAAATATTTCATTTATTCCCCTTTACTTATCAACCTTTCTACAGTTACATTAGGGCCAAATGACTAGTTCTGACCAATGAACAGAACTCAGATGTGTCACATCCAAGTATGGCAATTAAGAACTAGTGTGTCTCTCCTATCTCTGTCCTCTCTGACCACAACAATATGGACATGATGTATGCCAAAGGATGGATGAAAGTCTCCCAACTCATACTGAACCAACTTTTCTCATGTTAAACTCTGAGATTTAAAGTTTTTATTCTGTCAAGAAGGAAATTGAAACACTAATTCAAAAAGATATAGGTAGCCCTATGTTTATAGAAGCATTATTTACAATAGACAAGATATGGAAGAACCCAGTGTCCATTGATTGATGAATGGATAAAAGATGATATGGTGTCTACATATATACAATGGAATATTACTCAGCCACAAAAAAGAATGAGATCTTGCCATTTGCAAAAACATGGATGGGTCTAGAAGATATAATGCTGGCTGAAATAAGTCAGTCAGAAAAAGACAAATACCAAATAATTTCACTCATATGTGGACTTTAAGAAACAAAACAAATGAGCAAATAAAAAAGAGATAGAGAGAAAAAAATCCTGAGATTCTTAAATATAGAGAACTGGTGGTTCCCAGAAGGGAGGTGTGTGTGGAGATGAGTGATATAAGTGAAAGGGATTAAAGGTATATTTATTGTGATGAGCACTGAGTAATGTATAGAATAGTTGAATCATTATATTGTACACCTGAAACTAATATACTGTATATTAATTAAATATGTCTATAATAAATAAATAAAGTATTTATTCTGGCATCTAACATTTTTTACTCTGAAAAGTATGATATATACTTTAAGGTGAATCCAATAGGATATGTTTAGGGTATAAAAGAGAGAGAAGACTCCAAGATAATGTAACACTTTTTTGCTGTTATTATAGAGAGAATTATAGTGCCATTTATACAGTTGACAAACACTAAGGAGAAGCAGCAGGTTTGAGGATAAAAATCAAGAGTTTGAGTTTGAACATATTAAGTTTTCATTGCCCATTAAATATCCTAGTGAATTGGACACACAGTCTTGAGTTCAGGGAAGAATCATGACTGGTGATACAGATTTGATAGTCATCATTCTTCACATTGAGATTCAAGGCCATAGACTGGATAAGATCATCCAGGTAATTAATGCAAGTAGAGAAGTGTGCTGTTGAATGTAGTGAGGACACAGCACTCAACTCAATGTGGTTTCTGGTTTATTGGAGCGGCAAAAGAAAAATACAAGAAATCAAATAGATAATGATTACCTTCACTCTTTTCTCTCTTGTCCCCGCATGGAATCTAATTTTGACCCGGTTCCTATAGGGAGCATGTATGGTGCTGATGGCGGTGTTCAAGGAATGGAAGTGGTACATAAAGAGAAACAGGATGGTGGGAGTGCTTTGCCCAGGACCAACCAAACTTGGATATTCCTCAGTTTAAAATATCTGTTCACCCTCAACCTAAATCATCTCAGTTTGTATACTTCAAATCCTATACTCTCTTTACCGCAGCCAACTCCTTATTCCCATTCTGGTCCTCCAATACATTCAGGATATGGGAAGCTTATTTGAATTGGAGTAAGAAGACCTTCTGATCTAAGTGTGGCTGTCCTGTACATTTACTAGGTGGGCCTCATTTGCTTTATTTTAAAAAGGGAATGGGGAAAGATGTCAGCAAAAAATAGCAGAGTAAGAACCTCTAAAAATTTATTACTCCATAAAAAAGCAACAATTACTAAAAATGACCAGAACCAACATTTTTAGAACTCTGGAAATTAACCTACGGTGATAGTAAACCCATAAATGTTTCTTCAAGAAAAACAGCCAAATCTCAGTAAGAACAGCAAGATTTGTGGCTTTTAGCTTGCTCTAGTTCCATTCTTGGCTCTCTAACTCAAAAAAATAATAGCCCTAATAGCCCACTGGTCAGATGGAGCATAGTATCCATTAGTGGGAGAACAGAGCTGGAGCTTTTAAAAAACTCATTCTTAAAGAATTGTCATTCTTTTACCTGTCTGGTGATTCCTTAGAAGATCCCACTTAAAAGCTGACTCAGGCTCATTCAGTGTGAAAAGTCTTTTTCTTGGGAAGGGCGAAGGAGCATTGGTTGAAACAATTATAGGCAAATGTTTTAACTTTGTGGCTGCATGAGCTGATGGATAATGGTTAGTGCAAAGACTAATCCATAGGTTAAAAAGAAAAGTTGGGAAATGAGATGTCAATAGGTCTTTGAAACACTCCAATATATTCTTCAGTATTTAGAAGGCCATATGGATGCACAGGTCTACACATATGTACAGAAAATATGTGAAGCCGCCTTAAGCTCTCACCTCTGGCTGATTTTCAAGCTGCGTGCAAGCAGAAAGTGAAGGTTGTAAACTGTGAAGACTATAAAGAGCAAAGGCTGTAAGGCAGAGCTGTAAACTCTCTGGCTGGGTATTGAAATTGCCCCAAGACACACATACAGAGTTGGCAAAGACTGGGATATTTATTGGTAGATATATCAGGTAGAATTAGGTTTTATTGCAAATGACAGAAAATCCAAACAAAACAAAACAAAACAAAACAAACAATAGGAAAAAAACCTCACAATGACTTAAATAAAATAGGTTTATTTCTCTACTAGGTAAAGAAGGCCAGAGCAAAACATTTCAGAACTGGTATTACAGTTCCAGACATCAGGTTCAGGCTACTTCTAGCTTTCTATGTAACATATCCAGGGTAGCCTATGTTCTCTGAGTTCAAGATAACTGCTAAATTTCAGCTATCACATTTGTATTCCAGAGGCATAATGGAATAAGGGTTAAGAAAGGAACAAAGGGCACACAAGCAATCATTTAAGAAGGTTTTCCAGAAGTGACACAGACCTGCCATTGAATAGTTTACTCACTTCAAGGAACACTAAGAAATGTGGATTTTATTAGGGAAGGCCT
This sequence comes from Cryptoprocta ferox, assembly GCA_028646485.1. NCBI lineage: Eukaryota > Metazoa > Chordata > Mammalia > Carnivora > Eupleridae > Cryptoprocta > Cryptoprocta ferox. Next base: position 94,751,433 of record CM053571.1, read on the forward strand.
TGTGCTCAGCTTAAAGCTGGGGACAGTGGAAGAAAGGAAATAATAATATTTGGATAAGTAATGGGTAGTCTCTGCCATCACGTGATTAGAGATCTGGGGGTGGAAGAGTGAAGAGATGTTGAGGTCTTCATCAAAGTTGGCATAGGGCAAAAAGAGAGACTTCACACAAGGATGGACATGAAACTGGATAATATGGTATGACAATTCATGGGAATAAAAGGTACAGCATAGGGAATATAGTTGATGGTATCGTAATAGTGTTGCATGGTAACAGTTGGTAGCTACACATGTGATGAGTGTAGCATAACATATAGAAATGTTGAGTCACTATATTGTACACCTGAAACTAATATAAGGTTGTGTGTCAAGGATACTCAAATTTTTAAAAATGCAAAATACCTAAAAACTAGGTAAAATATTAATATTATTAGCATTCCATAATCCAAAATGGAAATAAATCCAATATTAAAACCAAAATCAAGAACATGTTAATGGTATCCTTTTATATTCCATAGTCAGTGTTTGTTGAGTAAGGGAGTTGAGATATTCAGCAAAATACTGTTGACTAGATGACTCTTCCAGTCCTTCAGAACCCAGAAGCCCATCAAGGGTGTAACCACAGCCTTCACCAGATGCTGTGGAGCTGTCCAAGGGATGTTATGAACCATTTGAGTCTGAGCACATGTTTTCAGTGTATATCATTTTTGGAAAGGTTTGATGGACAAGTTTCCACTATTTCTCTTTGAGCAGAAGGAGAAAGATTAAGTGAGAATGGAGCATATTAAGTTCAAAATGGCAGGTTTGAAGATTTCAAACAAGTATTCTGTATGAGTCAGTTACTTAATGAGGTAGCAGATGGAGTCAGTTGTAAAGGGAATACTATTTTTACCTCCTACAATGTTGGTGTATACCCTATGCCCTATAAAGTATTTCTCCATATTTCAGAGAACACTACTTTATATGATGTTTAAAGGTTTCAAAGGCCAAATGAAATTTTAAGAATTTGGTATAGTCTGATCTTAGAGATTAACAATTAATCTTAGAGATTAAATTCATGATATTTTCAAGGCTCAAAAAGTCCTCTAGTAAAGTAACTTAACTTAGGAAAACCTAGTGTTCCCAATCGTCTTGCCACTCATTAAATGCTTAAAACATTTTTTAGCATGTCATGAAATTCCTCAGAATGTAGTTTGGGAAACTGTGCCACAGAAGAGAACTTTATCTGCAGTAAAAGACTTACTGAAGAAGAGTCATCTAGTCAACAGTATTTTGCTGAATATCTCAACTCCCTTACTCAACAAACACTGACTATGGAATATAAAAGGATATCATTAGCACGTTCTTGATTTTGGTTTTAATATGGGATTTATTTCCATTTTGGATTATGGAATGCTATTAATATTAATATTTTACCTAGTTTTTAGGTATTTTACATTTTTAAAAATTTGAGTATCCTTGACTTGAGTATCCTTTACTTAATGTCCAATATTTCATGGGCTGATACTTTTACTTAAAATTACAATAAAAATGAACTACTAGAAAAATGAAAATAAAAGCAGTCACACAAAATATGAGCCAAATATTTTATTGCTGGAGTCAACAGTCATAAAATTACCCTGTCAAAATGCTAAAAAGATTTCCAATTGTTCACTACTGAAAGTTCTGCAGTTATTTTGCTACAGACAAGCAACAGGACTTGGTCCAGCCCACTGACCAAGTGGAACTAACCTACAGCTACCATATAATATTCCCCTTCTCTTGTACTTTCCTAAGGTTGACTATCCCTTTCCTTACCTTGTAATGCATGTTTTGCTGTTTCTCATGGCCAAAAGGCCAATATTGCATCAAAATATGACCTATGAGCTTGGGCTTAACTCAAAGAAACAAAATAAGAGAAACTTAAGCTTGTCTTTTGGAATTTGGCCTTGCTTTTAATGAAAAGAATTTTCTCTGCCTGGAAGTTGTACTTAGGTACCCATATTGATCTTTTATCCTTTTATATAACTGAGGGTATATACAGAGATAACTGGGACCTTAAGTGAAAAAATAAAAAAAGGCAATTTCTGTCTGGAATTAGAGTCCTTCTTGGCATTCTTGTTTACTAGTCCAACTCCTAAGCCTTGACCCCTTCCTGTCTGACATTTTCCCAGTAATTGCCATTGATACCACTTATTGTTTCTAGCCTATCTACCTCTTTGCTGTTGGTCTAATGTTTGCCTGACTTAGAACACCTGCTGTGGTCAGGCTCCTGGACTTTCAGGATACTCAGATCCCTGCTATTAGAAGGGCACTTCAATTCTTCTTACCTCTTTGGAATATAAAAGTGCCAGAAATAGATGAAGGGTTCTTGGGAAAATGGGGTGTAGAGGATTGATCCTGAGAAGGGAAGGATTGAGGATGAAAAGACACTTAAATGTTAAGATTGAGACAGAGACAAATAAAATTCATCAACAGAGGAGTTATTCAGGAGTGGAGGCTCTCTAGCTATCAGGGGATGGTGAATTGGAGGTACAAGGGTTAAAGGCCAAAAAAGCCAGCTTTGTCTTCTGCATCAAGAACAACTAACTTGGACTTACTTTAGATGAAGAACTCCTTGGAGATGGGCCAAATAATAGATGCCTTGGGTGATGACCAGTTATTTCTAAAAATGAGGCATATTAAGGTGGCTTTGTTAGTAACATGAGGTGGACAGGGATATGCTTCTTGTGAGAATCTAGTATTGAATACCAGAATCTCCTGCTTCTGTCTGTACTGTTTAAGGCTGACCAATTCTCTTCCCCCAGCCAACATAACAGCCAACATAACACAAGACAGAAAAAACAAACAAACGAATGAACAAAACTCTCCACAAAACTATCTCCAAGCATTGCACCAAAATAAAATGGTGGAAAATTCAGATAGAGGGAGCCATATGTCAGGAGGGAATAAATATTCCCTTTGAATTTCCTTCCATTTGGAGAGATACTCATTAGCAGAACACTCCTACCTCCTTCTAATCCCTCATTCATTTCTCCCAAGACAGGAGAAGTGACTTTTCTAGTTGGTGAATCTGGGATGAGCAATTGAACCTCCATGACTCATTTCTTCCTTCTTTGGGATGTGCTTGCAGAGAGTTTATTTCCTGAAAAATTCTGAAATGCATCAAAATCTCTACCATTATGGAATAGATTTGTGGTTGTCCAATGCAACTTATGCCAGTGGGGAGGTGACTGCTTGTTCAGTATTAGGAAGCCCACTATCCCATACTTCTAAGCCATGTTCCTCAAAAACCATATCAGTAACTAGGGAAAGATCTTACTCTCTTAATGTCTATTTTTCTACCTCAATTTGTTCAGAATTCAGGCTTGAAAAGAGGAGTGTTATATATTGATCCTCTCTGGCCCCCAATAAGTTATTGTTATTTAAATAGTCTCTTAGGGAGGCGGGCTCTCTGACAGGATCACAAAACCTACCTGGTAGAGTTCTTACAAAAATTAATCATCAATGTTTAAGAAGGCACTTGTGAATTGTGCTGTAATATACTAATGTAAAAGATTAATAGTCATGATGATGTTGGCAATAATGATGACAAAAATAAGTTGAAATATGAACTTCTTCATCTTGGTCCTAGCCACAAATTCCTTGCTTCCTCTTAATCTCCATTCCTCCACAGCAGCCAACATTTATCAACTAGATAGTGAATGACCTTAAACTGAGGCATTTAAAACTTGAGTATCTCTGTAGAGCTCAAATGCTTTTTACTTTTCAATTCTAGGAAATGCAGAAGGTAGTTACTAAAAAAACATTTTGGTAGCATTTACCAACAATACTTGTGGCTTTAAGATGGTGAAATTGTTTTTAACAAATTTGATTTTTAGGCAAATAATGAATGGGAAGCTGCTGGAATATTTATTTGAGTTCCTAACAATCCCCAAACATTCTTGCTCTGACAGTCAGAATCAAAACAAATGCTTTCATTTCTTAAACATTTCCTGGTATGATGAACATTTCCCTTTATTTTGAAGAAGAAACAATTTGAGTTGTGAAGTTGCACTTCAATTAATAGTGCATGAAAGGACAAACATTTATTTAGGAATGCCTTTTAAAAACAATGGGATAGACCTTTAATGCCATAATTTCTCAACTTTTAAAATGGTGGGGAGAAAGATGTAGAAATAATATTTCCTTTCTCACAAGGTTGTTTTGAAAATTAATAAATTAGTGCTTATTAAGTGCTTGGCTAAAGGATGAGGTGAAAAATATCAAACATAATTTCCATTATTCTATTCCGATGTTCGTCTGCCACTGATAAAAGCCTGAGCCCCAGGGGCAGTCTTTTGTACTCATGTCTTTGCAGAGAATTCCCTACAAGTTCCCTTTATTCTAGTGATAACTCATAATTAATAATTCATCCGTTATGCTATTGGAGACACAAGGCCAAGGATGCACCGCCCTAAGCATTGGCAGGCTGAGCACTCTCTCTCTCTCTCTCTCTCTCTCTTGCTCCACTGAGTGTTGTTTGTAGTGCAGAGATGTGTCCATGGCAAAGACCCATGAGGCCTGAAGGGAAAGACACCTTCGTGGTTGATTCAGATCCATGGCTTTGGAAGACACATTTGGCATCTTGTAGGAAGAGGCCATGGCTAGTGGAATCAGAAGACTGAAGAAGACAAAGAGGAAAAAAATGGCTAAGGGTTGGGTCAGACCTTAACCATCTCTGGAAGCTTAAGGGAGCATTTTTCTAACTCATCCTCTCTGGCTTATGATGGGCTTATTTAGCATACCCGAGAGTACCTATTGGGTGCTGCCCATTACATGTGCCCCTCACTCTGCAGAAACTCATTTAACAGATTTCAATAGAAGGCATTTACCAATGGTCAGAACTTCACTTTAAGAAACAACATCCTTCCTTCGCAGAATTAACAATATATGGGAAATCCCAGGGAATCATCATATCTTTCCAATACCATCATGACCCTACATGTTTTGTCTGTACTCTGGCCATAAGCAAATGTCTGCTATTAGGCCAGAATTAACAACTGGATGTGCTAAGACAACCTAAAAAGGGAAGCAGTCATGAGCTAAAGAAATCATCCATTAATCCAGGAACTGAATAGGCAACACACAGGAACAATTTACTTAATCTGCCTACTGATAGCTGTCAGACTTTGGTCAGTGGCCAAACCTCTCTAGACAGACCACAGGGCAAGCTTCCATCCCAGGGTTTTTTGTTCTTTTTTTTTTATGGTCCATGTCATGAGTTCGTAAGCACTACAATGTATTCCTTGATGAATATTTAAAGGCAGAATAATGGGATGGATGCTTTGTGGGAATGATTTTATCTTTTTTATTTTTTTATTTAAAAAATTTTAAGTTTATTTATTTTGGGAGAAAGAGAAAGAGAGAGAAAGCACAAACAGGGGAGGGGCAGAAAGGGGGGGGAGAGAGAGAATTCCAAGCAGGCTCCACACTGTCAGTGCAGAGCCTGATGTGGGACTTGATCCCACAAACTGTGAGATCATGACCTGACCCAAAACCAAGAGCTGAACGCCTAACTGAATGAGCCAACCAGGTGCCTTCAAGAGACTGATTTTAGGAAGGTGCCATCTCAGATCACAGTCAAAGTATTTTAAGTTGTATAGGATCTGGGAGACCATTCAATGTTATTATTTTTAATGAATGGGAAAACAAAAGTCTCAGAGAATGGCTTCATCCGGAATTATATGTTTGTAGGTTCCAGAGTCAAAACTCCCCAAATAGTGTCCCCCACTCCCCACCCAATACCCAGATCATACTTTTTAATTATGTACTCCTAATTTGTTCTCCTCCTATATTAGGAAACTATGCTTTTTGTCTTTCTGGGTCTAACTATCACTGTGCAAAGAACAGATTAACTATCACCTTGTAGATTTCCCCTCAAACCTTATCCCAACACCTCTTTTATAACACTTTCACTCTGCTGATTTGTTGTTTATGTGTCTGCTTACCTTCGTTAGGCTTTGAGCCCAGGTCACCAAACACAGTGGGAACTTAACACAATTCTATTCACATGAAATGGCATAGACAACAATATATGGAAAGAAGTCAGAAAATACAAGTGGTAGCAAATGTACACCATGTGAAAGACTTGCCTTAAAGGGAAAATCAGAAGTGTCCAGAAAAATCTGGTCAAACTGCTAACTCTCAAGGGATGGGTATAAAAGGCAACATTTTGGTAGCTACATTATTGTTAAATGATAAGAGATTGTAGTTCTTCATTGTATTTTCACTTTCAGTAATTTTATATTGTGAAATTTTATTGCTATGTTAGGTCAATTTGAAAAAAATTCTTAAATCAAAACCAACAATATTTGGAGCATGACATAATCTTATTCCTTAATCACTGTGACACATACTAAGACAATATATAGAACTCTGAGTCCAGCATCCTGTCTGTATACAACCGTCAGCCATGAGGAATGTGAATAAAGGTTAAGGGACATGCCAAGGCTCCCGTGGATGTGTGTGGATGCTCTGTAGTTGGGTGGTGTGGTCTAGAATGGTGGCTAAGAGCACAGGCCTGAGACAAGACCAGAGAATGTACCTTACTTTTGTCAGTTCTGGATCCATGACCTTGGAAAATTTGCTGAACACCTGGAAAACCAAATTTTACACTTCATGTGGTTGTCCTGGAGAAAATTAAAATCCTAGTCTACATTTGGCATACATACAGTAAACACTCAATAAATGGGTGTTAGAGTAGTAGTGGCAGTTGTTTGGAATTGTGAAAGAAAGATCAAGTTTTGTGTTCTTTCTCCTTGGTCTTCCTGTATCCTGTCCCATCATGTTCTTGCTCATCTGTCCATCCCAAGTAGGAAAAAATTACTCATAGAACCAACATTGGTGTACTGTAGTGGTTATAAGTTCCAGTTCTGCAGCAAACCACCAGAGTTTAAGTCGTGGCTTCAACTTCTATTCACTGTGAGAACTTGGGCCACTTATTTAACTTCTCTATATCTCAATTTCCTTATCTAAAAATGGGGATGATAATAAACCTACTTCATAGTGTTGTCTAAGGTTCAGATTAATCTGTGCACATAAAGTTTTTGGAACATGCTTGACACAGGTAGGCTTCTCAATAAAAGTTAGCTAATTTTCCTCTCTTAATTCTTTCTGAGATACCAGAGAGTCTTCTCTCAACATATCCTTCTCTCCCTCCAAGGCCCCTGACATTGATCTCTGTGTACTAAGAAGAATATCTTTGAGCCAAGGTAAAAGTTAGGAAGGAAGGGAAAATATGGAGGGTACAGTCCAGACCCACAGATTACACAGAAGTAGAGGGTCAAGATAGAATCAGGAATTAAATCTGGGTCACCACTCAAGATGTAGGGTCAGGCAACATCCAGAAGTCAAGAGAGGTTTTCAGAAAGCATTCAAGTGGGCAGAAGCAGACCACAAAAGGCAGTAATCTAAAGATCTAGAAATTGAAGCAAAGTAACTTTCAGACAAGTTCTACTTTAAAGACTTTCCAAGGCATGACCCAAAAAAGCAGTTTTACAACTATACATAAGACATACAATTTATTCATTTATTTTTTCAATAAATATGTACTGAATGCTTGCTATGTGTCAGGCACTGCTCTAGGCACTGAAGATTTCACAGTGAGTCAATTAGACAGAACTCCCTGCTGTCATGGAATTTATATTTATATTATATTACTTTCTATGTAAGATACATTCACATGTAGGGAAAATTCCTAAGAGTAGGTGCTGATTAAAGGCTCAATGACAGAGAAAAAAGACAGTGGTCATGTGCAACTTACCTCCCCACCTTCACCCTATCCAGTGTATTCTTTTTCATCCCACCCAGGACTAAATATTGAAATGGGATGTTATCATAGAGGTAATCTTGAATCTTCTACAATTTATATCTAAAATAAGCAATGTGCTTACAGATTTTGGTACTTTATCATTAGTAACAATATTTTATCTTCACAACTCACACTATTTTTCCTATCTTCTCCCACCAGAGATGAGCTTGGACACAAGGTCCTTTGGTATAGCTTCTCTCCACCCTTGACAAATTCTGAAGATTATAAAACCTGTCAAGATAGGCCAGGTTGGTGAAAGTGTGTATGTAGCATTGGGGATGGTTAAGGACCTTGCAGCATTGTGGAGACTTGAGGAGTCTTCTCTTCCCAACCTGGTCAGCAATCAAGGACTCATTCCAAACAGCTTACCCCAATGGCTGGTGCCTGTGCTGGGCAGCCCGAGGCTAGTGCATCTGCCCTGGTGCTGATTAAGCATTCTCCTGCCCAAGTTTGAGGCCACTTCCTCAGCATGTTGATGTCACCATTGTCCTAGTCTGACCCCTGGCTCCCTGGAATATCAAAATGATAGTGTGAAGCTGTTCTTTTGTAGAGCTTGTGGGGATTTCTGTTGGTTCCCAGTTGCTATGAAATTTCCTTCCACAAATAAATATTTGCATATGGTTGAGGAATAAACTAAACCCCCTTCAAGAGTGTGTGTATTTTATTTAATATTGAAATTACTTAAGCACACAAACTTGAAAGTTCAGTGCACAACTTAACTGGCAATAGCCAGCTCTTTTCAGAAGGAATGCTGCTTCTCTTTGACCATGCACTTCCACTCCTAACTTCTCCTTCTCTTTTTCTTCTCCTTCCTGCTTATTTTCTCTTGGTTCTTTTTCTCTTTACATTTTTTTCTCCCTTTTGTCCTCTCAGAACTTTTCCACATTCTCTCATTTGTGTCTCCTCTTCTCCCTGTTTCTCTTACTTTGCCTTCTTTCCTTGTAAAGCAGAGTGTGTTCTGGGCAACTAAATCTGTATGTGACTGGTTTTGATCAGCTCTGGTCATCGAAAGCATGAGTGACAGAAGTCTCTGTCCCTTGGCTGCCTGTCACAGTGTAGGCCTGTGGCCAAGACCCACTTCCGGCACTTGCTTGGAGAGATGCTGAGCGGTCCTCCTGGCAAGTGCACAGATGGTGGGTGATGGAGTCCGGATGCCGAGACTTAGGGCAGGTCAAAACAATGATTGCTCAAGTGTAAACTGTGCTAATTGCTGGGGACACAGGGAGAGCCAGGTCCCAGTGGAGTACATGCCAGGGTGGAGTACCATAAGCAAGGGGTGGCTTAAATTGCTCACAGATTAATATTAAGGCTCCTGGCCTGAGCTTCTAGGCTGTTTTGGCTTTAATTCTCACTTTATTGATGTAGGGACTGAACTCTGCAGTTTCATTCCACCACGTAAAAGTTGGTCTTGATTATTTGTGGATCCTTCCTTAAAGGTGGAGATATCTTTCTTGAAAGACATCTCATTTCATACATTATACATATAGACAGACGCATAGACAGATACACACACACACACACACACACACACACACACACTCCATTTGAGAAACAGCACCATTATCCCTCTATAAATAACCAGCTTTACAGTAACTAGTTTTACAGTAATCATGTCCTTGCATTACTTTATGGTTTTATCACTTAAGTGCCTCTCTAAATACTATAGTTAAATCTTGCACATTTTTAAAAACTTGGTCTGTCTACACTACCTTTAGTCTACAGTTTCTTTCTTCCTCCTTTCCTCGTTTTCCCTTACAATTTGTATTGATGAACCTGGGCAGTTGACCTACAGTCTAGATTTTTCTCAATGTATATTCTTGATGTAGTTCAACATGCTGTTTTGTCTTCTGAACTTCCTACAAATTGGCAGATAAAATCTGAGGCTTGATCAGACTCAGATGTGATCTCTTTTGGCAAAACTATGGGTGGTGGTGTGTTCTTTCAATACAGCGTTAATGCCTGGTTTTCACTCCTTTTTTGGGTGTCAGTAGCCATTGTTGCTCAATAACTAAACTCATGAATTCACCGGGGTTTGGTGGCATCTTAATCTATAATTTAATTTTTCATCAAATAGCTTGATTATTTGCATAAGGAAACACTTTTTCTCTTTCAATATTTTGTTACTCAGTGGTACAGTTCATATAGCACAGGCAGGATAAATGCTTGAATCTTACACTTCATTTACCCAGTTTTCAAGAAAATCGGTTGGCTCCTTGTCAGCCTCTGGAGGTAACAAATTTCAAATATCATGATAAATCTGTGGATTTGGGGGCAGCTTGATGGCTCAGTCGGTTAAACATCCAACTCGATTTCGGCTCAGTTCATGATCTTGCTAATGAGATCAAGCCCCACACTGGGCTCTGCACTGACAGCACAGAGCCTGCTTAGGATTCTACCTCTCCCTCTCCCCTCTATCTCTGCCCCTCCTCTGCTCTCTCTCTTTCTCAATAAATAAATAAACATTAAACAATAAATTTGTGGATTTATTTATTTATTTAAAAAGATTTTTAATGTTTATTTTTGAGAGAGGGAGAGAGACAGAGTGCAAGTGGGGGAGGGGTAGAGAGAGAGGGAGCCACAGAATCCAAGGCTCCAAGCTGTCAGCACAGAGCCCAACACGGGGTTCGAACTCATGAACTGTGAAATCATGATCTGAGCTGAAGTCAGATGCTTAACTGACTGAGCCACCCAGGTGCCCCTAAATCTGTGGATTTAGGAAGATTTTGATGGGTTTCAATTCATTGCAATTCCTTTCATTATTAAAGCTCAAATTGTCCCCTCTTTGGCTGCTGAGAGCATTTTCACACTGGTTCCTGAGTTCTTTTGACTCTGGTATGGCAAGATATTCCAGGCTGACCTTGCATATTTCTCTGAGAAGCCCTATTTGTTTGTTTATTTAAATTGGGAAAGTCTTTTTTAATATCACAATGTGGTCACTAGAGATGCTGATTGCTACTGGGTTGTATATATATAATATATATGCAATATGTATTTCTATATGTTTATATAAGGGAAATATATCAATATAGATGATCTTCTATGCACATACATGTAGTTCATACTGATATTTCCATTTCAAATCTACTACTACATGGTGTTTCCTCTATCTCTTCTAAATTACTTGTATGTCTCCTTCCATCCATACTTTAATCCTGGCTATCAGAGACACCAGGAACCATAGAATTAAAATGTCCCATAATAATTTATTGGCTCTATCCTACATTATACAAACAATAGTTTCAGAATAACAATATTAATACCACTTCCACCAGTTATTGTTACTTAAAACAGTCAAAAAAGTCTTTGGCTATGTTATTTCCACTCTTCATTTTATTTAATGATTATACTATATCTACCTCATCAGAGCACATATCCACTCCGTATATACCATACTCTCTCCTGCCTAACCTTTATTTAATCTCACTTCTATGAGGATATGTATATTTAAGTGCATGTACAGGTAATGATCGCTACTAGTCCTTGTGTCTATTTCTCTCTAGTCTTTTTTAAAAATATAATTTGTTGTCAAGTGTATACAGTGTGCTCTTGGTTTGGAGGGTAGATACCCATGATTCATCACTTACATACAACACCCAGTGGTGATCCCAACAAGTGCCCTCCTCAATGCCCATCACCCATTTTCCCCTCTTCCCCACCCCTCTATCACCCCTCCATTTGTTCTCTGTATTTAAGAGTCTCTTATGGTTTACCTCCCTCCTCTCTGTAACTATTGTTTCCCCTTCCCTTCCCTGATGGTCTTCTGTTAAGTTTCTTAAGTTCCACATAAGAGTGAAAACATATGATATCTGTCTTTCTCTGACTGACTTATTTCACTTAGCATAATACCCTCCAGTTCCATCCACATTGCTGCAAATGGCACAATTTCATTCTTTCTCATTGCCAAGTAGTATTCCATTGTATATATAAACCACATCTTCTTTATCCAAAGGAGTGCTGATTCATAGGGGCACCTGTACCCCAATGTTTATAGTAGTGCTCTCTCTAGTCTTTTTGGTTGCCTGAAGCTCATTCTTTAGTAAATTCCTTGTATAGTGCTCACAGAAACAAAGTTCTCTGATTCTTGATGCTGATGATAGAAAACAATTGTCTGGCCTTTTTTTCCACTGAATATCTTAAATAAGTGACTCGATTTTCTTTTGGTATAAAGGTCTGATGATAAAATATTTTATTCCCTCTAAGTAATGTACTCTTTTTTACCTAGATGCTAATGTAATTTTTTAATTTCTAAAAAAATTGGTAATGTTATTAGAATACATGTTTATGTCAACCATTCTGCATTGATATTATCAGATATATTGTGTATTCATCCTTTCATTATCTGTTTTCAAATACTTTTTTATTTCAGGAAAATATTCCTAATTTCAGTATTTGTTTTTTTTTCCTTTGCTTTTTATTTTAAATTATTCATTTGTATTATTTTTAGAGATAGTGAGAGTATGCAAGAAGAGGAAAGGGGCAGAGAGAGAGAGAGAGAGAGAGAGAATCCATGCTGAGCGTAGAGCCCCACAGGGGCTGAATCCCACAACCCTGGGGTCATTATCTGAGCAGAAATCAAGAGTTGGACGCTCAACCGACTGAGCCACTCAGGAGCTCCACTTTTTTTTTTTTTTAATTCAGAAACATCTATCATTGGTGTATTGGATCTTTGTCTAGTTTTCATATTTATCACCTTTCTCTCAAATACTTTTAACCTCTTCATTTCTTTCTGATTTTTCTTCCTTTTTAATTTATGTTTCTTTGAAGTCATTATCTGCTGTGCTTATTTGCTCTTGCATACTTTCTCATTTAGTCTTTACTTCTAAACAGAGTTTTTCGTGTATTTCCAATTTTTTTCTGTCACTTTTATTTCTGAGCTTTTCAACTTTTGACTTATGTTGTGTTCTCATATATTGTATTATAGTAGTGCCTCTTAGTTCATTTTGGAATATTATATTATGGTTTTGCTTTTTAACACCATCTTTCTGGCATGCTTTCATGCTTGTAGGGATGTTTTACTGACACTCTTTTTTCTTTTTCTTTTTTTGTTTATTTATTTTTGAGATGGGGGAGGGGTGGAAAGAGAGGAGGACAGAGCATGAGAAGCAGGCTCTGCACTGACAGCAGTGAGCCCTGATGTGGGGCTTGAACTCATGAACTCTGAGATCAGGACCTGAGCCAAACTCAGAAGCTCAACTGACTGAGCCACCCAGGTGCCCCTTTCTTTTCTTTTCTTTCTTTCTTTCTTTTTTTTTTTTGTATCTTTGAATCACAATTGATTTCAATGTAGGTTCATTTGTTGAGCTGATATGCTGAGATTTCCTATTTCCCCCTACTTTTCCCTCTTTTATGTGTACCTTTTCTTTTCTTATTTTCTTTATTTGTTTGATTTTGATTTCATCTCTAAGAGTCTCAGCACACAGCCCTGTTCTGGAAGAAAATCCTTACAGCAGGCCCTTTGTACTCACCTGCTGCTGGGGTGGGCAAGTAGCTTCCAGGTTCAACTGCAGCTCTCACATTTTTTCACTGCTGTTTCCAGTAATGGCAAATTGGCGATTTGGGACTCTCCTGTTTTATGTCAGTGGAACACCCAGTTTTGTTGCCTTTTCTCCCCTCTTTCTTCCCTCTCTCCCTCTCTTCCTTCCTTCCATTCTTCCTTCCCTCTCTCCCTCCCTCCTTTCCTTCCTCCCTCCCATTTTTTCCTTCCTTCCTTCCTTCCTCTTTTTCTTCTTTTATTTATTTATTTTTTGCACAATTACTGATAACTTGCAGACCTTGTGGCAGTTGGCGTTTTGCCTCCACCCACTTGTATTATGGGTTTGAGAAGATCCAAATGTATGCTTCTATTGCCCTCTCCATCCTTCAATATCTCATGTCTTAATGTGTGCAAAGTCAGTGTGTGTGCTGTGTATGAGCTGCTTCTTTGAAAATATAATTTACATAAAATAACATGCATGGGCCTTAAGAGTTCAGGATTGTACACACTCCTATAACCACCACCCAAAGTTTCCTCCCATCCCTTTGTAGCTGATTGTGCTGCCTGGTCCCAGCTCTGGCCAGAGGCAGCCACTCCCTGATTTTCATGACCATTGATGAGTTTTTTCCTGTTCTTAGACTTCATATAAATGAAGCACAAGTTTCCTTCTATTCCTAGGTAATCACTGAGGACTTTTTAAAAAGTCAAATATCAATGTTGAATTTTACCAGATGTGTTTCTTGTGTGTATGAAGTTGTTATACGATTTTTCTCCTCTATTCTGTTAATGCACTGAATTACACTGATTTATTTTAAAAATGTCAACCTGATTTTTAATATTTTGTTAAGGGGATTTTCACTTATATTTATAGAAGTATATTATTCAGGTTTTGGCTTTAAGATTATTCTGGCTTCATAAAATTGAATTGGTAAGGGATATTTTCTTGTCCATTTTCTGAAAAACTTTACATAAGATTGTTATTATGTATTCTGAAAAGGTTTCATTAATTCCACCTTTTCGGCCTGGATTTTTTATTTTATTTTTTTTGTGGAAATATTTTAAATTATGGATACACTTTTAAAAAATAGATACAAGGCTATTTAAAGTTTGAAATTTCCTCTCAGGTTAGTTTTGGTAAGTTGTTCTTTGAAAATATTTTATTCATTTAATTTCAGTTGTCTCATTTATTGCTATCAATTACTAATAAACATGAACTATTATCCTTTAAATGTTTTAGTATATTCAATATTGATAATATTTTATTTATGTTATTGGTAATTTGGTATTATATTTTTCTTAAAAGTTTAGTATAATTTAGCAATGAAGATATATGGGCATCAGCATCCTTTGTAGGAGGGTTTGACCATGAATTCAATTTCCTTAATAGATATAAGGCTATTTTGTGTGTGTTTCTTCTTGAGTTAGCTTTGATAGTTTCTGTCTTTCAAGTATTTTCTCAGTTCATCTAAACTGTTAAAATCATCATCGTGATGCTTTTTATAATATTCCCATATTATCCTTTTACTGCCTGTATAAACTGTTGTGATATTTCTTTTTTCATGCCTGATATTGGTCATTTGTGTTTTTTCTCTTTCTTATATTTTTTCTGATTTGCCTGGTTAGAGATTTATCAATTTTATTCATATTTTCAAGTAACTAGGTTTGGTTTCATTTATTTCGCTGATGTTTTTTCTCTTTTCTATTTTATTGATTTTGTTCTTTATTACTTTTTTCCATCTTTGCTTATGGTTTAATTGTATCTTCTTTTCCATTCTCTGTAAGTGGAAGCTTATATCATTGATTTGAAAATCCTTTGCTTTTTCAAATTAAGAAATTGGTGCAGTTAGGGAAATTAACATTTCTCTAAACATTGCTTTTTTTTGCATCTTACATATTTTGACATGTTGTGCTTTGTTTTCAGTTCAATTTTTTTTTTGGCCAATGTGCTATTTAGAAGTGCACTTTTTAATTTAGAAATAATTGGAGATTTTCCATATTTCTATATTATTATTAATCTATGATTTAATTCTGTTATGGTCAGAGAATATATTTTGTATTATGTCAATTGACTTAAATTTGTTATTACATCATTGGTCTGTCTTGGTGACTGTTGTGCACTTGAAAAGAACATATAGCTTGCTGTTGGTAGGTAATATATACTATAAATATCAATTAGTTCAACTTGGTTATTCAAGTCTTCTGTATCCTTACTGATTTTCTGTCTATTCTTCCTATTGATACTGAGGGAAGAGTATTAAAATCTTGAACTATAATTTTCGATTATATTACTGTATATTTCTCCTTTCAGTTCTATCAGTTTTAATTTCATGTGTTTGGAAGGTCTTGCTAATAGGTATATACATATTTAGAATTGTTGTGTCTTCTTGATGAATTAACCCTTTATCACTAGAAAATATCTTTCTTTATCCCTGATAATATTATTTGGTCTTAATTCTACTTTATCTGATATGGATACAACCACTCCAGCTCTCCTTTGATTTTTGTAGTTTTTGCATGATATATCTTTCTCATGTTTTTTCTTTTAATCTATTTATGTCTTCATATTTAAATTGATTTCTTATAGACAATGTTTAGTTCTGTATTGTTTTTATTCCATTCTGACAATCTCTGCCTTTTAATTGGAGCACTTAGTCTATTTACATTTAAAGTGCAAGTCTACAGTTTTGGTATTAGTTTTGCATTTGTCTTAGTTGAATTTTGTTGTCTTTCCTGTTCTCCTGATTTCTTTTGTGTGAATTTATTATTTTTAATATCTTATTTTATTTCATTGATTAACTTATTGCCATATTTCTTTATATAATTTTTACTAGCTGCTCTATACATTACAATATGTATCTTTAATTTATTACAGTATACCTTCAAGGAATATTATACTACTTTAGAACCAATATTATACTACTTTTCAACCAATTATAAGCATGCAATTCCATTTGCCTCTTTCCAGCCCTCGTTATTTTGTTATGACATTTAGTTAACTTCTCTATATGCCATAAATACCAAGCCCATTGTTATTTACTTGGTTTAATAAATATATACTGCAGCTATCTATCATTTATCTTTCTATGTCTCTTTTAATCTATCTCATCATTATATTTATATTTAACCTTTCTGTTGTGCTTTATTACTTCCTGCTGATGTGGTCTGAGTTTCTACCATCACTTCTCATAAGTCTGGATCACTGTTTTAAGCATTTCTTGAACTTCAGGTATTCTAGCAATGAATTATGCCAGTTTTTGTCCATGTAAAATTGTTTCCTTTTTGCTATTATGTTTGAAGTATATTTTCATTGGATATATAGTTCTAGGTTTTTTTCCCCAGCACTTTAAAGATGCAATTCCATTGTCTTTTGGCCTTAATTATGTCCCATGATTATGAGAAGTTAGATGTCCTTTCATTTCATTGTTCTTTGGTGTGCAATGAGTTTTCCCACTCTGACTCCTCTTAAATGTCTTCTTTACCATTGGTTTTTACCAATTATTTTTTCTATGATGTGCCTAGAGATGTGTGTGTGTGTGTGTGTGTGTGTGTGTATGTGTACAAAAGTTGTGCTTATCCTACTTGGGGTTTGCTGAGCTTCTTGGATCTGTGGGTTAATACCTTTCCTAAATTTTAGAAAATTTCATGTATTATTTCTTCAAACATTTCTTCTGCCCATTTTGTCTCTCCTCTTCATTTGGTAGTAACACAAAGATTGTGGATGCTCTCCCTCAGCTCCCCTTTTTTTCTTTCTCATTATTCTTTGTGTTTCAGTTTGGATAATTTCTATTGAATAAATTTTATGTTGAGTGATCTTTTTGTTTTTACTCTTAATTTTCTCTTAAGTGGATCAAATAAGTTCTTCATTTCTGACATACTTTTTATTTCTAGAATTTTCATAATTATTTTAAAATCCCTGTCTGATGGTTGCATTATCGGAGTCATTACTTATTTTGCTTCTATTCACTATTTCTTGATTTTACATGTCTTGTCATTCTGTTTTTGTGTAACCAAAACAAAGTATTTTGTGTAAAAGAATAATATAGACTTCAGTAAATATATATAAAAAAAGGGTAGGCACCTTTTTCTGTCAGGCCACTATTGTGGGATGAGAATCAACATTAATCAATCTGCCCTATATTTGAACTGGATCTGGGCTTTACTACAGCTTTAGTTTGATTCACCTAACCACTCTTTTAAATATTTTGGGCTAGAATCAGAACTTCTCCTGTAGCAGGTATTAGTATTTGAAAACTTGCAAGATTCTGGAGTTGTGGTTATATTTGTAGTTCAGCTGCCAGCTTTCAGGTTGATGAGAAGCTCTTTGTTTTCCAGTCTCAGTATTAGTGTACTGTACCTCAGAATATGTGTTTTCACTCTGCTGAAGTGTCCCCAGTTTTTGGAAAACTACCTTGGTGCATTTGGTGAAGGTCTGAGGGTTTCTCTCAGCTATCTTGTCTTACCTCCAACCTTTGGCAACAGTTGTTCTGCACTTGATGATGGTCCTCCATTCTCAAGCTCCATCCTCAGCCTTTGGAACCCCCTGCAGTGTACTTGGTGAAGGTCAGGAATATCTTGGAGTGATCTACTTCAGCTCTACTGCCTTAACCATAGTCTTCAGAGAATGAACACAATACATTTGATAATGGCCTATAGGTAAGAGTTGTTTGGTAGGTACAGACTCATTTTGTGCTGGGGATCTTTCACATTCTAATCTCTCAATCTAGCTCACATATGGCTGTTGAAAGTTCATTAAAAGTTTGTCTAGTTTCTCTTTATTTCATCAATGGTACATTTCTCCTCTTCCTATTGTTCTGCAAGGGGTAAAATGAGCCATGGGTCTCATCTTTTCTAGGAAGTGCTCATTACTATCAGAATTTAGTTTACTTACATTTTTAAAGTCTTTGTTTGTTTTTTGTTTTGTTTTGTTTTTGCATCTAAACTGTGTTACAGATTTGTTAAAAAGAAACTATGTGTTTAGTTTATCAAATTTATTCTCATTGTTAGAGAATAAATTTCATTTTCTATGTCTTAATGTAAACAGAAATTCCATTTATAGTCTTCTTAACCATTTTCACTTTCTCTAAAGATCAGACTGTAAAATCGTTCTACTTAGCTAAAGCAAGAGTTGTAGTGGAGCTCAAACACAGATTGCTGAATTCAATAAACATACTAAGATATTTTCAGGGTGGAACAATTTCCGTTTACCTTATCAGGTAAATACTTATGGGAGGAGAATCTAGGGTCTCATTCAAGCTTTATCTACTCCAGGAGTTCCTTCTTTTCATAATCTCACTCTAGTTAAAGTACCTACAACCCAGACTATCTTATAAGATATGGGTCTTATCTAAAACATGTGTGCTTTCACAAGTATGATTTGGAGCTCATTCACCTGGACCATGATGAGAAAGAGTTGGAGGTTGAACCTGTATTTGACTAGCATGCGTCATTCTTTGAACACATCCTGCCAACCACTCGTCTTTGGCTTTTCTAATGGTCCATCTAGGCATTGGCCATTCTATCTCTAAACTCTTTTCCAGGAAGCCCTACATAAATGCCTCAACCTAACATTTTTATCCTTTTCTTGGTATTTCTGCCCATTATTTATTCATAGTGAGACTTCAATTATAGGCCAAAACAAAATCTAAATTCACTGTGTTCAGTCCTTGTGAATGGAATTATTTGCCTTGTGGCTTTAAATGACATCTTTATGCTGTTGTACATACCAGTGCCTACCAGCTGATATCAGCCTTGACTAAAATATTACAGAAGACAGAATTATTCTTACTTTTTTGTTAAAAGAAAAATTTGAAGAAAAAGTTACAGGTAGACACAGCCCAAATTCTCAAAAATGTGTTAATAAGTCTGTAAGCTTGTCCAGTAGATAGTTGACAAATCACAAGACGTAATAGTTGACATCTCTACACATAGGTGGAATACAGCAGAGAGACCCATGTAGATGATACTTAGATATCCATCTCAACAACTTCTGGCAATGGCATTAGAGGGAGACTGACAACAAATGAGACCCTAACCCTCAATTTGTAACTCATAAATGTCTCTGCTTCCTGGGAAGGAATTGCCAAATGCAAGACATGACTCGAGTGTACATGACAGCTAAGGTATAAGACAGACGAACAAGATAGCAACTGGTGCCCAGGTTAAAAGACTAATAGTGATGGATGGAGTGTGAGTCTTGGGTATACCACTTATGTGTTGTGGTGGCTTTAGCAATTTATTTACCCTTTTTCATTCTGTTTCCTCCACGATAAAATAAGAATAATGGTAGCTACTTCATTGTGTTTTGGAGATATTTGTGAAAAAAATAAATGTGAAAATTCCTGGTTCATAACAGACACCCCTTCATCATTTACCTCTCTTCATCTGAAACAATGGCACTTGGATTTTGGCTCAAGATGATTGTGGGTTTCTGCAATTGATATTACTATCATCATTGTCACTGTTGTCACTGTAGTTGTTATTATAGATGTTGGAGCACTAGAATGGAAAAAGCAATTAATTGACAATACAGAGTCTCTGATCATGTTGACAAACAGCTTTCCCCACAATTTAATTTGTGGACTAGGGAAACAAAACCAGATCAAAGAAGTGGCTTTGGGATAATTTACAACAAATTAATTTGGGGAAAATTCACAAGTTAAACTGATGTTTGTAAACCTGTGGTTGTAGAAGCATGTTTCCCAGTTCACACACATGCCTGAGATGTGTAGCATTTCTCAGATCCCTAGCAAGTGTTGATGGCCAGGATCTCTTCCTGAGGAGGTAGAAGCTCAGGCAGCATTCTCTCCGAACCACTTTCAAAGTCATATTGCGTGCCTGCATGATGGCAAACAAGTTAGTGTTCACATCAGTCTGTATCTGCATAGCTTGTTATGGTTGATGAATTAGACCAAAAACATGGAAGGAGAACAAAGCAAAGTTATTCCATATAAAGGCCATTCTTCAACCTCACTTATTTGTCAGACCCTGGTTTTTGAAGATACACAGAGCTCTCTAACCACATGCTTCAAGCAACATTTGTATAGGGAAAAAAGCTGACATGTGGACTAATTCACCAACTTTAAACCAATCACTGAATCAGTTCCTACTTCACTGGTGGGTTTCTATCTCAAAGGAATTTTCTATCACCTCCTAGTTTTAATCCCAAGAAAGAAATAAGGTAGAAAAAAGAAGTATGTATCTAATTTTTATTATGTGTGCCTCTTTGCAAGGTACTTTTAAAAGGGGGTATATACTTCTACGTAGTAATGTACTATTTAAAATATAGCAAAATTATGACAGTGCATATCCAATTTGCCTCTTTGGTGTGGTTAAAGCAATTGTTGATATTCTGACTTCAGTCATGACTTGCTTTCTGAGTGCTTAGTTCCTTGCTGCCTTTCATCTGTTTCTGCATCTCACATTAGTCCATATGAGGCTGTTCAGTGTTGTTGTTTCCTTGTATAAAACTACCTTCTTAAATGCAAGGAGCACTCAGCCCTTCTATTGTTCTATATATTCTAATGTTAGATTTTTGAATACACAGTCTTCAACAACTGTATGTCTATGTCTAGCTATTTTTGTTCCTAATTGATACTACACAGAACAATACAATCTTTTGAAAACCCCCTTTAACTAGAGAAAATGTCTACATTTGCCATCTGGGAATGCTTTCTTTTTTCCTTGACTTGGTAGGAAAGAGTTGCATAAACTTCCTTGACTTTAATGGGAAGTGTGAACAATTCTTGAAATTCTCTGTACTCAAAGGCATTTATCTCCAGGATGCCTGGGTGGCTCAGTTGGTTAAGTATCTGACTCTTGATTTTAGGCTCAGGTCATGATCGCACAGTTCCTGCATTCAAGCTATGCATTAGGCTCTGTGCTGACAACACGGAACCTGTTTGGGATTCTCTCTTTCCCTCTCTTTCTGCCCTTTCCCCACTTGTACTTTCTCTCTCTCTCTCTCTCTCTCTCTCTCTCTCTCTCTCTCTCTCAAAAAAAAAAAGAAACTTAGGAAAAGCATTTATTTCTTATAATTTGACTTATTTCTCTTTTACATTATTCTGTGTCACCTTCTAATCCAACCCCAGCCATCTAGTAATATGTTAAAACTGCATACACTGCTGCCTAAGTATGTTTTTTTAAACCTATTTCTTTCTCATTATTACACGAAGGTGCTTTGTTTATACAAATGTTACCTTATCACACCTTTACAAGATAGCTTTTAGAAGATGGGTAAGATAAGAAAACTGATGCTCAGAAATATTGAGTAGTTTGTCCAAATTCACAGAGCCAGGAAATGGTAGACCTGGACCACAAATTTAGGGCAATTTTAATCTAAAGTTGTTCTTTCTTTTGGCTCTGGAAACCTCAGTTGTGGTCCATAAGCTGGGTGACTCCCACAGAGTCAGGTCATGCACAGGTCTGTAAGGTTGTTTCTGAGCAGCATATCAGGGCTACATCCCAGAACATGTTCAGAGCATTTTCAGGGGGTTCCTCTTACTCCTCCCATGGCTGTGCATATTTGTCCTGCTGAGTGCTGAGTTCTGACTGTAACATGTATTTCAGAAGGAGCTAAGCACAAGTAACCACATCCAAGCTCATATTATTCAATGTCTCATTCTTAGACTATATTCCAATAGTCATGGAATGTTAGCACTAGAAGAGAACCTAAAGATTAGGATGAGTCAAGCCTCTTATTGAATAGACTGAAAAGTTAAAGCAGAAGAGAACCCAACCAAGCACCACCCATAGTGCAGACAGCTTCAGCCTGTGTAAGAATGGGGTTAGGAATGTGAACATGCATTATCAAAGATTTTGCAACCTGACAGTGAGCAGTAAAAGACAATCCTGCGTGGAGGAAAATTTGTGGCTGCTAATGGTAATCTATGATGATGTCTCACTAAGGATTTATTTAGGCACTAGCCTTGGACACAGATGGTTTGTTTGTTTGGGATTAACAATGGAGAAGATGCTTTATCTGTACTGTATAATATTATTGTATAGGGCTTTAATTATTATCATGAGCTAATGTTTAAGATATATTTTAGCAATTGATTGAGTTTAACGCAGAACAGTGACACAAAGCCATGTCCTGTCTATTAGGTAGTTAGCAGCTAAGACTTACAGACCACTACAGATCAACTGGTTGAAAGTCATAGATATCTTCAACTTCCTGTCAAGTATGCCATGATATCACTATTAAGTAGATAAAGTCTAATAATATCTAAGTTTTATTTTTCTTTTACAAATTACAGTAAGTTTTTATAAAAGTCAATTCTTTTACTTAGTGCCATGATCCTGCAAGTAAGGTAGAATATGAATTGTTCTTTTTCAGAGATGAAAAATGGAAACTCAGGGAGCTTAAGAGACCAGGGTTACACAGCTATATATTAGCGGAATTAAGGCTTCAATGCAGGTCTTTGTATCTAGGTCTGCAATCTTTTTATACTCTCATAAGTTCAGGGAATCTTTCTAATGTAAGCTTGAACACAGATACCTAAACCTTTACCTTGAGCCTAATATGCATTAACTTTCACTCAGGGTCTTGTTGGCTCAGGGGCTCAGAACTCTGACAGAATTCTCCCAGGTATCAATGGCTTCCAACCTTATTCATTCAGTGAATGAATTCATTCAGTGGCTCACTATTAAGTATCTGTCTATACCAAGTACTGGGGACATTTTAGTGACTCCATGATCTCACAGAGCTTACAGTATAGTAAGAAGGGCAAAAAAATAAATAATAACCAAGTGGGTAAAATCTTTCACAGAAGAAATAGATAATTATAGGAGCATATATATGAGAGAGAGAAGCTCAGAAAGAGTCCCAAAGGATGAGAAGTCCAAGCTGAGACTTGACCGATGAGTAAGGAAAGGAATGTTCCAGGTTACAGGATCGGTTTGTATGTGAGAATCCAGAACTGAGAGCACACTGTGCATCCAAAAGGGATAAAGAAATATAATATGACGACTGGACCATAAAGTTAAAGACAAGGAGGTTAAGAGGTGAAGCTAAATAGTTAGATAGGGACAAGGGTAACATCAAAATACCTTTTAAAAAAAAAAAAAAACTACTACTTTTATTCTGACCACAATAGAGAGGAGAGTTTAGAGCCAGCGGAAGGGGACACAGAGAGATCACTTTGGAGGCTGTAGTCTTCATTCATTTGAGATATAAGTGTCTGTTCAAGTAAAGAACTCCCTGAGTTATTTAGTTCTATGTTGATCTGCTTTCATTTATCTCTTCATTACACAGCACAATAAGCAGCACAGCCATTAGACCTGGGCAAGAAGGGCTTTTGTGTTTGGGTCTTGTGCTTTAGAGGGTTCCAAGTATCATAAACACAAGAAAAATAGAGAACACTTGAGTACCTCTGCAACTTGGTTGGACTGCTGGCTCAACATGTGAGATTACACCAACATTTTCTATGGGAATTAATTCTGTGTAGGCATCAGGAAAACACTTTTACCCACCTGTGGCTGAAAGGCAAGCATATCAGATTAAGGTGAAATATGTGGGTTGTGTTCATGTTAGAGATCAACATTACTTTAGAGGTGGGAAGGATTTGACCAGAGAAGTTCTTGGATAAAAGAAATGACAATTGATTAATCTATTCTTTGTCTCAGTATTAATGTAATAGATGTTTTTTCTTTAGGGAGAGAGAGAGAGAGAGAGAGAGAGAGAGAGAGAGAGAGAATATGTGAGAGGGGCGGGGGGGGCGGGGAGAGAGATTCCTAAGCAGGCTCCATAATGTCAGTGCAGAGCCTGATGCAGGGCTTGATTTCACAACCTAGGATTATGACCTGAGCTGAAATGAAGAGTTGGACACTCAACCAACTGAGCCACCCAGGCTTCCCTCAATGTAACAGAGTTTTGTATGACAGGTGTTATTTCCCAGTAAGGTCAAGAAACCATAATCTTGCTTATCTTTATATTTAATTCTTGGTTCTGAGGTACTCACAAATGAGCATGGGTTCTCAACAATTGCACAGGGAACTTGAAGATATTTTGTAATAATAAATCCTTCATATTACCTTTTAATTTGTGTATATGTAAGCTTAGATGTAACGTATTTGAAGTCTGATGTTGATTCTTGGCATTACTGTATATATCTACATAGTGGAGATGAAACTACCAACATAAGCCAAAAATGATAAAATTTAAATAGAGTTTAGGTACAAGGCTGATTGATGTGGTTCCTGCTCTCCAAAGGACACCCAGACTAGTCTGGAAGACAGATGAATTCACAGATAGTACAAGGGAATATGTGAAAGGAAGAGCTAAGGGGAAGAATGAATGTAGATAGAGTGAAAAGTCTGAGTTGGTGCCTTGGTGATAGTGTGAATGAGAAGCTTTAAAAATCCCATGCCATCAGTTTGTTAATTGGTAGTTTAGAGTCCTTCTAGGTCATATCCAAATTACACACATAATGGCTGATAGTCTACAATCCATCACCATACTGTATGTTCAGGAGAGGAGAGAGGTTTAAGGAGAGAGGAGGAGAGTGAAGGTGATTTACTGAGTCAGAAACTGTCACTGGTTTTCAGGATGGGTCGAGTTAATGCAGGACAGTTTCCTAGGGAAGACAACCATTTACTGAAATTCTGAGGGGAGGGATGAAGCTGTTTGGTTGGCAGTGCCTAAAGAGTACACTGTTAAGTTTGTAGCTTCCAGGAATCTGACCAAGAAACAGCATTAAGTCTAACATGCTTTTTGTACTTTTTCCTGCTCTCAAGAGAAGCTATGGACTGGATACAAGAAGAGCAAACTATGTTAAGGTGGAAAGGAATGGCATGTTCTTCCTTCCATGCCTGCTTCCAAGCTGTCTGAGTTTAGCTATATTTATGGGGTGTGGAAGACAAGTAGAAGGAGACAACCCAGCCCAGGAAGGCAAGTTGGATTATAAGTCATTATGTACAACAGTAAGCAGTATTTGTATAAACCAGTCTGACCCATTCCTGCCAAGAGGGATTTTAAGTAATACAAATAGAAAACATTTTTTCAGGAACACTCCAGAGGGAGACTGAAAGGCAGGACTTGGCTGACTGGGGTTAGAAAATCCCCAATAACTGTTTAGACATGAATGTAACATAGCCTAAAATGGGCTATGTGGGAGGAGGCATGCTGGGGGAGAAGGGTAATAAGAAAGGAGAGGGGGAGGTGGCTAGAAGCAAAGATTTTCCTTTTATTTTTTCAATCAGAACCAAGGTACTTATGGATCAGAGACTCCAAATCTCAGTTTCTTTTCAAAAAAAAAAAAAAAAGGAGCCTTTTTAGGTGATACCTTAGGCCAAGTTCTCTATGAAACAGGCTCTGAGATAGAGATTTATGTACAGTAGATCAATGGGAAAATTTCCTGTCAATTACAGACGCTCATTTTATTCATCTGTTTGGGGTGCCATGACAAATACCAGGGTGGCTTAGCCAACTGAAATTTATTTTCTCATGGTTATGGAGGCTGAAAGTACAAGATCAAGGTGACAGCAGGGTTTGTTTCTGTTGCGACCTCTTTCCTTAGCTTGCAGATGGCTATGTCCTTGCATGGTCTTTCCTCTGTGTGTGCTTGCTCCTGGTATTTCATCCTCTTCTTATAAGGGCAACCCATCCCACTGCATTAGGGCCCCACCTAATGACCTAATTTAACCTTAATTACCTCCTGAAAGGCACTATCTCCAAAAAAGGTCACATGGGGATTAGGACTTCAACCTATGAATTTTGGGAGACACAATTCAGTCCATAATACTTTTCAAAACTAGTTTTTGGAACAAAATAGGCACGGAAATGAGAGGCTTAGTTTTTTTGTTTTGTTTTGTTTAAATTTTTTTTATTTGGGTATAGTTGACACAATGTTACATTAGTTTCAGGTGTACAATATAGTGATTCAACAAATTTATACATTATGCTATGCTCACCACAAGTGTAGCTACCATCTGTCACCATACAACACTATTACAATATCATTGACTATATTCCTTATGTTGTGCCTTTTATTCCCATGACTTATTCATTCCATAACTGGAAGCCTGTATCTCCCTCTCCCCTTCACCCATTTTGAGAAGCTTAGTATTAAAACCACCTAAAGTCAATTCACCATTACTCATTTGAGAAATAAGATGTTGAGAGGATTCACTAGTAAATAAAGTAATTAAAGCAATCAAGAAGCCATTTGTACTCAGTCTTAGAAAATATTTTTATTATTCCCCCATTTTGTACCAGGTTGAATTTTCAGACTAAGTCTCTAGTCTGGTTTCCAAAGGTTGTTTCCAACTATTTGCAATAAAATTGTGTGTGCATATGTCTCTTTGTATCTGTTTGAGCAAAGTTGTCAGGAGTAAAATTACTGGGTACGTGCACACTTGACCAAATCTTGTGCATTTTGTACTAAAATGTCTGCAGCGATTTACACCCTAATCTGCAAAGTATGTGAGCTTCCTTTTTCCAGTACTTAAACTATACCATTACTTGATATATTTTCCTATTTTTGCCAGTTTCATAGGTATAAAGTGGTGTCTCACATTATCAAGTTGAACACCTATTTGCATATGTATTATCTTATCAGCTTTCACCTTCTATAAATTGTCTATATATTTCTTGGGTTTCCTGACTGTTTCTTGCAGATTTACATAAGTTTCTTATATATTCTGGATTATAATCAGTCATGTGTTTTGCAACATATTTTTCCTGTCTGGCAACTGTGTAGAGAATGTTTCTCAGAACAAAATATTTCATTTTTATGTGGTCAAATCCAAAGTTTTCCCCCGTATGCTAGATGCTTTTGCATCTTGCTTAGCAAAACTTGGTTCAGTAGAAGAGCACAGAGATAGTTTCTAAATTTTCTTCTAATAGTTTTATAATTTTGCCTTTAACATTTCAATCTTTAATTCAGTGGGAATTTATTTTTGCTAGTGCTTTAAATTTGAGTTTTAAATTATTTTTCTCTGTGTTTTTCAATTTTTCCACCACCACCTACCTAATAATTTATCTTTTCACTATTGATTCGTGAGATCTCTTCTGTGGTAAACCAAGATCCCTTACGTGCATGAGTTCTGTTTCTGAACCTTCTGTTCTGTTTCACTGGTGTTCTTCTCTTCTTTATACCAGTATTTTGCTAGTTTTAGTTAATTTGTCTTTGTAACAAGTTTTAATATGTAGTAGGTAAAGAGTCTCCCCTTTTTGTTCTTTCTTTTTAAAAAACAAGCCCTTTATTATTAGACCTTTATTATTCCATATAAATTTAGTAGTATTTTATCTTATT
Source organism: Cryptoprocta ferox (assembly GCA_028646485.1). Lineage (NCBI taxonomy): Eukaryota > Metazoa > Chordata > Mammalia > Carnivora > Eupleridae > Cryptoprocta > Cryptoprocta ferox. Next base: position 94,778,986 of record CM053571.1, read on the forward strand.
CTGGTAGGATTTACACTGAAATTATGTAAATTTTATATATTACTTGGGGAAAAATTGGAATTTTTATGTGTTTTCTCATTCATGACCATGAGATTGTTCTCAATTTATTATTTTTTTAATGCCTTACCAGTTATTTTATCATTTCTTTCTATATAGGCCTTGCACATTTTTGTTAATTTCTAGTTACTTTAGAGCTTTCAATTCCTATTTTAAATAGTATTTTCATTTGTAGATTCTTTGTGCGTTTATTATCTTGTTATAAATGTGACTTAACTTTCAAAGACATTTTCTGGTTCATTATTGTTATAGCAGCTTGCTAATTTTTTTTGGGTTATGTAAATGATTATCTATTATGATTTTTCTGTCTCTTTCCAGTTCTTATGCCTCATCTCTTTTTCTTGTCACTTACCTATTGGCCAGGACTGTTTGAATTCTGCTGAATGAAGGGCGCATAGCTGCAAATATTGTTATCATCCTCCTAACGTTAAAGGGAATGTTTCTAAGACTTTTCTAACAAGTAAAAAGAATAAGTTCAAAGCACTTATAAGAGATTTAATAAGTTTAGTGATTACATTATAAGCAATGAGATTAAATTGTGGGTAGATACTGAGGTTTTTGAAAGCCAGGAGCTTGCTGTATTGTTGATAGAAAGGGATGCTATCCAGGGGTAAAGAGGTTCCACATACAGACTAGAATTCAATAATCTCTCCTTGATTTTATCAGAAGGATCAAAAGAGAATTTTTATTTTATCAAGTTGCTGACTATGAATATTGATGTTAACTCAGTGCTATGTCCTTATGCTATCTAAAACCTGTGTCCCACATTTTCATGATATTTCTAGAAAATGAGTATTTTTAAGAGTATTTTGAGCAAATACATGACATAATGAAAGTGATAAAGGTTGACTTGGTTTTTTCCTCACTTTGACCCCAGATGCTGGAGGTTACGAAGACTTGTGGGTTGCTGAAGACTATTCATGTCCATCTCATCGTCTCTGTCCACATGGCCTGACTGTCCCTGATATAACCTATATATCAAACTTCCTCACTTTCCTGCTTCTATGATTTTTCCTCTTTATTTTTTTAATGTTTATTTATTTTTGAGAGAAAGAGACAGAGTGCAAGTGGGAGAGGGGCAGAGAGAGAGGGAGACAGAGAATCTGAAGCAGACTCCAGGCTCTGAGCTGTCAGCACAGAGCCCGACAATGGGGCTTGAACTCATGGACCTCAAAATCATGACCTGAGCTGAAGTCGGACACTTAATTGACTGAGCCACCCAGGCTCAGTTTTTCCCCTTTAAAACTGTTTTCCCCTATGTTTTTCCCCTTTAATGTATTATCTATCCCGAGAGCAATCTGACATACCTTGGCACTTTGGGGACATCATGAGCTCCTCAGAAATAGCCCTGCTGCTGAGAAAACAGAGTTAAATTATCCCCACCCGCCCCACCACATTTAATTAGCACCTCCTTTTCTCTATGCCTAATGTTCCTGGTATCTCTTCTCCTGGACTCCATGCCAGGACTCTGCTGAAAGTTCCCTGGAGTCTTTAGAGGCAACCATTGACTCACTTTACTTTAACACTTGGTGTCATTTATTTTGTAATAGGATTTGGTATTCTCCTTCATCTGCTTCACACTCTTCTTCTAAACCCAATCCATGGTCCACTTCTGGTCTCCTTTTCACTCATGGCTAAGTTACCATATTTTCCTTTGCTGAGAATTCACCTGACACCCTATTGCATATAAGAGAAAGACTTCTCAATACAGCATGCAAGACCACATCTACCTCTGCAGCATATCTCCAGCCACAGTTGGCATCTCACTGACACCTACTCGGCTGCCATTCCTGCTGCTAGCTATGTACTTCCATACTTCTTTGACTTTAGACTTGCAGTTTCCTCTCTCTTGAATGCAACTCTTCCCTCTCTTTATCTTTTAGCCCCCATTGATTATAAAGAACCAGTTTCAATATCAGCTCTTCTGAGTCAGTAACTCCTTCCTTTATGCTCTAACAGCAGGTATTTGCATTTGTATTATTGGCTTGCATTACCTTTTGGCTATTATTGACTTTCAGGTCTGTTCAACTAGTACACAGACACCTTAATTTTTCTTTTCCCAGAAGTCAGTTTAGCGACAGGGGCTTGATATGTGCTGAAGAGTTTGTACCTCATGAACAATGAAAATATTTGGGAACATTGATTTGGTGGTCACATGCAAAATAACTCATGATGAAAGACTGATTAGAGAGTACCTGGAGACAAATCGCCATGCCCTATCTCGATTTAGGTAAGGCTGGGACTGTGGTGAAGGAAGAAAGAGTGTGTGTGGGATCCCAGGATAGAAGGACCAAAGAAGATGATGGTGGCTAGGAGCAGCAAGAGAAGAGAAGCACTTAAAATGCTCTGGAATTTTGAGTGTAGGTGCCTAGGGGACTGACAGTCTATTAACAGAAACAGGGAAATAAGGAGGAGGAGGTGACCTTGAAGGAAAGCCATATTAGGTTTGAATTCATCCAGAACATACAGTTGCAAAGTCCCACAGGCCTTCTGAAATGTGGGTCCAGTGCTGAGGATGTAGATTTAACACAGACTGGAGAAATACAATAGTTGTAGTTGTGGTAAGAGACTGAAGATATTACTATAAGACAGAGTATAATGAAAGGAGAAAACAGATGCTGTGGGGAAATGATCTGCTGGGCAGACAAAAGGAAGAAAATAAGGACACAGAGACTGAGGAGAAAAGGCCAGAAAGTAGGTGTGAACCAGCAGAGTGTCTTGCTACAGAAGCCCAAAAGGAAGAATTCCAAAAAGTAAAAAGTCAACAATATCAAATTCTATGTAGAAGATGGGACTGAAGAAGCCCCTGGATTTGGCCTTGGGGAGGGCCTTGGTGACCTTCAAGAGAGCCATTCTTGAGCAGAGGAGGGGGTGGGGACACTGCCGGATGTGAAGGACAAAGTGGGCAGGGAGGAAGCGGAGGTGGCAGGTGTGGCCTATTCTCCCCGGAATTTGGCAGGTGCCAAGAGAGGGGGGGTGGGGCTGTGAGGCCCAGGAAGGGCCCTGATGTGTGTTTACAGCTCCACATCCAAACCGTTGCCCAACCAGTTTGAGTCTAGCTCAAAATGGTGTTTCATCGTTCCTTTTGTTTTCTATTACAGTAGCCATCACCTCTTGTCTGGTTCTGAGAGCAACTTGCAGGCTTTTCTGCTTCCATTTCTCATCACTCCATTGCTCTCTCCAAGTCTGCTCAGAGCAGTTCTCTGATCATATTTCTTCCACAATCAAAGATGAAATCAAGCCCAGAGTCTCCCCTAATTGCACAGGATTCTCTGTACCTGAGTCTAACCTCCGTTCAGAATTCTCTCCCCTGCTTCTGCCATTTCCCAACCTTGGCCTCCATCACCACCGACTGCCCACTGCCTGCGCGTGTCGATTGCTTTCCACCTCTGTCTTTCCTACCCACCCTCCACCAGAGTAACCTCCAGCTACCCGCCCTGATGCTGGTCCAATCACCCTCCAAAGCCACTCACTCTCTTCTGGTTGGCTTTCTGTTATTCTCATGCATTTCCTTTTTTCTCTTCTTATGCTGGAAACTGATCTTCCAGAATTGGCTTTTGTCACAAGATATAATTTTTTATTTCTCTTTCAAGATGGGCATTTCTTTTTTGTGTTTGGGCATGCTATAGGAAAAGCTGAGGGGTCTGCATCTTTTAGCCAGAGGGTAAGCCTGCATCTATCCCACATGCAAGCCAGAGCTACTCCCAAAGCCAAAGCCATTTGTGAATGTCTTCTGTACCATGCAGACCTCCTGATTCCTCAAATTCTTATTGCTTTAAAGTACCTTAACATTTTGTTTATACCAGGTAAACAAGACTAATTTTACCTGGTATAAACAATATATATATGTGTATATGTGTGTATATATATATTGGGTTTATATCTACACACACACACACACACACACACACACTGTCTTCCTATTGCTTTTTGAGGGACTGCTTGTGTTTTGCCTCTTCCATATCCTCTACTGTAAGCCTACTGCAGGCTGCATCCTAAGGACTTAATTAACTTGAATTGATTTGTAAGGTAAATAATCCTCCAACTCCTGAATTGGCCAAGAGGATGTGGAAACGGGCGGGCACAGGAGGAGATGGAGTTTTCCATCATCCAGGCAGAATGGCTCAGCGGTGGGTGGTGGGCCCTCCTTATCCTGTGAAATCTGACAGACGTCCTATTGTCCGCTGTCAGAGCTCTCCAGCATTGCTGGGGGCAGAGGATGGCTGTTAGTGCCACCCAGGCTGGCACCTGCTAATATTTAATTCAGCACCATGTCACAGGCTGTCTCGTAGTGTTTGATTCTTTCCCATGTGGCCATGTCTTCACTCCAACAAGATTCAACAGCGAGCACTGACTGTGTAGCTACTTGCTGTGTGCCAGGTGCTGTCACATAATTTTCATATTTAAAATTCACAAGAACAATTGTGGTTGGGTATTATTACTATTATTGTAGTTGTTAGGGGAGAAATGGAGTTTCAAAGGCTTGCTGAAGGTCATATGACTAATATATGAAAAAGTCAGAATCTTGATGAAGATTATGTGAGCTCCTTTCCTCATTTTTACTTTTTGAGGGCCCCCTGCCTCCCACCCCAGAGCCAGCCCTTCCTCCTATCGGGCCCAGCAGCCTGCTTGGTCCACAGCTCATCACACACCCTTTGCATTAAATGGAAGCAAATGTGCCTTCGTTGTTGCTGTGTTCAGAGGATGGAAAACACCAGGTCTTATCCCTGCCCGTGCTCAGTGCCAAGCTAAGCCCCTTCAGGTGTGAGGGGAGAGTGGTAAATACTTGCTGCATTGTTCCTGTCAGTGCCAAACAACATCAGCTCTCCACCCTAGGGAAGCTGATGAATAAATCAGAGATGCCACCCAGACAAAGCAAGCCTTGCCTTGGGCTGTGCCTGGGTGACTCCAGATGAATTGTTAAGGGGTGAATCCATTTTGTGACCTTTATGATGGAAGGAACAGGAAATCCTAACCACCTCCACTGGCTGCATGACACCCAGTACCAGGGCCAGAGGGAAGGAGGTGCTGCCAAGCAGCTCTCCTTATGCTGGGCTTTGGTGAAAGCCTGGTGCTGCTCACCTGCCCTTCCTTCACCTCTGAAATGTCACACATCAGCCTTGCAACAACCTAGGGAGCAGGATATTTTATCAGAAGAATGAGAGCCCGTCGTGCTTGAACAGAACTTTGTAGTTTGCAAAGAACTTCTGACCAACCTAATGAGGAAGCATGAGGAGGGCATGTATCATGACCTTCCTTTTCTGGAATAGTGAACCAAGACTCAGAGAGGAGATGTGACTTACCTAAGAACACACAGCAAGTGAGAGGCAGACATACACAAATGCAGGTATTCTGGCTCAAGGTCAAGTGCTCTTTACCTCAAGATAAAGGGTTCTTTATCGTCTTCTTGGCAGGAGTTTTGGAACACATCAGTAAGATGTATCCTTCTTACCACAGCCTGCCTGGATGAGTAACATCTGTCTCTTGTCTTCTCAGGTGAACAGCGACTGAAGCTGGATAGTTTAGGGAGAAACATTCTACTTAACGTCCATTTACAGATCCTAGAGAAGAGATTTCAGAAGAGTTCTTCGCAGGAATTTTGAGGCCTCCAGTGAACTTGCCAAGGGTCTTAGTAATGTCTGAATAGCTTGGACCAAAGGAAGAACTACCATTCAAGCCATACCTGAAGTTCTGGGAGCTACTTAGAAAAGTGGGGTCCATCATGGCTTTACTGGAGAAAAATTTGGAACCCTGTGCAAACTTTTGTTGAGGTACAAATCTCCCTGTTTTTAATATGTTACTAAAGTAGTATAATTCAATATATTAAATTATAAATTAATATAATAAAATATAACTAATATAATCATAAAAAAATGGAATTAGTATAAAGTAACATTCAAATTTTTTATTATTCTTTGTAAAAATTTATTTATTTTTTAATGTTTATTTTTGAGAGAGAGAGAGAAACAGAGTGTGAGCAGAGGAGGGGCAGAGAGAGGGAGATACAGAATCCGAAGCAGGCTCCAGGCTCTGAGCTGTCAGCACTGAGCCCGATGCGGGGCTCAAACTCAGGAACTGCAAGATCATGAAGTTGAACACTTAACCAACTGAACCACCTAAGCACCCCATATTATTTCTTAAATGTTTATTTATGAGTGAGACAGAGAGAGAGAAAGAGAGAGAGAGTGTGTGTGTGAGAGAGAGCATGGGTGGAGGAGGGGCAGAGAGAGGGATACAGCAGTGAGCCCCACGTAGGGCTTGAACTCATGAACCACAAGATCATGACCTGAGCTGAAGTCGGATGTTCAACTGACTGAGCCACCCAGGTACCCCTCAAAATTATTTTTGAAATACTCATTTTGCAACTGGAAAGTACTTAGTGTGTGCTAAAGTAGGCAGACTGGCCTGACTTCTACCCTTTGGGTCATTCCAATTTAAGCATTTTAAGGAAAGTCCTGATCCTAAGGAAATAGTGCTTTCCCTACTTTCCCTAGAACAAGTGCTTCACTGTCTCATACAGGGGGTCCCTTAGACTTGCCACCTGGTGACAAGGGAAGGGTTTTGAGCACCACAGCTGAGGCAGGACCTGGCCTCTCTTGGCACCTGCGTGAGCCCCCATGTTCAGGATCTGTATAAGCTGCAGAGCCTCCAGCATGTTCTCATGTGTCTCAGGCTTCCCAGACTGAGAGGCTGGCTGAGAAGGCAGATCCAGCTGTGTGCCACGATAGAGCAGGGCCTACATGTTCAGTGTTAGGGAAGGACCTGCCTAAGGACATCTCCCTACATATGGGTACTGCTTTCTCGTCACTTCTTCATTCCCTAGGGCAGAAAAAGGGCCTTTTCCCATTCATTCATTCAACTTTCATTCATCCTACCTAATTTTTTAGTGCCTCCAAAGTACCAGGAATTGTTCTAGATGCTGGGACTACAACAGCAAATCAGACAAAAACTTCTCCCTCTGTGGGGCTTACATTCCATTGGGTGGGTCTTTCCTGGAGTAATTGATGTCTTAAATAAGTGTCTTATGTAAGTAAGACTAATAAGCGTATACTACCGATGGCAAGTGCCGAATGGAGTGGGAGATGTGGAGCAGGCTAAGCATGGCCAGGGGTTTCAGACATGAGGATTGCAATTTTAGGAAGCATTCAGGGTAGGCCTTACCAAAAGGGTGATATACAAAGAAAAACTTAAAGAAAGTGGGGGAGTGAACTGTGTAGGACTCTGGGGCAAGAACATTGCAAGCAGAGGGGAAAACTGGAGCCATGTCTCTCTGGGAAGTGTTTCGAGAAGTGTCCTGACATGTGTGAGGAATGTCAGAAGGTTGGCGGGACAGAATGGAGTGGTCCGGGGCAGGAGAGGTCAAGGGTCTTGGGGTGTGCACACTAACGTTTCTAACGTAGTTAGAAACGTTTTCTGTCCTTCCAGAGGTGATGGCGGCTTTGATCAGGGTGGTAGCAGCGGAGAGGTGAGGCATGTCACAATCTGGGTCTGCTTTGAAGTTTGAGCCAATGGAATTTCCTGTCTGATTAGACATGGAGTGTGTGACAGAGAGGGGTTTAGGTGATTCCAAGGTTTTTATCCTGAGCAACTGGAAGGATGGATTCGCCATCCCGTTCCCAAATTAGGAAGAATGTGAGTAGACTGTTAAGGGAGACAGAATGGAAGCTCCATATTGTTCTTGATTTCTGAGTGGCAACATGGTGCAGTGAGAAGATACTGGCTTGGCCGCTTCCTAGCTTGGTGACTCTGGGCAAGTCATGTCCCCTCTCTGAGTCTCCATCTCTTCACCGGCAAAGAGGGATATTAGTAAGTGCTGCCTGCCTACTTCCAAGGAGCAGGTAAGGATTCAGAATCACATGGGGAGTAGCACAGTGCCTGGCACATAACTGGTCTCCATAAATTAGTGGTTGTGGTTTTTATTCATACAGGACCAGGGCAGGGCTGCAGAGCAGCAATTAACATTTTCCAGGCTCCCAAAGGCAGAGTCTGTGTGTGACTGGGCAAATGCCTCCTTTGAAGTCTTAAAGGTCAGCGCTTTGCCAGCTGCCTGCTGGAGACAAAAGGCAGCCTGATTTTCCCCATTGTTGCTTTTTGTTTCTTACTTGTCTACCTCAAACAAAAGCCTGAGGCCAGCTCCCGAGACTGAGGGGACAGTCCTGCTGGAGACTCCCTTGCTGCTGGCAGACTTTTACCCTCTGCACAAAGGAGGGGGCACCCCTGCCACTTTTCTACAACCGCACCTCCAAGACCTGCCCCATGGAAAGAATGCTGCTTTATGGCCAGACCTGTGTTCCAGTCCTACCACTAATGGGCTGGGCCGCCCTGGTAAAGTTTGTTTACTTTTTTTGGCTTGTTTCGCTTCTCTGTAGAACGGGAATAATACAGCACATTTTCCAGGGTTGTTGTAGATGCCACTTATGCCCTGGGGCCCCTGGGTTTGAATTCTGACTTTGTCATTTCCCATCTGTGTGGCCTTGCACAAATTACTTAAAGCCTCTGTGCCTCAGTTTCCATGTTTTAAAATAGAGACTTGGGGTGCCTGGGTAGCTCAGTTGGTTAAGCATCTGACTCTTGATTTCAGCTCAGGTCATGATGTTACGGTTCATGAATTGGGCTCTGCGCTGACAGTGTGGAGCCTGCTTGGGATTCCCTCTCTCCTTCTCTCTCTGCCCCTCCTGTGCATGAGCTCCCTCTCTTAAAAATAATAAATATACTTAAAAAATTAAAATGTAGACTATAATAATACATATTTCATAGGGTTCTTATGAGAATCAAATGAAATAAATAAAAATGTTTAAATCAGAATATGACATATAGGTTCTCAAAAAATGTTAGCTCTCATAAGGAATACAGAAAAGGGCTTCTAAACACTATAGCACTTTAAATATATGACGTAAGATTATTATGTTTGCCTTGAATTTATGAAGTTTCCAAGCCGACCCTTGGTTCTTGTGTCAGAGTCACATATTTTCCTTTTTTAAAATGTTTTTTAGTATTTATTTATTTTTGAGAGAGAGAGAGGAGAGAGAGAGAGAGAGAGAGAGAGAGAGAGAGAGAGAGAGAATGAGTGTGGGAGGGGCAGAGAGACAGGGAGACACAGAATCTGAAGCAGGCTCCAGGCTCTGAGCTGTCAGCACAGAGCCTGACATGGAGCTCAAACCCACGACCTGTGAAATCATGACCTGAACCAAAGTTGGATGCTTAACCGACCGAGCCGCCCAGGTGCCCCAGAGTCACATATTTTCTATGCTATTATACAGAAGCACCTAGATATACCCAAAACAGTAAGCATTTTTTTCAGAGGAGGGAATGGAACCTTGCTTGACATACATTAAAAAATCTCAGTATTCAGAAAAATGTTACAGTTCAACAGAATGAAAATCACCTCCAGATGATCTCACTTTGTACATTGAGTTATTTTGGTGTTTTCAACTTCTTAATGCAATGTCCAACCACTTCTGGCCTATTTCCTATGATTGCTATGAAGCTAGGCACT
>CM053571.1:94789038-94810054 GCA_028646485.1 Cryptoprocta ferox
CATCTATACAATGGAATACTACATGGCCATGAGAAAGAATGAAATCTGGCCATTCATAGTAAAGTGGATGGACCTCGAGGGTGTCATGCTAAGCAAAACAAGTCAGGGGGAGAAGGACAGATATCATATGTTTGCACTCATAGGTCTAACAGGAGAAACCTAACAGAGGAGAATGGGGAGGGGAAGGAGGAAAAAGAGTTAGGGAGAGGGAGGGAGACAAAACACGAGAGACTCTTGAATACTGAAAACAAACTGAGGGGGGGAAGGGGAAGGGGGAAAGGTAATGGGGGGTGATGGTGTTGGTGGAGGTCACTTGTGGGGAAGAGCACTGGGTGTTATATGGAAACCAACCCGACAATAAACTATAAAGTTAAAAAAAAAAAGAAATAGCAATCAACATGTATGGTAAACAACACTCACTTGTTGCCAACTATATGTCTTAAGGCCAAATTAATCTGTGCTCCAGACAGATGTACGTGGCATGCTTCACGTGCAAGGCTACTGAGCCAGCTGCCCTTCTGCTTTTTCATTTGTTCCTCAACTACTGAGAGCTTCGTTTATACCAGGCACTGTGGTTAGCCTCGCTAATCAGTGAACTCACCCTAACTGGGTCTGTTTCTGCAGGCAAATGTCTTTTCATTCATGCAGAACTGGACTCTTCTCCATCTCTTGCCACTTACCAGCTGTGTGGCACAGAGCCAACTGCTTATATTGCCTCAAGTTCTAAATCTCAATTTCCCCATATGCAAACTTAGAATCGTACTACCTATTCCTCAAGGTGGTTAAGAAGACTATTCATAAATTTTGTAAACAGGCTAACTGGAAGATATTATTGTCATGACCTTATATGTGCCCTTCTGTCTTTTTGCATTTGGTTTTCTGGTTTGTGACTGAATGGTCAATAGCTTCCTGTCATCTAGAACATAAAGAAGATTAATAAACACCAAGAGGCCAAGCCTAGTATTCAAATTCCCTGTTATGCTCTATGGCTGTGCATCACAGGCCACCAGGCACATCTAAAAAGGATAGCAAACAGTTCTCCACCACTGTGGAGGTCCTATTGTGATTTATCACTGAATTCTAATTCAATACATACCAATAATTCAGTAGCTTCTGAAAAATCATTCTCTTCCTCTGAGTTGAAATCTCCTTCTCCATAAAACAAAGGGTTGTATTAAGAAGTCTCAAGGATCTCTGAACCGACATATCTCATTGTTGTATTTCTATCATCTGATCAACGAACATAATTTTTAGTTAGTTTACTTGATATATTAAGCTGCATTCATTATCAATTAAAATAACAAACCAATTGATGTTCCCTGGTCTCCTAGGTCTGCACACTGTAAATGTTTCTGACAGCCTCTTAAACAAAGAGCAACTTGTACGTAGATTCTTCCATCAGCGATGGAAAAACTCTGATGGCCTGGTTCACCTCCATGTCTTGTGGATCAACACTCCCTTCCTGCAAGAATAGAGAACCAAGCAGGATTTAACTTAGTGATCAGGGAGTAAGAAAGCGGAGACAGTTTGTAAATAAGGGACTAACCATTTGAAGGAAGAGCTATGTCAAAATATGCATGTGTCTTGGATGCACTTCAAGAAGTTCCGTGTTCTTCAGTGATCCAAAAGAGACCCACATAGAGAGGACAGAATGTAGGAGGACAGGGAGATTTTTGCTCTCATTCAGGTTCATGCCGTAATTTTATTGAAGCGCACAGAGAGCAACTGGTTGCCTAAGGTAACTCTGATACCGGATGGTAGAGTGTGTTTCCAGGAACCCGGTCCTGTCTCTTTCTACTTTATCTTTCCCTTCAGCTACAGAAAGTGTCCTTTATTCCCTCTGAGAGGAGAAGCAGAGATCTGAGAAACATTCAGTATAGTTGTCTGATAATATACTGCATTTCATTGCCATTAGAAAATCCATTGCTTTGACCGGCCTCTTTCCATCATGAAGTGGGGGCCAATCGGCATGTGTCTATACTTATTTAATTGTGAAAGTCTTGTCAGGGTCACCTTAATAGTCTGGCTCAATTATCTGATTAGAATTTCCAAAAATGAGTTTTCTCTTTGTGCTGGCTGGGAAAGCTGCAACTTAATGTGCCTACATGCTCCTATACACACATACACACATGTGCCTGTACACACACACATTTAAGATGCGTGAGAGTGCATATGGTGCCTATGGAAGAGGGTGTGAATTTGTGGATTTTGTAACATGGCAATACCTAGAAGAGTAGCTCACCTTCCCAAAGACAAGTAGGTAGCTACTGGAGGTTTTTTCTAGCTCTGAGAATTATAGTTTGTGATCCTGTGTTGACTGAGGAATGATTGAAGGCTTCCTGTTCTCTAAAAGTACATGTTTGTTTCCTGAAAGAGAAGAGCCCAGGGCGACATCATGTTACTCTTCACAGTTATCCTGTGGGTGGAATTGAGACATGCCAATTGGGTGCTCTAGGAAGCAGCTCATGGATGATGGGAGCTTTTGGGCTCAGGAACCTCACAGAGCCGGTAGACCTGTGCTTGCACACCAGCATGATGCTGGGGCAGAGCAGTGGACTAGAAGGAGGGCTGGGTCTACCATGATTGTTGCTGGGACCATGCCCCTACATACAATTACTGCCATTGACCATGTGAAGGGCATTGTTAGGTTCCAGAGCACCAAGATAAATAAGTCATGGCCTCCATGTCTTCCATCATTGCATAGTTCATATGCTGACAGGGATGACACACTAATTTTTTAAAGTATGACTAAATATGAACAATGTTTTATTAGAATATAGTTATATAAAAATACCATGGGAAGACAAGGGAGGAAATAATTCTTCCTTAGAGGAATTTTTCTCCAATGCTGGTATAAGATTCACTTGATTGAGATAAAATAAGTATTTTAAAAATGCATTCACTATTTCATTATTATATATATATATTATGCAATATATTTCATTATTGCTTATCATTGTGTTAAGAGTTGGGGAGAAGCAGTAGAAATAACCATTTTGAAGAAACACAAAGGTGACCCAGAGAGTAGAACCCAAGTCTCCTGATTGCCTCTCATTTATTCATTCAACATTCCCTAAGCAACCCCCACACCACCCCTCTGTATCTAGCTGTTAGTGGACTCAGGAGATAAAGGTAAGAGATCTTTGCCCACTTCTTCTCAGAGAACCCCCCTTCCAGGTCAGCTGCAAGGTGTTCACAGGGGTCAGTCTTCAGCCAGCACCACAGTATGATGTTCAGAGAACCCACCTAAGTCAAGCAGAGAGCATTAACCCACATCTGGGCTGAGTCTGTGGGGTATCCTGTCTGGTTAGCTTTGAAGGCACTTCTGTCCACAGCTCTGATTCTGGCATTGTGGCCAGACATGATGAGTCCTGTTGTCATTTCTAACACCTGACCTTGTCCACTTCTCACTCTGCCTTTACTTCATGGACTAAGTTTGGGCACTGGGTGACACACATCTCACATCTCAGACCCAACTCTTTGTGACACCTCACTGTGCTTTGTGAAAAGGGCTATTGGACACAGAGAAAGCTCTATGATAACAGGATTCTCCTAAGGCTAGGATGGTCAAGCCATTTCTCTTCCTTTGTTGCCTCTGTCTAATTAAGTGTGGCTGCCTATGGTCCTCATGAAGAGCTGGAGGGGGTGGTGGCAGGGAAGCTTGCTATACTCTCTTTGAGGTCTCAAGGAACATAAGTCATCTCCTGGAATCACTAGCTGACTGTGAGTCATTTAAAGTTGAACTATATAGGCAGAATGGGCTGCTAGGAAAAGTAACATATAGAGTCTACAATAAAAATAATAATAATACTTTTACATTATGCGACTCCAGAGGGCTCAGATTGGGTCTCTCTCAACCTAGTGTACAAAGCAAAGTGATCCCCTGGTTTCCAAGGGAAAAACAGTAGACCTTTCATTACTCACTTTACAGCTTATCTCCTGGAAATCTTACTTTCCAGTGTGCTGGGGAGTGGCATGGTTTATTTGTTTACTCTCCTTCTAAGCTGCAGCCTGTGGCCCACAGAGGGGAGCAAAAAAAGTTAAGACCTCCCTTTTCCACCAAAACATGTAATTGGAATACCACAAGCTTCTCTAAGACATGGTTTTGAAGAAGAAACCTGCCAGAATGAGTTAATGACAAGGTGGGAGGGGGGCAAGTTCTGCTTTTTGTCTGGTGAGGCTGGTCTAGGAGCTCATCAGGGGGCTGTGACTGAAGAGCTCCACTATTTTCCTCATCTCCTTAGTCAGGTGTTCAGTTCTGCTCCTGCCAGATGGTCCAGTACTTGAATACCGCCTTTACAATAGTAAAATAGCCTCGTATATTTGAATAGTATTTTATGGCTTATAAAGAGCCTTCATATGTTATCTCATTTAAGCCATGGAAATCCCAGAGACAAAACATTATTATTCTCATTTTACAAATGAAGAAACTAAATCCAGAGAAATGTAATTGATTTTCCAACGGTTATATGCTCACTCAGTGACTAACCATGGCTTAGCCCTAAGTCATCTGGCTCTGAAAAGCTCCTTTCACTCTACCATTAGTACATTCCTGAGCCGAATAGAAATAATTTTGGGATTGTTAGATCTTTGGGATTATGTGTACCAGTCTTCCTTTTCAACAGTACAGATAAACGGGAGCTGATAGAAAATGCCTGCTTCTTGTTTCGAAAGAGTTGAGAAGGAAAAGTGAATGAAAATTGGAATGTCTAGACTGGTTGCTAAGGAGTTCTATGTCGTCCTATGGAAAGTTTGTATAGTGGGAGTGATTCATGTCTCTTAAATGGCTATGCTAATATCTTGCCTAGACATAGGGGGAAAGATACAATGGGATTTCAGGTTCTAATCTAATCTAGTCTGTCTTTAGAATTTCTTTTTTTTTTAATTTTTATGTCTTTATTTTATTTTGAGAGAGAGGGACAGAACATGAGCAGGGGAGGGGCAGAGAGAGAGGGAGACACAGAATCTGAAGCAGGCTCCAGGTTCTGAGCTGTCAGCACTGAGCCCGACATGGGGCTCGAACCCACGGACTGTGAGATCATGACCTGGGCCGAAGTTGGCTGCTTAACCAACTGAGCCACCCAGGCGCCCCTAGAATTTCTATGGCATCACCTCTCACCTATGTCCAGTCACCTCCTGATGCCATCTGCCATCAGGGAGCCTGGCTGCCTGGCCTTTTCAGGTCACCTCCCAAGGACACAGAATGTTCATGTCAATATCTCACAAAGTACCCCTAGAAATGGGCCACCACCATGCAGCAATGTAGGCATTCTTGCCATAAGAGTCTGGCGAACCTTTTAGCTGCTATAGTACTCCATGTGGAAGTAGATGGTTAGATTTTTTTTAAAGCATATCATATTTTGGCATCCAAAAAACTGTTTTATATGAAGTCAGTATTACAGATATCATCTTCATAATTTAGCACAAACTGATGCTATGTGTTTAGGACTTACAAAGGCATGATACATAATTCCTTGATTTTACTAAAGTAATGTATTTAAATGTAAATTTAGGACAAGCAATATATTATTGCATACTAAGATAATGGATTAAATAATAAAAATGATATAAAAATAATGAAAATTCAGGAAACACAAATAACCAATAATAAGCAAAACATTTCTTACAAGTAGGGTCAATGATACCTTTTACCACTTGGAAATGTCAAAAATAAGAGTGTGCTCAGGGCAACTGGATGGCTCAGTCAGTTAAGCATCTGGCTCTTGATTTTGGCTCAGGTCATGATCTCATGTTTTGTGGAATAGAGCCCTGTGCTATTAGCACAGAGCCTGCTTCGGATTCTTTCCTACCTCCCCTCTCTCCACACCCCCCACTCCCATGTATGTACACTCTCTCAAAATAAATAAATGAACATTAAAAAAAATAGAGTGTGCTCAAGGAGTTCAATTATTAATCAACAGAACATGAGTCATAATAAAGTAGATTTATCAATTTTAGCACTATTGACATTTGGGACCAGATTTTTTTTTGTTGTTGTGGGGGCTTATTGGAGGATGTTGAGTGGCATCCCTGGCCTCTACTCACTAACATTCAGTAACACCATCCCATCCCAACCTCTATTTGTGGCAACAAAAAATATCTCCAGACAATACCAAAAGTCTTCTGGGAGAAAAATTTTCCAATGATGAGAAACACTAGAATAGAGAAACACAAAATCAGAAAGAAGACTTCAGGACTTATAAGTCTTGACTCTAACTTAATTAAATGTACAAACTTTGGGGAGAAAAAAGAGAGGAAGGTAACCTTGAGAAGTGCCCATCCAAACACTTGCCAGAGTGCCTTACAGTCCCTTCAAGCACTGTGAAGTTATAATCCCTCTGGAAGGCATGACCATTGCTGGGGTCTCTTGGGTATTCTATTTTCCAGACTCCTCTTGTTCCAGATCCATTTCATTTAAAAACCTTCAGATTATCAATTGCTGCCCCAAATAGCTTTCCCACAGAGAGAGGCTTCACAGGCCAAAAGATATAAATGACATCTTATCTACCTGACAGTCATATTTTTCTCTTATGTAAGTGAATTAACTTTGTAGTTTATCTGTCAGTTTCTGTGAGCTAGGTTAGCATTAAGTCATTATCTATGATGAATGTTGGGATCTCAATGAAACTGAATTTTCTAGCCTAAAAAATTTAATGAATTTCATAAGATTAAAGCATACTTGTGAAACCTTTTGGGAGCCCACCTGTTGTCTTCTTTGGTTACCTAATTGCTGTATAACAAATCAATTCAAAACTTAGTGGCTTAAAACAGCAGCTACTTGATTGCTCACAATTCTATAAATCAAAAATTATGACAAGGCTCAATGTGGACATATGATGTCATTGGAGTCACTCCTGTGTCTGCATTTATGCCTGGGACTTTGTTACTCAGTGCTCCTCCACTTGGCCTATTTCTCCAACAGAAGAGTCTGGTCTTTCTTCCATAGCATAGCTAGGCTCTAAGAGTGCAAAAGCAGAAGCTGCTAGATCTCTTAAGGTCTAGGTCTGGAAGTGATACAGTGTCATTCCTGCCTTATATTTGCCAAAACAAGTCAAAAGTCCAGTGTGCATTAAATGAAAGGGGGGGGCATACTCCAAAACCTTATGGAAAAGGTAGCAAAGTTACATTTCGGAAGTGTACACAGAAGTGGAAAGATTATTGTGGCCATCTTTGGAAACAATGTACCTTACTGTCATAGAATAAACTCCAACAGCATTCATTAGAAACCTATGAAGTTTTTGAGATTAGTATATTAAAGAAAGTATCATGAGCTTGGATTTTAGGACAGAAGTTATTAAAAATAAAGAGGACTCTGGACGTCCAATTTTCTTTGGGCAGAGAGAAGACTGAGAAATCTACTCTGGCATAACCACAATTCATTTCTTATAGAAAATGAAAGATGTTTCAAAGGGCAAAGATGAGAGATCAACACCAAGAACCAAGGAAAACCATAAATTGGGGAACCACTCCTGGAAAGCAGACATAGACTCTAATCAAGGAATTTCCCTTGTCACTGAAGTCAGGGGAACTGAAAAAATATGTCTGGTTTTAAAAATTGCTCTGGAGCAGTGATTCCTGTGTGCTTCCCAACATTCCTCTTTTTAAATGGAATATCCCTGTCTTATTCTTGCATCTTGTGAGTTTGAAGGGCATATAACTTTTCCTTCTAGTTAACAGGTCTCCAGGACACTCATCCACATTTGGGCCTGATGGAGATCACAGGTTCCTCTATTTTGAAAATTCTAAGCACATGCCACAGCTTTCATCAGGAAGTGAAGTCTGTACCCTCTCCCCCTGAATCTGAGCCAACCTTATATATTGCCTTGAGTAGTAGAATGTGGTGGAAATCCTGCTATGTGACATCTGTACTTACAACTTATGAGGTCTGGCAGTTTCCACGTTTGTGCTATTGGCGTCCTGAACCATATTTGTGAGAAAGTGCCACCTAACTTGCTAGAAAAAGAGACAGGGTGGAGAACCACTAAGGTGCCTCAACTGACTTCCAGCCTCAAGTGCCCATATATGTGCCTAAGGGCATCTTGGATCCTCTAATCCTGTCAATACCTAGTCCATATCAGGTGGGACAGAGTTAAGCCATCCCTGCTGAACCTTGAACCAATCATAAACCCACAGAATTATGAACAAATTAAATGGTCGTTATTTTAAGCCACTATATTTTGGGACAATTTGTTACACAAACAAGAAAAAATGGAAACATATCCCATTCCCACAATGTTCCTTGTCTTCCATTTTGTTCACACTTTTCACTTTCTCCCTGAATTCTCTTAAGAAACACCCCACATTTTCAACTTCTTAGCATATTCTAGGGTATTTTGTTGTTAAAATGGTTGCATAAATGCCAGGAAACCACAGTGACATTATGGGACACTTCTGATCCCACTAATACAACAGCCAAAACTGAGTAGACAAGACAATCAAAAACCTATCAGCTGACGGTGGGCTCAGACAAATGTAGGAGGTGGCACCACAGACTTTCAGGTTTAGAACCCTGCTTTAGTTTACATTAGGAAAATGTCAACTCCCATCCCTTTTCACCCATTCCCCCTAAACCCAGAAAAACACCCCCAGACTTAACCATCATCATTTATATGAGATGCTTGCTTCTGCTTATACTATATTGTGGGAATTGTCAGGGTTCCCAAGATCTCATCCCACAGGAAGGAAGCAGACCACCTGGTTTTGAGAAAGGTCACCAATTATGGCTCTGTGCTTACTGATGAATTTTGGTTGTCTTTACCCTCTACAGCTGTTTCTAAGAAATCAGCTGTTAAATATTAGGCCCTGAAGTGAACTGTTTTTCCAGATCACTGAAAACCAAACAGCCCCTGATTTTCCATGGAGGTATTCATTCCATGGCAAGGGAAGGAAAGAAGAGAGATCTGAAGAAGTTTGGATTTGTTATGGGATTAAGAGCAGCAGACATGTTGAATGACCTGATTATTTTGTCTTTGGACACAGAGGCAAAAGAGAGCTTATGCTTCTCAGACTCAATATCTATATTATTAACAGAATTATAAATATCCTTACTTGACTTAGAGCAAAGTCCAAATAAGGAGAAAAGCAGCAGCAATTCTCGGAATTTGTCCTAAGTTTACAGCTACAGAGTGACTTGTTTTGGAATCTGATGAGAAGTATAGGGACTGGAAACCAATGGTATGAAAACATCACCAAGACTGAAGATAAATACTCCAACAGAGCTATCATATCCCAAGAATCTGTAGACTTGGACTTGAACCTCAGCTGAACTATCTGCACTATTTGATGATCCTTTTATACCCGGGATGTTCTCTCCTCCAAAGCATCACTTAACCCCATCCCACACTCCCAGCACCACAACCTTGATCCTATTTCCTAAAAAAAAAAAAATAATAAGGCCATCAAGAATCAAGAATAAAGTACTTCACTTCCAACCTTTTCCACCATCACAACTTCAAAATTTCAGCTCTTCTTCCACATGTCAGCTTCTTTCTTCTGGGGACAGAAGACCAAGTGTCACTGTCCAGCTGCTCATCATCTGATACTTGTGATTCTTGATGCCATCCCCTCCTGCTACTCTAGGACTTTGTTTCAACCACCGCCTCATTTCTTGCCATATCTTCAACCTCCATTCTCTCCTGGCTCTTTACCCTCTGCCTGTAAATATGCTTGTTTTCCCTCTCCTTATAAATGCCCTCTCTTGACTCTCAATCCTCCTGCAACTACCAACCTATCTTTTATTCTGAAAAATCTTATGCTCCTGAAATGGATGGCTATACTCATTGTATCAACCACTTTACAACGTAATCACTTTTCAACCCAGTTCAGTCTCATCTCCCATGCTGTTCTCTTTCTACTGCCCTGGACAAGGTCAGCATGCAGCCAAGTACATTATATCACATGCACTGGATGCTTTTCAGCCCTTATGTTATCAGACATCCCCTCTGCATTTAACATTGTGACCATGAGCTCCCTACTCCCTTGGCATCTGGGCACTTACTCATCTCTTTTGTTTCACCTTGCACCTCTTCAGTGATCTTGCTTTGACTTCTTCACAGAAGATAATTTGGCCTCCTCCTTAATATGTTGTCCTCAGATATAAGGCCTTGATCCACCACCATTTTTCCTATAATGCCCTTTAAATGGTCTTAGTAACTCATTGTTTTGCATACTCCCTGTATGCTGATGACCACATATACCTATATCTAGCTCTAATCTCTTCCCTGAGAGTCACATTTGCCCTCCTAACTGCCTACCAGTAATGGCCTATTATCCTTTCTCATTCTATTATTCTTATTTTCTATAGTCTCACTTTCTCCATCTAAAATTCTATCATACATCTCATCAACCATGTGAGAAACTTGAAATCATCCTATATTCCTTGTTCTCTCTCATCCCCCACATCTGACCAGTCATGAAGTCCAGCTGATTTTACCTCTTAAACACTTTTCAAATCTGTCTTTTCTTCTCTGTACTTCTGTTGCCCTAGTTCAGCTCCTTATCAGCTCTTACTCAGCTTATTGAAATTAGTCCCACTTTGAAATCCTTCCTTCCATTTTAGTCCCTTAAAATCCAGTCTCCATATGAGGAAAGAATGTTCCAGATAAATGTAAGCATGTTATTCCCCTGCTTTATCCTTCAAAGGTTCCCTATTATCTGCATAAATAACTCCAATCTCTTCCCCAAGGTATAAAAGCCAATTTAATCTCATCTTCTGCCACTCTCTGTTCTTGTGCTGCATGTTCCCATGCTGATCAACTGCTAGTGGTTGCCCCATACTCACCTTGTTCTTGCCCACCTATGCTTTTGCTCAGGCACAGAATTTTCTTCTTTCCTTTCACTGCCTAGGTAACTCATTCCTTTTTAGAATGAAAGTCAACCATTGGCTCCTCTGAGAAGCCTCCTCTAAATCTGCAACTTGGACTCCACGTCCCTCTTCTGCTCTCATGGCATTTAGTACCTGCATCTCCCCCTCATCCTTTACCTTGCCAAATTCTATCTACATGTCTTGTAGATGTGTTTGCTCCCTACAGTGTGGTAGGTTCCATAAGTACAGGAACTAATTCATCATTGCAGCCTTGCACTTAATAAATGTTTGAATGGAACAGAAGTACCTGGTTGACTGAGATCACTTTCCTTACCTGGGCCTCAGATTCTTCATCTGTAAATGAGTGGGGGCTGAATTAAATGTTCTCTGTTAAAGGTTAAAGGTTTCTCCCTTCTCTAACATCTCATGGTTTTGTGATCTTTTGAGCAGGGAGGTTTGGCAAGGCAGAACTGTCTAAATGTGTTATTTTCATTCTACTGCCTTTGGTGTAGATATAAAATGAAGAGGAAGAAGAAAAATAATGGTAGTTCAAGATGCATGTTACTTGGTAAAAGCTCTACTAAAGGTCTTTTAAAAGTAATGACTCATTTGGTTTTCACACCTGCTCTATGAGCGGGTGTTATTATTATCTCATTTTTTTTTAATGTGGGTAAACTGAATACAGAGTAACTTTCACAAAGACATGTGGATAGGAAAAGGCAGCGGCAGAATGCAGTCTCAGAAGTTGTGACATAAGAGTCTGCACTCATAACTATGACACTATAATGCATAGGTGGACAGCCAGCCAAATGGGGAGATACAATAGATATCCTAAAGGGAGGAGGGAAAAATTAATGCTGAGTAGCAGAGGAGGGTGGGGGTTTGTGACTCATTCCCTGATGCCCACATGAAGCTCAACGTGGCTCAGCACATGATAAGGGATATGATAACTACCATCACAGTGGTAGTTAAGCCACCAGTGGCCTTGTAGGCATTGTGTTGGTAAAAAGGAAGAAATTGGACTTTATGAGGAGCCTTTGGATATAATGAATTCTTCCTGCATTTGTCATCATAGTGCTAATTAGGCTACATTTTGTGGGCTTTAATGTGACTCTGGCCAGAATTTCCTAGATATTTTATTGTAATTTAGCATTAGTCAGGTTTCAGTTAATGGACACAGGCAGCTTTATTCACCCTGGTGTGGGCCTCACCATTGCTATTATATCTTTTGATATTCATCCTCATGACACTAATCAGCAAGTATTGATTTAGACATTGTACATTTCCATAGGAATTCCATTTTAATACAACATTAGAGTGCCATTAAAATGTAAAGGCAAGGGCATGTAGAAGTCGCCTTAAAGCATTACTGTCTAAGGAAATTCTGCTGGTTTTAGTCATTCTGCCAGCTCTACTTGGAATAGGACAAAGACTCAGACATGAGGGGGTAGTATCCTTTATGATTCACACTGAGGCCCCATGGCTGCTTTATGACATGGCCCATTGGTCAGGGGTTGGGGTGTGGTGATGGAGGGAAAGAAGGTGGCTTGTGGTGTGGGCACCCACTTATATCTCTGCCCTACCAAAGATTCTGCTGAAGCTTACAGCATATAGCAGCATTCTCAAGGAAAAATGGAAATAGGGGGAATGTGATGTGAGAATAGAGGGGTCCAGCTGATCATTAAGATAGAGAAAAAACAAAGAAGTCAGGCTTCAAATGCTCCTTGTGCCTCCCAAAGTAAGGATTCCTTAGGAGATATATTGCATCAAACTGAATCTTAAGAAGTCATGTGTGTGTGTGTGTGTGTGTGTGTGTGTGTGTGTGTTTAAATTATTTTTCTATGAGATCAATAGATAGGCTTCTCTTGTTTTGTTCATGCCTTATATGTCTTTATATCTTTGGCTTGCCCAGATCCCATTGTCAACACCCTTCCCATTTCCTTAGTCATTCTCCCCTGGGCTAAGGAACACCAAGGATGTCCATCAAGGTCCAGATGAGTCAAGGTCTAGGAGAGACACAAGGAAGAGATTCTCCCTCATAGCCTCCAAAAAGGAACTAATCCTGCACTCATCTTGATTTCAAATTTCTGTCCTCAAGAACTGTAAGAGAATAAATTCCTGCTATTGTAGGCCACCTTGTTGTGGTAATTTGCTGTGTCCCAGCCCTAGGAAAGTGATACACATACCAAGGCAAGACAGAAATTTCACCTGCTTATTCCTGTGTAAGCCTCCCCACTGCTTGCGGGCTGAGTCCCAATTCCCTAGCATCCTTGCTAGGCATCTCTATGGGCTAGGCACTGCACACTCCTCCAGTCCAATTTCATATATCACTCGCCCTTCACAGTGCCCCCTCCAAAAAACCAACTTTCCTTTGCCCCATCTCTTGCCACCTCCTTACATTCTGCATACCTACCCAGCCTTCTGCTAGAGCTCCTATTCTACTCTGACAAGTATGATTACCTACCTGTCTTGTTTAATTGTCTGTCTTCCACATAGGCTCTTAAGCCCTTCTTTACAGAGTGTTGATTAATTTAGAGAATAAAAATGCTTCCGTTTTTTTGAGGTAGATAGCTAGAGAGAGAGAGAGAGACAATGCAAGCAGGTAAGGGGCAGAGTAAGCGAGGGAATCCCAAGCAGGTTCCAGGCTCATCACAAGAGCCCAGTACCAGGCATGATTTCATTTGGATCATGGCCTGAGCCAAAATCAAGACTAGGACACTCAACCAACTGAACCACCCAGGTGCCTCTAAAAATGAGTTCTTACTCATCTCTGAGTTCCTGGTGTCCAGCATAATGCTAAGTACATAAGGAGTGTTCAGTGGATATTTGGGTGATGAGCAAGGACAGGGCTGGCTCTCTGAGGAATGCTCGTGTTTGGGAAAAAAGGGGCAAGAACAGAGTAGAGAAAAGCAACTTTCCCCCACATCAGCTTCCTTGTCTATTGTCTACACTCTTATTTGCCTCATTGTTCCCTGTTTTCATGCATCCTGCACATGGTAGACATTGAGTAAAGACTGCCAAGTAATGGAAGAAGGGAGCAGTTAAAAGAGGAAGTTGTAGTAGCAGGAAAATAGCTTGCCATGGAGATCAATGTAGGAGCAGACACAGCTTCACCCATATTCTCTGTCCCATATGGATCCTTAATACAGATCTGACGGTGGGCAGATAGGCAGAGCATTTAGTTTGCATCTCAGAACTATACAAACCTCCAGAGTGACTGTCTCTGCAGACCCACAGACTTATTTTAAGGTCTTATTGAGAAGAATAATCATAGAATGACAGAATTTTGGAATTAAAGGGTGCATTAAAGAATATCTATGCTCAGGGATCTAGAACTTTGGAGTTATAAGGAAGCCTGGAGATCATTTAGATTCTGCTTCATTGCTGTCTGCACTTATATTTATCTTATATTTATGAAGAAGAAATTGAGGCCCAGAGATGGAAGGTAGTTTATCCAAGGCCACACAGTAGATTACCATAGTTTCTGTGATTCTATTCTTCTGTGTCATTTTGATGTTTGTGTAGCACTGGGGTTCTTTTCCAACAGCTGAATTCATTCCATCCAAGAACAAGAATTGCTCACGGATCGGATTCACCCATCACATTCTTCCACAGTGTTTGATCCTTTTCTGACCTGAGAAAAGTCCAGGGA
Source organism: Cryptoprocta ferox (assembly GCA_028646485.1). NCBI lineage: Eukaryota > Metazoa > Chordata > Mammalia > Carnivora > Eupleridae > Cryptoprocta > Cryptoprocta ferox. The sequence goes on from CM053571.1 coordinate 94,803,495, forward strand.
TCATTGGTAGTGGGAAAAATTATTTGAGATATCTCATCCCCTGCTACTTTTCCCTGGCCTTGCTAGCATGGCATCCTGGATTTTCCCTCTTTGCCTGGCACCCTCTCCCCATGACTCTTACTTTCAACATATTCTCCACTTGCCTATGAAGATACTTATCCATGTCTTTCACATATCTATGTGCCTATGCTCTACCAAAAATCAGTGCCTCATTTAGGTGCTGTCAAAATGCCAGTCAAGCAAGAGAGGAAGATCCTGGGTTCACAGTGTGGATGCAGCTACCATCTCCTTCCAAGTGGCAAAGTTCCAGTGGGTCTTAAGAATTCCTTTCTGACTCACTGAAAATGGCATGAGGAAGTTTCCAGATTCAGAAGGAGGTCAGTCTCTTTAAGTGTCAGGACAGGAATGTGGAATTTGAAGTCATATGATGCTGTCTTATGGCAATGGCTCCTGCTCCTAAAGCCATTTGAGCATTTGAGGGTCCTCATTCCATTTATCATAAAATCAGCATACAGAGGACTTCTTTACAGGACTGGCAAATGAAGAATATTGAGAAAAAGTTATAGAGGCTGAGTGAACATTGTGAAGGCCTAGGGTGAGAAGGCCAACTAATAGCTCTGGTTTGGGTCTGTGAGAACAAGGCTTGCAGAGTTGCTGTTGGGACTAAGATGAAGGAAATAGACTCTAGGGCTGGCAGCAGGGTGCTGACATTCAGGAAAGGGAGAGAGGCTCTCTGTCTGGGCAGAGGAGCTCCTTCATGGACATCATTAAGAATATTCTGTCCAGGGGCACCTGGTTGGCTCAGTCAGTCAGTTGAATATCTGACTCTTGATTTTGACTCTGGTCATTATCTCATGGTTCATGGGATTGAGCCCCTCATTGGGCTTTGCAGAGCCTGCTTTGTATATTGTTTCTCTCCTTTCTTTGCCCCTCCCCACCTTGTGCTCTCTCTGTCTCAAAAAAAAAAAAAAAAGTCTATCCAATGATGTTTTTTCATAGACATAGAAAAAACAATCCTAAGATTTGTTTGGAATCACAAAGGACCCTAAATAGCCAAAGCAGTCTTGAAAAAGAATAATAAAACTGGAGGCCTCACACTTACAGATTTCAAACTATACTATAGTGCCACAGTAATCATAGTATGGTATTAGCATAAAATAGGCACAGAGCTCAATGCAAGAGAATAGAGATCCCCCAAAATAAACCCATGCAATTATGGCCAATTAATTTACAACAAAGGAGTCAAGAATAAACACAGTGTCCATTGATGGGTGAATAGATAGGGAAGGTGTGGTGTGTGTGTGTGTGTGTGTGTGTATATTATTCAGCCATGAAAGAGAAGGACATGCTGTCATTTGCAACAGCATAGGGGGAACTTGAGGGCATTATGCTAAGTGATATAAATCAGACAGAAAAAGATGAATACTGTGTGATCTCATTTATAGGTGGAAAATAAAAATGAACTCATAGATACAAAGAACAGATTGATTAGTTGCCAGAGGTGCGGAATGGAGGGTGGAGGAAATGGGTAAAGACAGTGAAAAGGTACAAACTTCCAGCTGTAATAGAAATAAGTCCTGGGAATATAATATACTGCATGGAGACTATAGTTAACCACACTCTACAGTATAGTTGAAAGTTGCTAACAGAATAGACTTTGAAAGTTCTCATCACAAGAAAAAAATTGTAACTGCATTAGGTGATGGATGTTAACTTAAATAATGTATTAATATGTAAGATATATACATATCAACTCTTTACGTTGTATACCTTAAACTAATATGGTGTTACATGTCAATTATAACTCAGTAAAACTGGAAAAAAATAAAATTAAGAAAAGAATAGCTTGTGTTGCTTAAGAACTGGCAAGCAGTGGCAGAAGAAGCCTCACTAGCCTCCTTCTGCCTGTCCCTGGAGTCCGTGGATACAGTCAGCATACAACAGTGTTGCTTATGGATTTTCCAGGCCACTGGCTACTGCTTCTTTTTCCCTTTAGCTTCTGAGAACTTCTTTTTTAGCACTTTGGGTTATGGAACCAAGGAGGGCTATAGGTCTTTGGTGGCTGAGGGTCAGGACCAGGACTAGGGTGCAAAATTTAAGGAGGCATCCACTCTCAGGGCCACCTCTGTATTAGCATGACACTGAGGGTGCATGCCACTTAAAATTTTGCACCATAGGTAGTTCTGGCCTTGCTCCGTGCTGCCTGTTTCTGAGTAAGACTGCCTTATTTCATAGTTTAACATTAGAGAGCACTCTTGCACATAGATATAATTTCTCCAATACCAGTTATATCACAATAATAGAGACAATATTGACCTCTAGTCCACTTTGGAGAAAAACATCTGAGAAGTGGTACTGTATGATGTAAAAGCTCTGGAATGAAATGCTGTGTTGTGTCCTTGTTCTGACATTTACTAACAGGAGGCCCTGGGCCTTAATCTCTTGGGGACTCAGTTTTCTTGTTTGAAAATGGGAATGCTAATAACTCCTTCCTTAGATTGTTTCAGGATTAAGTTAGTTTATATACATAGAACACTCCCAGGGTTATTTGACACTTAATGAATGTTCAATAATATTAATAAATAGTAACCGTTATTAATATATAACATTGAGTGGGAAAAACACAACTTTCATATTATTTACATTTATTTAAATGTGGTATAATATGTTTTCACTCATAGGTCTAACAAGAGAATCCTAACAGAGGACCATGGGGAGGGGAAGCGGGGAAAAAGAGCTAGGGAGAGGGAGGGAGGCAAATCATGAGAGACTCGAATACTGAAAACAAACTGAGGGCTGAAGGGTGAGGGGGAAAGGGAAAGGGAGGTGATGATCATGGAGGAGGGCACTTGTGGGGAAAAGCACTGGGTGTTATATGGAAACCAACCTGATAATAAACTATAAAGTTAAGGAAAAAAAAAGAAATCTAAACAAACAAAAAAAAATAAAACACATATGCATCATTTAAAAAAAATAAATAAATAAACTATAAAAAATAAATGTGGTATAGTTTTACTCTTACTTAAAATACATCTGAGTGCTTAGTGATTGGTGATTATTAAATAGGTTTATTGTTATGTTTTTATTTTTATAGCTACCTCTTAAGTAATTGGGTCATTATGTAGGTGTTCATTTTCCATCACTTACAAGGGGTTAGTTTCTGCAGCCCCCTAACAAGGTAGACAATTATCTAAATTGCAAGCACAATGTCAAGTGAGCATATTCAGCTGATGAAGAGCTTACTTTTATGGCACAATATTAATTGCAATCATCAAACCCTTGTCTTCTAATAGGATTACCAGTAAATAGGCAAATGAGCTCAATTGCTTTAGACTTGGTATCATGGGCACATTAAACCCAAGTGTTTAAAATTTCTTAACAAGTATGTATTTCACAAATATAATCACACTAGACATGGATGAGTTTGGAAGACTGAGAAAAACTCCAACTCGCCGTTTTTCTCTACTAAGTGTATATACCAAGTGATCCGCTGATAAATTTTAATAATTGACACTTTGAAAAAAAAGTCCTGATTTGTAGCACTTACCAATATCTGTGGTATAAATGCTCCTACCATGGCCAACCTCAAGCTACCATTGAATACATAGTCTGGAGGAATTTCAAGTCACCAAATGCAGAGTTGGAGGAAAAGATATTAACAACTAGCTCTCATGGACTAGTACAAGCTGGCTCCAGCATATTATGGCCTCCCAAAGAATACATCCCTTGTCATGGAAATTTCATTTTAGGAGTTAATTTGGCAGTAGAGAGATGCATTTACCAGGTCCTTGCTTTACCAATTCTGATAGTACATAGTACTTATTCTGAGCTGGATGCTAATCTGAGCTTGTCACAATATTAACTCATACAATTCTCAAGAAAACTATAATTCTCAGGCACACAGAGATTAAGTAATTTTCTCAAGTTCGCACAGCTGGCAAGTGGTTGAGATGGGATTCAGAAATTGGCATTCAGAAATAGGCTGGCTCCAGTTATGGGTGTTTTCAACCATTGCACTCTGTACCCTGTTCATTCTCAATCCCTCTATCTCTATCTCTATCTCTATTTCTCTCTGTCTCTCATTAAAAATTTTTCTAATGTTTGTTTATTTTTGAGAGAGAGAGATACAGAGTGTGAACAGGGGAGGGGTAGAGAGAGAGAGAGGGAGAGAGAGAGAGAGAGAGACAGACAGACAGACAATCCGAAGAAGGCTCCGAGCTGACAACACAGAGCCCTAGGTGGGGCTCTGACCCATGAATTGCAAGATCGTGACCTGAGTCGAAGTTGATGCTTAACTGACTGAGCCACCCAAGCAATCTCTGTCTCTATCTCTCATAATCAAAAATCTATTTAAACTTTATATTTATCACAGCATTCTATTTGCTTTCATCCTACATTCAATATAGGTTGTTATTTTATCCTCTTGTTACATTTTTTGTTTATGAACCTTTCCTGCCAGACTATAAACTTCCTGGGAATAGGGACCATGACAGGCACTCTGTGCATTGTATAGTTGGACAAGTAACTTATTTGAAGACAAGAACAGAAACTATCTTTGTTGTCATATCAGTAATTGGTATTGTGCCTGGGACATTGGTAGCACTCAAAAATGTTTGTGATGTGAATGAATCAAACTGTCTGCTTTTGGACATTCAGTTGCTTCCAATGTCACCCTACTAAAGGTAGCTCATCTTCAGACATATCCATGCACACATATCATACTTGCCTTTGTCCTTCCCCATGTGTTTGTCTTGGACTCCTTCTTGGATTCTGACATGAGCAGAGACCATGTCTTATTAACTCCATAGCCCAGCATCTAGCATAATGCTTCATAGGCATGCCAAACATGGTTTCAGACTGAAACAAAAAGATGTTTAAAAAGTACTTGTTTTTTTTTTTCTTTAAACTTTATAGTTTATTGTCAGGTTGGTTTCCATATAACACCCAGTGCTCTTCCCCACAAGTGACCTCCACCAAGACCATCACCCCGCTTTACCTTTTCCCCTTCCCCTTCCCCTTCCCCCCTCAGTTTGTCTCCTGAAAACAAACTAAAAAGTACTTGTTAATGGGCAAGTTAGTAAGGAAGAAATCGTTCCTTAAAACAGACCATAGGAAAGATACTTCTATTATTAACACAGGTGATTTAATATATGTATATATATTATGTATGGGATGTTGGTGACAGAAGGACAGTTTGAAGGATGTCTTGATGTGCTATGGATGACTTCAAAAATTATTTGAAACAACAACAACAAGGTGTTCTAGGAAGAGCACTCGCACCCAGAATTCAGGATTTGAGATCTGGTTCATCCACATGTATGCCATATGACCCTAGAGGAGTCCCACTTCACCTTTCTGGGAAAAGAGGTCTGTAAGTCTTTCCAGTTAATGGTTCCCAATTTAAGCATCTGGGATTCTAAGTTCTTAGAAATAGGAAGTTAAAGCTCTGGAACTCTAAGGGTTAAGAATGTGCCTGCCAGTGAATATTGAAGATGCAAAAGAACTAACATGTGAGCATGGAGTTGAACAATTCATTTCATAAATCTCAATGAAACCTAATTGCCTGATTAATATTAATTGCCTTCTCCATCCTTTCCAGGCATGGGGTGAGGATAGAAGAAAAAAGAAAGAAGGAGGAGAACAGAAGGGACAGAATTCTTAAGTGGTGTGATTAAATTACCTCCAAAAGATCTCCGAAGATGAGCATGCAATTACTACTAATTGCAAATAGTGCTGAAAATGATCACAATCCATCACTCTTCTTGGCCCTGTTCTAAACAAGACTATGGGCATTAGTGCAGATTAATCACATGAATGCTCAGTGCTCCAGGGGCTGTGGTCACTAAGTTCAGGAAGATTCTGTATTCTGAATGATGGAGTAACACAGTCCCAGGGATTGCTGAGGACATCCAATCCCACCCTTGCCCACCACCCACCTCTGCACCCTACCTTACCTAACCTAAAGATGTGAATAGCCCTTCTTCTGATGTTCATACTTAAGAAAGAAACAACAAAAATAACCTTCCTTCAACGGGGTTCCAAAATGCTCATATTTGGGAAATGGTTCCGGAAGAACAACATACCTCCTTCTCATTATGGTTTATCCTGTAACCAGAGCCTAAGACCTGCAAGGGTGGATGCAGATGCTAGAGAATAGAGTTCTATTTCCATTTCTGTGGACCTAAACAGCAGAAAATGGGACCTTGATTTTCCTGCCTATAAAATAGAGATAATACTGGTTATTATCTCCTTCTCTTTTTTTGTTTTGTTAAAGTGGTAATTATATGGGAAACCCATAGCGTGTCTTTGAGAAAACTGCTCTGTATATATAAATCAGAGATTATTCTGAGCTTTCTTCTGATATTTCTAAAGAAATCACTTATGACTGTGTATGTCAAGAAACTATTGCAATGCAGAATCTTTTTATCTTGATAAGGTCCCAATAGTTTATTTTGGTTCTTGATTCAGAGTGGCTAAAATGAACAACTCAAGAGACTATAGATGCTGGCGAGGATGTGGAGAAACGAGTACCCTCCTACACTGTTGGTGGGAATGTAAAC
>CM053571.1:94810554-94838664 GCA_028646485.1 Cryptoprocta ferox
AGAAAGACAACTACAGAATGATTTTACTTATATCAGGCATCTAAAGTAGTTGAACTCATATATTGTACACCTGAAACTAATATAATACTGTATAGTGACTATATTGGAATTAATTTAATTAATTTAAACACTTAATATGAAGAAATAAAGTAGTTAAACTCAGGAAGCAGAATGATAGTTGCCAAAAGGTGGAAGGTGGGGGAAAGGTGGAATTGTTCAATGGGTATAGAGTTTTAGTTTTGCAATATGAAAAAGTTCTAGAAATCTGTTGCACAAAAATATGCATCTAGTTAACACTACTGTACTATATACTTAAAAATGGTTAATATGGTAAATATTATGTAATGTGTTTTTTACAACAATAAAAAGGAAAAAGACATTAAGTAAAAAAAACGGAAACTAATGGCCCTTTCAAACTTGAAAACAATCTCATGCAGCCATTGGTATTAATAGATCACCCTTCAACCCCTGACAACAGAAAACATGGCAAGTCTCTGGTATCATGAAATAGTCAAATCCAGACATGATATGGGGAGGCAGTTTCTCTGGAGAGGCTGGTATTGCTCTGTACCCATCACAGCCTAGCCTTGCACAGATGTGGTCAGTTCATCCATCTGTTGCTCCTCCAAAGAAGTTTGGAACCTCACCCTCATTTCTTTATACCAATTCTGCATTGAAAAACCATATCCATTATTAAAGTTAAATTTTTTAATTGTCTACCCCCTCCCCCAAATAAAAGCAGGCACACGGAAAAGCAAAAGGATACAGCTTCCCAAAGCTGATGCTATTTCTCTTTGGTTTATCCTTGTATTGGATTATCCACACTGAGAAATAACTTGTTGAAACTGAAGTTCTGAATACATCAGTAGAGTTCCATCTGATTCTATTGGTGGAGGAAACATCCTGCTATTTGCCCTGTGCAAACTGTTTCTCAGGGGAATGGACTGAACTCCCTATAGGGAATGAGGAGCTTCTACTATGACAGAAGAGAATGATAGCACTATGAAATGTATCAGCCCATTCTCTCTGTACTGTAATCCTACTTTGATCCCAAAATAAGGATGCCTCACCATAAGAGGCACCAGACAGAGGAGTCTCCCTCAAAGCTGCTTTGTTGCTTTAGAGTCATAGATACCGGAAAATAAGCTAGCCATGTCTTGTTTTGTCTGGGCCCAAACAGCCATCCTTATTGCTTATTTTTACTAACACAGACAGGTGAGCCTGAGTGAGTATGCTTATCTGTATTTTAGAGAATGATTAATTTGAAATGGTTCTTCTGCAGATGCAGTAAACAATTTTTATGCCCATTTTACAGGTGGTAATATAAAGAGTAATTTTCAGAGTAAAACCCCAGTATTGGAACAATAAGCTCCTGCGGTATACCCCAGTACTCTTACAATCTTTGGAGCTCTTCAGACACCTCAAAAGCTATGGCTGACAGATTATACCCAAGGGTCCAGTCCTAAAAAATCCCACACTCTTACAACTTTAGTTCAAGTCTGTAGTCACAGTCAGCACACACAGTTGTCATTCTTAAGCCACCAGGAAAATGTGGCAGTGGAAAAAATCCAGGGCTTTGCTACAGGCCTGAACTCAGCTTCTCATGCAACCAGATGCTAGAATCCATCAGGCTGCCCTGGGAGCCACAGCTGCCTCTAATCTACCTAGTTCCACTTTGATTTCAAATCTGTGCCACAGATACACCCTGACCCACTGGCTCTACTTCCCGGGGAAAGTTCTCACACTTTAGTGAACAAGAAGTTACCTGGTGAGTCTGTTTAACATGCATTGAAATCCCAAGGTTTCTGACTCAGTAGGACTAGGGTATGATGGGAGAAATCCAAATTTTAACCAACTCCTCAAGTGATCAGGTGCATTTGTTCCATGGAGTACATGCTGAGGCTCATTACTGAAGTGGGGGGGGCTCTCTTTGTCTGGAAATTCTAGGCAGGAGACCTGAGACTTCATGCTGCTTTTCTCTTTTATTCCCTACTTGGTACTCAGTTTCTTTGCTTAAAAAAGAAAAGGAAGACAGTACACCCTTCTTGTAAGATTCTTTCATGCTGGAAAGAGGGTCCCAGTGACAATATGCGTGGTATAGGCTGAAGTGTGTGCAGAAGCTCCAAAAATGATATGGTAGACTCTTAACCCTCAGTTCCTAAGAATGTGATGTCACTTGGAGGTAGGATCCTTATCGAGGTAATCAAGTCAAAATGAGTCATTTTTTTTTGGTAGGTCCTGATCTAATATGACTGGTGTCCTTATAAAAAGGGGGAAATTTGGACACAGGGAGGCATGCATACAGGGAGAATGCATACAAACATTGGAGTTATGGGGCCAAAAGCCAAGGAATTCCCAGAATCCAAGAGAGACACATAGAGCAGATACTTCCCTGGCACTTTCAGAGAAAACATGACCCTGTCAATACTTTAATCTTGGACTTCCAGTCTCTAGAACTGTGAGACAATAGATTTCTGTTGTTTGAGCTGTGTGATGTGTGGTACCTTGTTATGGCAGCCCCAGGAAACAAATACAATGCCAAAAGCTCCTGAGGCACATGAGTCTTGTGCATTTTCCTCACTGGCATGTATGAGTCGTGTTGGAGACTTGCCCCCTGGAGTCCAGTCTGTTCAACATGGACTGCTCTAGGGATAAGCCAAAGGCAGCTGAGTCCCTGACGCTTTATGTTGGTCAGATTGGAGACTTGTCATCAGAGGTTGGCTGGGGGCCTGTTTCTTTCCCATTTCTATGGTTCCTTGGAGTAATCAGAAGGTTGTGTCACTCAGTTACTCCCCTGCAAAAAGGAACACCAGATCTCTTCAGAGGCAATGTGAATCTATAAAGTCAGGTAGGAATCTGTGCCAACATTAATTGTGAGCCAACATTAATCAAGCTCTTTCCAAATGCCAGAGACTCTTCTCACTGCCATAGAGATACTATGATTATCTGGAGAGCTCACAGATGATGAAACTGAGCACAAAGGGATGAAGTCACTTCCCCAAGGTCACACAACTCAAAAGTGGGGCAAGTACCAGGCTGGCCCAGTAGAGACATAGAGGATGGCATGGAGCACAGAGTGATCCATTTAATCAAAATATTTTCTAAAAAATTTCATTTGAACTAGTTGTTGGAGTAAAAGGAATTTGCTAGTCAAAAAAGGCTATGTGTGGGAGGTAAAAGAAAGGATCTCTCCAGGAGGTAAAGTTTCTGCCAACTATGGGTGGGCTCACTGTGCCCAGGGAAGTCTAAGATGTTGGCCTGGTCAGAGCATGAGAGAAAGGCCTGAGTTTGTGGCTGATTTCCAAAGATGGTCACCATGAAGATGACCTGCTTTATTCTGGAATGTACCCTTCTCCCAAAGCCTTGTCATCATCAACATCACCGTCCTCATCATCCACGTTCCCAGGCATTGATGCATTATTTTGCAATTGATAAATGCCTTTCACAGTGTCACAGTATCATTTGCTCATCATGACATACTACTAAATACACAGAACTTTTAACCAGATAAAGAAGAACCCCAATTTCAGAAAATTGCAGTGATTTGTTTGAGATCTCCAGCCAATGACTTTTAGATCCAGGATGTCAATTCAGGACTGCTGACCTTCTCCATCTAACTAGGCTCTTTCTCATCTAGCCCCCAGCTAGCCCCCTACTCTGGGCTCTGGGCTGCCAGGAAGATGTTGAGGTTGGGTGTTGGGTCTGGAGCCCTTGCTCCTCCTTGCCCTGTTAATTATCCCCAGGGCTCCCTGCCCAGAGGAATTCAGAACATGCTGTGGTTATTTGTGGAGCACTTTGTCTCTGGGAGATGGGGGCTTACACAGCTCAGAAAAAGCAGCACTTGCCCACACAGACAACACTGCCCAAGGCTATTAATATCCAAAAGCAATAGCTTAATGACGAGGTGGAGTGTGGTTTACCCCGGCCACAGGACTTCTCAGCGGTGGAAACTCTATTATTTTACAGCAACCCCAGCAAGAAACTCTTGCCCCCTCTTCTGATTCAGCATAGACACTAGAAAACAAGAGAAGGGCCCTTGCATGTGACTGCAGTTGTCTGTCCTCCACTGCTTTCCTGGGAGATAAGGACAAATGGAGGCTTGAAGTCTTAAAATAATATTTGATTAGTGCCCCCCCTTTTTTCTAAAGCATCCCAAGCATTCTGCATTTGTTGTCTTTCTCAATCTTAGGGTTATCTTTGTGCCTAAGGAAAGGGTAAAAGTTTTTAATGCATTTATTCACTTAGAAAACATGTATTAAGAAGCTACCATGTACCTAAACCATCCCAGGCTCTGATGATACTAAATGAGGAGGACAGAGTTCATTTGCTCAAGCTCACAGCTTTGTGGAGAAAGACACTTAATACATGGTTGTATCATACTGTGATTATCTCTGTACCAGAGCTAAGCATAAGAGGCTGTAATAGCACAAAGAAAGGAATAGTTGACTCAGTCTAGAAAAGACAGAGCTCAAGGAGACTTTGAAGAGAAGAAATCATTGCACTGGGTCTCAGGGATGAATAGATATTTAGCAGGACAAAGTGGGGAAGGGAAAAGGGAAGAACAAGTTAAAAGTCAGGGAGAAATGCACTAGCCTGGCAGCCCAGATAAAGGATCTAAATCTCAGAGAGGGAGGTGATAATATGGTGGGGTGTGAAGAAGATGGATGGGAAAGAGCAGACTTGCAAGTCACTTAATGTCTTTGGGCCTTAGTTTGAAGATAATGTTCTCATGAGCTTCTCCTGCTCTTCTTTCACTAGGTGATGTTGCGCACCATGTGCCTAGCTGTGTGCCCATGCCCCACACCCACGTGCTTCAGAGCCACCACAAGGGTCTTGAAGATTCCCTGCAGTCTAGACCACCTCAAGAATTGTGGCGATGTCCCAAGCAGAGATGATTTTGCTTCAAGAAATCCAGATAGCAGAGTGATGACCAAGGCCAAAATGAATGAAAACAGTGAAAACCCACCAGTTGTGACTAATGAAACCCAAACCATTCTCATCTGCTTGGGGAGAGAGGAGGCTGGGAAGGGCCATCTAATCGGCATACAGGTTCAGGGCCTCACTTTCTAATTTGTCACCTTTAGGAACCCATTGACAGACCCACATCTGATTACTGCAAATTACACAGGGCCACCTGTAACCCCAGTCCTTTGCTCCAACTAAGACTAAAAGGCCTGAGGGACCCCAAGATTGAACCATGAAATGTCATTAGCTGAATGTCAGTCCTCACAGCTCCTAGAACTAATTATAGAGCTGGGAGTGGCTGGGGCCAGACCCCTCTGATATAAAAAGATTTTATGAAAGGCAAAGGGGGGAGGCAACAATAATTCTCACCCTATTATATTCCTTTCAATTATTTACAGTAATAGGCACTGGTGGTGAACAAATATAGAGACTGGAATCCAGTGAGGTCACACGGGTGTTCTGGAAGCCAGCGATGCCGTACTGGAATCTGGGGACACCATGAGGCAATGTTTCAGCTGCCCCTGCATTCCTCACCTTCCATTGTTTCTGTCTCTCTCTCCACCTCCCCTCCCCCCACCACCAAGAGCACAGACCCCATGGTGAGAATTCTAAGCTTTGTCCCACATCCAGGACCAGCAAAGATCCTCCATCAGGGTTTTAACAAGACATGCACATTTATTCTCCTAATTGAGCACAACGGGAAATGAATGCTGGGTAAATGCAATGGGGATGGTGCTAGTGAGTGTGACCTGCAGATCACCTGGGAGTCACCTGACCATGACAAAGCCCTTGAGCAAAAGCTCAGTAACACCAAAGATCTGTGTGGTCCTCCATGTTTCCCAACCTCGCTGGTTTACACCTACCTCAGCTGACTGGCTTCTGGCTAATGAAATGTGACCAGAGATACAAGCCACTTGAGGCCTGCCCTTCAAAACATCCTCCAGCTCTTTCTTGCATGGTGGCCTTAGACGCCACATGTATCAGGTATATCACATGTATCAGGTTAGAAGATGGAGAAGTTTCTTGACCCACAATTGTCAGATTATTACATAAGCAAGGAATAAATGTTTTTAATAAAGTTATGTCAGGAGCTATCTGATGTGGCAGTTAGCATTGTTTTTCCTAAATAATGTAAGCCCCTTGTTGCCATAGCACTAGGCATAGGGAACTTGTTCAGAACAAGGAAAAAAAGTCTAGTGCCTGATAAATCTCTCCTTTTCTTGATCTAATGATTCATGTTTCAAAACAATCCTTGACCTGCAGATCAGAGGAAAGGTTATGTTAAATAAGTCCTGGGAGATGGGCAGGACCTTGAGTCACTGTCTCAGAACTGATACAGTATAACATATCCAGAAGTACTAGAGAAAGAGACTCTTTCCTGGGACAGACTCCAACAGGCTCCCTAGAGCACTGTGCTATCAAAAATGGTGAATTAAGTAGCAACGAACTTGAGAAACAATATAAAGCCCCGTGTTTGTGTCATTTGTGTGAATGTGCATTCATATACACACACACACACACACACACACACACACACCCTTTTTCCCATGTGGAACTATCGTGCATTGTGTGTCTACCCCTGGGAAATTATCTAACAGAGAAAATTGGCATGCCCAGTTATTGTTGCTGTTATAGGTCTTTAGTTCCCATATTTCTGAATGGTCCAGGACCTAGTTTTTGAAGGATGTAGACATCTTTTTGAACCAATGACATTTTTTTTCTTCTAGAAATCCTTTTCTGTTTTTCTAAAACTCTCCCTCCCTTCCTTCCAGACTATAGTCTATAGTCTAGTCTCTCAATTCAAACTTCGGATATCTTTCTTGTCATCTAGTCCTTTACTCTTAAGAAAAGGACTCAGTTGATATTTAACAAAAGGACCCCTATGGTTTCAAGATACCCACTTGGAGAAAGCAGATGAGTTTGACTTGAGAAGACCCCAGTACGTAAGGCCTTCCTGGAGTCAGGCTTTCAGTGATTGTTATTAACTCAGTCAGAGGCAGAAAATGAAAAACAGAGAACAGCTCCAAAATCCATTCTATTTGGCTCCACAAACCATTGTATCAAGAGTCATTAAAGCCCAGGGACAGCACTAAGATATACAAAGAAGTTGCTGCCATACCCTCCTCATCACCACCATCTCCTTCCTAAGTATGCAGCCACTCCAAACAGACCCCCTATCTCCAGGTTATTGCAATGGCCTTCTTCTACGTCTTTCCATACAGTCCATCCTATTTATTGCTACCTGAGTTCATTCCTCAAATCCAGCACTCTGGTCATATCACTCCTTTGCCTAGAAGCTTTCCAAGATTCCCTACTATCTTATGGAAAACTTTGACTGGCATTCAAAGCCTCCAAAATCTGCACCCATTCTACCCTTCCAAACCCATCTTTTTCTATTCCTCCTCCCATACTTTCAAACTTCCCACATCAGCCATATACCATACACCCTGAACACCTCCTGAAAGGCCACCACGGGACTCTCTGATTAGAAAAATTCTGTGCATCCTTTAAACTGTCACCCCGCCTTGTAGCTTTTCTGCTCCATGTTGTCACCGTGCATATAAGGTCTCTCCCAGTTTAAAATGCCATAGGTCTTTGAAGTTCTCATTTATGTTTAACACACTCAGCTGTGTCTTACAGTTATTGCAGAGTTGTTTGGTTTTTTTTCCTCCATGATTAGAGAATAAAATCTTTGCAAATATGGATCCTGTATTATTCACGGTGATGTCTTTCATGATACATGTGTGTCTGTGCCTTTGCAGGGTAGTTGCTCAATAAATATGTATGCCATTGAATTGAATACAGGGCACGAGTTAGTCAGCCTAACATTAAAATGTAACCAGGCTATTATCCAAAGTGGGAATCAAGAGTGGACTGGACTTTCTCGAAATTTGATCAGATAAATCTTTAAAGAGCAGCCTTTCTTGGGAAAATAAAGGGGAGGGAAGAGGGATTCAAGTCAACAGAAAAATAAGTGGTAGTCACCTCATTTTTATATCTTAGCCAGTAATCTGTCCTTCTGCAAAAGAGTCTGGCACCACACCCACTGGAACCACAAATTGCAAGGCTTATGGGTCGAGAGGTTGCACAGAAGAAAGAAAGCACTCTCTCCATTTACCAATTGTTTTCCGACTCCTTCCGCTAATCGGGAATCTCTGCTAGAAAACGACACCGGGTGTGTGTTGGTGAGTTTTGCCTGCTCTCAGGCCTTCTGGTGCCTCCCAGACCCTTTGATCCAGGGTCCTATTGTGTCTTGAAACAAATCCTTTCCATTTTGTATTTTCCCTCCTAGATCACCTGATACCTCCAAGCAACCAGGTGTTTCTTTCAGAAGCCAGAAGCTGATAACCTGGACTCACTAATCTAACCCCCAGCCCGTGTTCTTTGTAGTGGAAGATGGAGGTTGGAGATTTTTTCCACTGGGAGGTGGGTGCCAACTCTCCCTTTCAAACATGTTCATCAGCAAACTAAAGAGGATGCCAGAAATGTTTGGAGCTACAGAAGCACCACTGGAATGAGTAAATAACTTTACAAGACAATTATTTCAAGATAGCATCTCACTTAGATGTACAAGTTTTGGTTTAAAAAAAACCAAAATACAATAAGTCCTATTACTTTGTAGATATCACTTGAGTAATTATCTCCACAGCTTGATTATAAATCCCTTGCTATAAAAACTGTCTTAGATGTCTTTTGTGTACTACACTATATCAAGCCCCCAACTGAAAACATTATAAGCACATATACCTTGTTGATTTGTTGTTTCCTTGTTTCTGGATGAGATATTTTCTTGGATTATATACCTCACTTATTTTTTTCCATTAATTGGAACATCCAATTCAAAATAATTGCCCAATATTTTATTAGTCCTCACAGAAGCTCAATGAAGAACTAGGGATGATTGTCATTCTCTAGATATTTTGGAGAGAGTTTGGGATCAAGATCAAAGATCTTGAGTGATTTTCCAGGCGTCACCAAATAAACCAGGGATAGAGCCCCTCAGTTGGAAAAGAAAATTTCACAGGAACAGGGCGGGGATCTGATACGTGTTAGGTAAATCCACTGAACACAGTTAAGTGAAACATATGGTTGGGGTTTATAGCAAAGAGATCCTAAATCCATCTTGATGCCAACTGGGTTCTCTACATTTAAGGAGAAATAGGTACAACAGAATCTGATAACACTATTTTAGGTCATTCCTCTTGCTTAAAGGAACAAATCACAACCAACTCTTCCCAGCATTAGCCCATGAGGGTATGGGTGTGTGCTGTGGCACATGAGAGAGGAGGTCTGATGTTGGGCTTGTCCTCACGACTTGAATTTGACATTCAGCCAAGCACCAATTAACTTCTCCATATGTTCCTCAGAACACAGAGGGCCTTACTCTAGCATAGACAATGCCTATCTTCAAACATATCCAAGGCAGAGAGACATGTTATACCGGCAAGCAATGTCCTGGTAAAACACCTTAAACAACGGAGGGGGTCTGCCTTGGGACACTGTCCATACTGAGGAATAGACACTGCATTTGCACATAGGCTCAGGATTCCTCTAAAACTCCATGATTCTGGTCAAACTATATGCGTATCCCTTGTCTGGCTGGTCCTATTAGTGCACCCCTAGGATCAGAGGCAATAATGCTTATATGACTATAAATTCATGAATTAATTCTAGGCATCTTTACAATCTGGGTTCCAATCTACTTGTGTTAAGATTGAAAACATATTGGAAGACTTTGTGTGTAGGCAATAAAGTGGACTGGTTTGATAGGAGGACAAAAGTCTTTCTTTACCAATAGGCTAAAAGAGCTTGATTTTTGCCCCCCAGTCAATTCAGTTAGGTGTATAACAGGAGATTTTATTTAAACTTGGAAGAAACAACGAATTTGGGGTCAGAAAACCTTAGTTAAGGTGCTTTGTTTATTAAATGTGTAACTCTAAGCAAATGACTTAACCTCCCTAAGTCTCAGTTTCTTCAAGGCCTACTTCACACAGGTATAAGGATTAAATGGGGGTAATGTATGTACAAGTGCTTTGAAAATGGTATAGAATGATACAAATGAGCCTTCCCCATTGTTTTATTCACAGTGCTCCTGCCTGACTGCATCCACTTAACCCACTCTCCAAGATCTAGAATCAGATTTCAACCATATGGAATCATCCACGGTGTAGCAGATGGGTTTACAAGTCTTTTGGTCTCTTCGTGTAACTAACAGCCAAGAAGTCTGAAGCTTGCATTGTTTACATGGAAGATGTTTCATGCTTTTCTCTTGCCCATTCCCACGCCATACCATCTGAACTTGCCACCTTTTTTTTTTGTTTGTTCAGTGCAGTTCTTTAACTTTGTGGGGTCCTCTGCACATGCCTTCATTCCACCATTTTATCCTGCTATTAGTAGCTACTTCCCTGTGAGTTTAGATGTATGATTTAGAGCTTTTTCATAGTTGATGCCTGAATTATGTTTCACAACAACCCTAGGAAGTAAGGAAGGCCTGTATTGTCATTCCCCTCTTAACAGGTAAAGAACCTGAGATGCAGAGAGACTTACTACTGAGTGACACTGCAGGAGTTCATGTGACCCACCAAGTCCAGTGTTTTTTTTTTTTTTTTTTTTTGATGCCACACTCTCTTTTCTCCAAGGAAGCAAACTGCCTAGAGCCAGAAGGAACTTAAGAGAGATTTCCATCTCAAATAGTGAGAAAGCAAAGACCCAGAGAAAGCACTGAGGGGACTTCCCCAAGGCCATTCCCATCATTGCCATTAATCCATCTTCGACCCTCAGAAACCTCCATGTGAGCTGCCTTTATGTACCTGGCCTGCATTTTGCTAAGGAGTTGAGAGACACAAAAGAAATTTGAGAAATTTTCTGACAATTAAGGAATTTACTAAAGCCATGGAGATAAAATGAATGTATTAAAATCCCTAAAACAAATCAGGGGACATGGGAGGCACTCTCTCCAAGACTGAAATTTTTTAACCTCTGAATTCAAGTCTGGTCTCACTGCTCAAGGTTCAGAAGTATCATCCACATGGTAGAATTAAGTTCAAGCCCTTCTTGACTGATCATGTTCTGAATTTCCATGGTGACCACCTGTGTCACTTCTCTAGCTCATGTGGGCAAGATGTTTTAGTGGAGGCAGGAAGGACTCAGTGAGGAGGAAGCCAGGAAAAGATTGTAGTCTTTAGTAGCATTTTTTCATGGGTGCTGCAGCTTTCTCATAGAAAATAACTTCTTGGGTTAGCTTTCTGTTTTTCCTTAATCAAGTAGACTTACTCCCTACATAGCACAATACTTCTAAAGGGGAATTAGGCATTTTACCTAATGGTTGCTGAGGGAAGCTGTGCTTTGTTCCCCCACTTGCCCTGGGAAGGTGTATTGATCATGTTCTAAGGCCTTGAAGACTTCCAGGTTGTCCTGGAGCCCAGAGGATATGGCTGCCTAAGGCCAGGCCATCATGGCATCCCAGTAGTGATCCTCTTCTCACACTCCTCCTTGATTGTCAGATGGCATCTCATAAGACTGTCTACTTAGAGCATTCTTGGGCTGGCAGAAGTGGCCCTTGGATAGGCAATGGCCACATGCTGGCCTAGCCCCAAACTTTTGTTGTAGTACTCTGTCTGCTAAGGCAAAGAGCTGAGCTGATGCAATTTTATGCTCTCTGAACACATTTACCAAAACCACCTGGTCCTCAGGAGAGGTAAGATGGAATCAAAGCAAAGGAAGGCTCAAGGCCCATAGTCCAATTTGGAACGCAGGATGAAGGAACAGAATAGATGGTGGAGATTCTGTAGCTTCATGGTGTTGAGGCTTTGAGAACCCCCAAATAATGACACACGCTACAGAAGTAGCACCAGTCAAGTTCCAGAGGCCGTGCTGTGTGGCATTTGGAGTGAGTAAAAAAATCTGGTTATGCACTCTTGCTCTTCCACATACCTACTGTATGATCTTGAACTGTTTTTTTTAAGTGGGTTTTTTTTTTATTTGAGAGAGAGAGAGAGAAAGAGATAGACAGAGATGGAGATAGCACAAGTCAGGGAAAGGCAGAGAGAGAGAGAATCCCAAGCAGGCTCTACACTGTCAGTACAGAGCCTGATGTGGGGCTCAAACCCACAAAGCCATTAGATCATGACGTGAGCTGAAACCAAGAGCCAGACAATTAACTTACTGAGCAACCCAGGCACCCTTGGACTGGTTGTTTTAACATCAGACAAGTTTCCATGAACCTACCCCCAATGGAAGACTGTGAGTATTAGTTACAATGTTTGTAGGCACTCAAAAATTCTGACTGACCATTATTGTGTTTATCCTATGCCATGTGTAGAGATAAACATGATCCAAATAGATCAAAAAGTTACAAAGACAATTCCTGGCCCAGCAGTTTCCTAAAGTGAATCGATTAAACGTGTGTTTGTGTGTGTAATAAACAGTAGCAGAGGGACTAATGTTGGCAAACATCAAGAAGTTTCAAAGCTGAAAGTCAAGGCTCTAGCCCAGCCTTTGCTTCTGCACTGCCTAGCCAGCTAGACTTGGACTAATCATGCAGCCTCTTTCTCAGATCCCTTGTCTATTTAAATGAGGATAATAGTACCTCCCTTGTCTATTGCACAGAGAAGTTTTTGTCAAGGGCAAATACCACCCTATAGGTCAAAGTGTTCTGAAAACATAACGCACTATACAACTTTAAGGGATAGTTATTATTTGAACCTAAATGAAGCTCTTGACACTGAAATGTCCTATGTGAAGACCAAAATAATGCTGTACTTTAGAATGTCTGTGCTTTACTGTCCACTCTCCATAGCTTGCCATTCCGAGATCTGCTCTTCTCTCTCTACCAACCCAAGTCCCCAGTATTATAGTGTTACAGTTGGATCTGCAGGGGGACTATACTGGCCACATGCTTTCAGGAAAATTAGAAGACAGCAAACATTGGAAAAACATCTAGAAAACATGTGGTAACAGCACAAATGTGGCAATCATCTGTGGGGGGGGGTGGAGAATGGCAATTTGATTAATGATTCCCCTGGAAGATATAGGGCAGAGAAATTCTCTGGCCTTCATGGAGGGAGAGGAGGACAATCAGTCCATCTGCCCCCACTGAGCCTGAACCTGAGCCTGGGATATGTGACCCACCTGTCCCTTCCACTTTTCTTCCCTCAGGGCAGTGGTGCCTCCCCCAAAGACTTTCTCAAAAGACCACTGAACTTCCCTGGACTAATCTCTCTGAATGTTCTTTCCATTACCCTAGGAATCTGGCTGTAACTGTGATCGGATTCCTCAAGCCAGCCCACCTTGTGCTCTGGGAATGTCAGGATAATCCTGGCAAGCAAGCGAAGGGGGCATCTGGAGGACACCCAGTGATCCCTCTGCATGTTGCTTAGAGGGCCATGGCTATTACCATAAAAGGGAATTTCCATCTCACATGAGATTATGAGAGACCTGGTGTCCGGGGCCATGTTATGAAAATCTCTGTATCCTCTGCTCAGTCTCTATTACAGAGATTTACACAAGGGTGGAGAGTGGAGGGCAGAGGGTGAGTAGAAGGGGAAATAGTACATTTGTCCCTCCCCCGGTGGCCTTGGTATCCTCTTACTCTAAGGCTATCTTTGGTCTTCTGTTCCTAGAATCCATCCCCCTATACCACCCAAAGTACCTGATTAGAATTTGTAAAATACATCAGTACTTCAAAATACATCCCACTGGTTTTCTATAACCACGTGACATTTAACTTACAGAAATTCTTATTTGTTGACCACCTGCTCCATGGTAGGCATTGTGGTGGGAGTCACTACCTTCCTAGAACCTCAGACCAAGAGGATCTCACTGAGATATTTAGCAAGTGCCTGTGCTAGATTTCATATCCTGCTTGGTGCTGTAAAAATAAAGATAATTTGGTTGTCAAGGCCAACACTTTATAGTACAGGAGAGGCTGCTAAGGCTCAAAGGGGGTGTGAATTTTCCAAGAACACAGAGAGAGTGGCAGACCCAGACCCAGTACCCTGTTCTCCTGTCTCCCATCCCACTGCTCATTCATGGCACTGCTGCTCCATCCAGCTTCTCTTGGGAGTTTTTTCTTGTTTCCAGAATGGGAAGCCTTTTCATCAGAAGATCTGGGGTCAGGGGGCACTGGGTGGCTCAGTAGGTTAAGCATCTGACTCTTGGTTTTGGCTCAGGTCATGATCTCAGGGTTCATGGGTTTGAGCCCCACACTCTGTACCATGCTGACAGTGTGGAGCCTGCTTGGGATTCTCTCTCTTCCTCTCTCTCTGCCCCTTGGCTGCTCACGTTTCTCTCTCTCCCTCTCTCTCTCTCTCTCTCTCTCTCAATAAATAAATAAAGAAAGAAAGAAATAAAGAAACTTAAAGAAACTTAAAGAAAAAAAAGAAGATCTGGGGTCAGGTCTTGGATCTTCCAGTCATTCAGTGAAAGAAGCAATGTTGTGTGCCTAATATTCCTTTTCTTTACCTCTATTTTCTTGGTATCATATTAAACTGGTAGGTGTTTTCTGAGTAAACTGGTGGCCTGGAGGAAAGATGGAAAGCGGAAAGAGGCTGGCAGGTTTCCTAAGAAGGGCAAGGGAGACATAGGAAACTGGGGAGCCGTGTGAGACTTCTGGTGGGATCTTCATTCAAGTAGAAGTCACCTAAAAATGTTTTTTGTCTAACTAAAGGCTAAGAAATGCTTGGGAAAGCAAGAAGAAGTTGAAAACATATCTAAGCGGGTGTGGGGCTAAGAGTGAGATGTGGATTGGAGCCTCAACTTAAGGAAGTAACCCGGGCTGGTCCCTATCTCCAGAGCAAACACCAGAAATATTCCAGCACTAATCTCTGCTCTGCAGAATACTCCTTCCTGGGGCTTTGGGCCCAAAAGGCCTCCCATAAAGCTTAAAGAGATGAGGTTTTCTCTTTTCCCTTCCTTGCCCCCAGGCAGAGAAAAAACGGCACTGCGTGCCTAATGGTGCTTTCTCCAAGATGGAGTCACGCAGCTTCCACCCGGCTCAGGTGAGGAAAAGTGAGCCTGTGTGAATCTGGCATGGCTCCAGCTTCCTCCACTCTTGTGCTCTTCCTGCCAATTAACGCATCCGTCCTTCCCCACAGGTGGGGAAATGGCCCATGACTGCTGTCTGGCTGCCGGGGGCCAGCAAAGCTCCGACCCCGAAACCCCACCCAGGGGCGAGCTACAGGGATGGGGGACCCCTCAGGAGAGGAGCACGTGGGTCCGGAACCAACCCTCCCCCTCCTCCTTGTAGGATAGAAGAGGGGGAAGACCAGGCTGGGGATGGCAGAGAAATTCGGGGGCTGGTTTAAGGGAAACAGACTGAGCTGCTTACAGCCTGCGGAGGCTGCCAGCAGCCCCAGATGGCGTGGAACCTGCTGCTCTTGCTGAAAATTGATTTTGGAGGCAGTAAGGGAAGGAGGAGGGGAAGCAGGGGAAGGGGTTGTTGAGCAGGGGGTGGGGTGGGAAGACTTGCCAAATGGAGGGTGGAATTTAGAAGCTTTGATAAAGACACTTAGTCCAAACACTCCGGGGGCACAGAGATAAAGCCTTCAGCAGAGAGGGTGGAGGGAGATCTTGTCTCTGTGTTTTTGTTTTCTTTTACCTTGCTACTTTTTTCCATTCTCCCTCTATCCACATTACAAATTTCAGACGACACCCCCACCATGCTCCCCTTGTGCTGTGGGATGCAGCAGGTTGGGATGGGGTGCTGGCCTTGGAAAACACCATGGGCCAGGGACCCCTCCATCCCCAGCCCTCAGAGGGCAAGTGCCCCTGAGATAAGGAGGCTTGCCCTTGCAGCTAACTCTCTATCCATAATTTTACATACTTTTCCTTGAAGATAGCATCAAATTTATGTAAGCTTCAGCCCCGCAACACCGACCCCCACCCCGCTTCACCCCACCTATTCACTCATTCTGCAAATACTAACTAGGCAACCCTGGAGGCCAGGCACTGCATCAAGCCCTGGGGACAAAATGACCACTACTAGATGTGATTGCCACTGAGTTCATGGGACTCTAAGAAGAATAGCACAAATTCACCAAAGACTGCAATACAAATCAAGGAGAGCAGTGGAAACAAGGTGGGGTCAGAGAAGGAAGAGATCACATCCTGTTGGAAGCTTGGAAGGAAGCTTCAGGGTAGAGGTTATATTTGAGAGGAGACCTGAAGGACAGCAAGGTGGAGGGGAAGGTGTGGTTTCTGGGGCAGGGGAGGACAGGCCCCTGCAGGCAAATATGAGGAGGTAAGAGGCTGGAGCCGACTTGTGGGGAGCAGTGCCTTTGGCCTGAATGGGAGCAGTGGTGGCAAGGATGGCCAGGCCAGGGACCCCTAGTGTGGCCATGCTGTGCAGTTTGCACTCATGTCTGCAGATAGCGAGGCTTTCCTAGGCAGAGGTAACATGACTGTACACTGAGGCATAGTGCCTGGGGAGTGGCTTGCAGACTGGCTTAATGGGAAAGGAAATTGGAAGACAGGACTGAATCCAGGTAACAATCCAGGTGAACTATACATAAAGTAGGGTAATAGGAACAATTTGACCTCCATCAAGGAGGCAGGCAAGATCTTCATTTTTATGGGGACATGGAGACCAAATGAAGATAGTGGGCCCTGCCAGGCAGGTGCTCAGGAAAGGATTTAGTGTGAAGAGTCAGTCAAAGTCTCCCAGCTAGCCATGGAGCAGCCAGCCTGGGTCTTCAGACTTATGCTACAGACACATTTCCAACTCCCACTGGGTCATCGAAACAGCCTGGGAGAAAGTTGGGCATGGCCCCCTGCTTCCATATGACAGAGGAGAAAATTGGCTCAGAGAAAGGGTCTGTCTGCTCAGGGCCACCCAAGATGCTACAGGTGGAGTCAGGAAGAGAGGTCAGGCTCTAGTCCAGGGATCTCCCCATGCTAGATGTAATTAGGAGTCACGGTGTTGCCCAGACAGTCCTCACGGCTGTGATGGGATATGGATGCCTGCATTCTCCAAAGACCTGTTAGACTCTGAGTGCCATTGCAGAGGGACCATCACACCCTGTTTCTGTATCCCCCCAAATATTTGGGGCTGGAAAGCCTGTCTCACTGAAATGACTCTGCTTTCCTCTCATTTGATTCTTGCCTTACCATTAAAAAGGAGAAATCCTCTAGCCAAAAACTCAAAGAGGAGGAACATGACCTCCTGACTAGAAAGTGTTTTTTAAAAATAAGTAATAAATGATTAAGAGTTGCAACAAGGCATCTGTCCTGCCTGGGAAGGGCCACTGTCCCCAGAGGCATGTTGCTGGTTGCCCCTAATGCCTGGGTACCGATTTTTAATCTGTTCAGGGGTTTCAGCATCATCCTTGACCTGAAGAGCTGACTTCCTCTTGCACTTTACTGAATCTTGGAGGAGGAGGTGAGAATGATTCTGTGCATTAGTCTTTCCTTGTGGTCCAGTTGACATTGTCCCCTGGGGGGCCTATCAATCTAAGACCCCAAACAGTAGAGTTATTCAAAGTCATTGAGACTTCCCCAGGGGCTGAGGGTAGAGTATTTCTTGTTACCTGACCTACATTCATCCATACTTGACTTAGGCAGGGCCCTAGAAACACTGCAAGGGCCTAGGATTAGGGAGAGACCCAGCCTTTCAGGGCCACTGGTTTGGGGAGTTTATCACCATGCTGTCCTGCCTCTGAGTGTCTGGCCCCTGGAAGAACCATATTCACCACCGCACCATAGAAATGACACCATCCAAGTAGAAACAAAAGCTGAGTGATAGAAATTTCTCCCCTCTGACCTGCCACAGAAGGCAGAACACACAAGCACTGCACTGAAGGGCCCTAAAGTTGGTCTGTAGTGGCCCTAGGTTCTCTTGTTTCAACACTTCCTATTTTGGTAAAACCTTATTGACCCCATAGAGGCTCCATGCTTTCTCATTCTTCTGCCAAAACCATACTCTGGAATGCATATGATGAAGTCCTTTATACTAAACTACAACTTTTGTGGCTACCTCTCACAAGGTTACTTACACCATGATAGGGAATAAATCTAAGGTGCTGACCTCTATGTAGAATGCATTAGAGCTTGGGAAGCAGGGATCAGGAAGATCTCTCCAACACCATGATAGAGTGGAAAGAGCACAGAAGGGAGAATGAAAAGTCTTACTTTCTAGGATGGCTCTGCTGCTAACCTGCTGGTTGACCCTGACCAATCACTGAAATTATTTGGACCTCCATTTCGTCTTTGAGAAATGGCATGATAATCCCAACTTCACCATGGTTGTCAGGATGAAAGTAGATGAAGAGCTATCGAGCACTTGGCAGTACTGTCACATATGACAAACAGTAAATCCATAATGAATTTGTTTATTCATTGCTTCCTTCATCCCTTTACTCAGTTGCTCACAAAAGCCTTCTTAGGGCTTCTACCTCATCCACCTGCAGGCCATCCTTGAGTCTGAGACCCAGCCCTTTGTATCCAAAAAAGCTCCCTGTCTAGAGTCAGTCCTTAGTGCCCATCTCTTTAGAAACCCAGAAATACCATTCATCAGGGACAGAATCTTCCATAGGAAAGGCTGAAAAGCATGGGGTACTGCAAGGAGAGAGGCTGTAAAGCTTAATCTTACTCAGGTTTTGTCTCTGGGCAACTGCAAAGCTTGCTTTTAGCTTCTTCCAAATCAGCTTTCTGTTTATTGTCCCTTGGGAACTGACAGTGGCTCTTGTCCCACTTCAGCCACAGCAGAGATAGAGCCAGAAGGTCAGGGCATCAGGCCTCCCAGTGCACAGCCTGGGGCTGAGGGATAAAGCCCTCCAGAGGCTGCTGCAGAGGGTAATGCCGTGGATGTGAAGGGAGGAGACTGCGCTGTGTCAGACTTGAACCCCAGCTTTGCTGCTCGCTGAGCTCTGGGTGATCTTGAGAAGTTTTTTTGAGCCTCTTTGATTTCCTAATTTTAAGTTATCAGGGCACCTGGGTGGTTCAGTTAAGTGTCTGACTTCGACTCAGGTCAAGATCTCATGGTTTGTGGGTTTGAGCTCTGTGCTGATAGCTTGAAGCCTGGAGCCTGCTTCAGAGTCTGTGTCTCCCTCGCTCTACTTACCCCTCCCCTGCTTCTTCTTCTCTCTCTCTCTCTCTCTCTCAAAAATAAATAAATAAACTTAGGGAAAAATTAACAGAAATAAATTATGAATGATAACATGCCTGAAGTGCCCAGGATGGTGATCTGTAGCTATTATCATCGTGGTTATTGTTTGTTATTAGAAGGTTACAGAAAGTTGATGGGCCTACACAAGGACATTAGGTCACCTGCAAGGTTTCCACAGGGGAACCAGCAAGGGTTCAAGGCTCCAACACCTCCTCAATATTTCCCTGGGCTGGAATTTCTCCTTAAGATTCAACCTTCAGGTTCAGACTGTGATCTCCCTGGGAGCACACATACACTGACACTCCTAAGCCTTTTGTAAGATGACAGTCCTCTAGGAAAGCAAGTCCTCCCTGTCAGGTGGTCTTTAGCAACCAGCAGAGAAATTTGAAAAAGAAAGACAATCAACAGTCAAGATCACATTTCTCCAATGTCCTAGTTTTCTCTTAATCTCAAGAGTCCTCAAGGGATTTTTTCCCCCTGCAAAGATGAAATGCTTTCAAAACCACCTCCCTTTTCCCCAGACCCTGACATCTTAAAAGAAAACCAAGAGATATCAAAGCAGGGAAGCCTAGGAAGTTCCATTGGCCTCCAAATCCATACCTCAACTTTCTCACTGTGTCTAAAGTTTATTTCTTTGTGATGTGAGGCAGGTGATTATTTTCATAGCAGTTTTGCCCCATTCCTTGCCTCTGAGTGAGATTTACAAAACTCTTGCATTTATGTCTTCTCATGTGATTGTCATCCCAGGTCTCATAACAGAAAGTGGAAGGGAAGGAATGCAGATAAAGTTTCCTTTTTTCTCCAGATCCCATGTTCTACACCAGTTCTTTGGGATCAGTAAAAACCTGGGGGCCGTTATCTTTGCAGAATTGTACAAGCAAGCAGCCAGGAGAGGGGGATCCACAGGGCCATGCATTCATCCCCCTGGACGTCATTAGCATGCAGCCTGCACTCTTCAAGACAGGACTAGGTTCAGTCTGTCAGTGAGTGATCTACGATGTGTCACTTGTGCTATTAACAGGCATTTTCCATTTTGGCAGTCTCAGCACATTTAGCTCCTCTTCCACAAGAGCACCACTCTGTCCTCCATTAATAACCACTTTCAAACCCACACAGTCCCCACCTGGGCTGTTCCCTCTCATGCCTGCCTCATATGACAGGGCTGGACTCTGCAATCATTGGTGGTGATGGGGACATTCTCTGTCCTGAGTGAGCTGCTATTCTGTGGCCTGAAAGGCACAGGATGAAGGGGAACTGCCCTATACACTGTGGGCTTTCAATAAACCTCTATTAATGAGTGAATTAATTAAAGGTAGGGTGTTGTCTATTGCTCTCGGGACCAGGCCCCATAGCAGGGGATGAAGAAGGGGAAAAGGATAAAGATAGTCCAAGCTCTGGCTTGTTGATGCTTTTGCTTAGCAAGGATGAGAAGACCTGTATAACATTTGTAGCATACGGTCCCAAAGGGGAATTGTTTTGAATACTCATGGAGGGTTTGGGGCATAATAAGACCTGTTGGGATATTTCAAAGCATCTCAGCCAGAAATAATAAAAATCTCCCCCATTCTACATGTTCTGCCAGTTTAGACAATTTATCTGGTTACTGCTTCCTCAAGAATCCCAAGTGGTTATGAAGGGAAGTCCTAGCCTCTGCTCCACGTGAGTTGCTATCTTACTATCCAGGCTCCAAGCTCTGCTAGCTTTTCCACCCCACTAGCAATGGGGTGAGAAACAAAACTCCTTTTGATTAATAAAACCATGGATTTCTTCTCAAGTGGACTTCAAGTCGCAACTGGCTTTCAAAGCCTGCTGTAATCTAATGCCATCATCTTACCCAACCTCAGCTCTCATGTTTCTCACAGGAAAGGATAACAATACAAGGATGTGTCTGTTTCTCCCCTGTGCCACTTCCCGTGACTTGAATGCCTTTCTTCCTCTTCCCTTCTTTTCTCAAAGCCAGTCAGAAATCAGCCCATCTTCCCTGGGGAGCCTTCCCCACTCTCTTAGCTCACATTCTTCTTTTTCATAAGTCCCTACAGCACAGATATCTCATTGTCATGAGTTGACAGAGGCCACATTACCCTCCTCTTATATTCTTTATGGTGTTCAGTGCTGAGGAACAACTATACTGAGATCCAACACAAAAGACTAACTACATAAATGCCACCCATGGCTAACTGATCTGTCACACTGATTCTCTAGTGGTGGCCTAGAAGGAATGGGGAGCAGAGGAACTAGAAGGAGAAAGCAGAAACGAGGCCCAAAATATTCATCTAGATGCTTCTTGTACTATCAGTTGAGAAGCAGTGGCCAATGCCAACTCTGGCCATTACAGGAGCCCTTGGTGCTTCTCCAATGGGGATCATCAGGTAAGACATCACTCAGTCACCCTGCTTTTCTAGCAGAAGGTATCAGTGCCACCCTGTGGCATTCCATTGGACCTTCCTTTGGAAAGGTTTGATATTTTCCTTGCAAACAACCACCAAAAAAAAGAGAGGAATCCAGGGACCAGGAGGGAAGTAACAAAGCCAATTTGGAATCAATGTTGGCCAAGGAAGTGGTGCAATCTAGCTTTAATGAGATTAAATCAATTTACTTCCAAGAGAAGATGTAATTATGACAGCAACTTCTTTGGGGGCAGGCTGGGATTTATTCTCTTTTGGAAAGCCAAGACCGGATTTAGCTTTTCATGAGCCTGGGGCAGCAAAGATATGGGGGAGCTCTGGAATGTTTCTCTTTCACAGAGAAAATTTTCAACCAAAGAAGAAAACTCACTTAGGACCAGCAAATGAGAGAGAAGAGCTTAGAGAGTAACCTGGGGTAAATGGGTGTGAGGGAAAGACTGCTTTCCTGTGGTCAACCCTGATAGTTTCATAGTTCTGAGGACTGATGGAATAACACCGTACTTGAAAGCCTGCACATGTGAAGGTCTGCAGGAACATCAGTGGCCTATGTAACACTAGTTGTCCCCCTTAGCTATGGAAGATATGTGCCAAGACCCCCAGTGGATGTCTAAAACTGCAGATAGTACCAAACCTTATATATATATATATATACTATGTTTTTTCCTATACATACATACTTATGGTAAAGTTGAATTTATAAATTAGGCACAGTAAGAGATTAAAAACAATAACTAATAACAAGAGCATTTATCATAATATATTGTAATAAAAGTTATGTGAATGTGGTCTCTCTCTCTCTTTCTCAAATATCCTATTGTATGATACTCATCTTTCTTCTTGTGATGATGTGAGATGATAAAATACCTACATATGAGATGAAGTGAGGTGAATGACACAGCACTGTGATTTAGTGTTAGGCTATTATTGACCTTCTGATGATATGCAGAAGGATCATCTGCTTTCAGACTGTGGTTGACTGTGGGTAACTGAAACCAAGAAAAAGCAAATCTACAGATAAGGAGGGACTACTGTATATTGATACATTCAAATCATGTTGGAAGGCTACAACAACCATTAGAAGCAGCTTCCATGATTGAACACTCAATATGTGCTTGGTTTTAGCCCAAGAACTTTATATTTATTATCCCATAAAAGGGATCATCCTCATAATTCAGTGAATTAGCTATTATATCCATTTTACAGATGAAGAAACTGAGGATCAGAAATGCTAAGTTTGCCTAAGAGTACCCAGCTTGTAAGAGGCCAAGTGAGAATTCAAACACAGGCCTTTTTGACTCCAAAGCATTCTGATCTGGTATTTGGGGCTACAATGAGACAAGCTGAAAGCTCTGGGGGCCCTTGCACTCTGGGTGTACTTCCACTGCAATGTGCACTAGACTTTGCTATAATTATTTATGCCCTGCCAGACAATGAGCATCCTGTATCCTCAGCACTCAGCAAACTGATGCTCTTTTAGGTCAGGTCCCACAGAAGTAAACCCTAAGAAGAGGATCTGTGTGCAAATGTTTCAAAAAAGTGCTCCCAGGAGATACATGAGAAGGAAGTGGGGCGAGCAAGGTAGAAAAGGAGAAAAAAACAAGTGAGGTTATGATTGCAGATGAAGCCCCTGATCCTGAATAAATCTCTAGAGTTTAAATTACAGTCAGAATTTGTTTATCCTGGGGGAAAGGGAGCCATAGGCCTCCTGTGGGAGGAGGCTTGGGAAGGAGTAGTAAACTTCGGCTTTCCAACTCCAGCTCTTCCATGAATAGCTCTAGTAGCCCAAGGACAATCCTCTCAAAAAAGGCACAGTTGCAACCCATTAGCAGCAAAGCACTCAGAAGCTGGGGGATGGGTACCCAGATAAGAAATATCTGCCATAATTATAGCCAATGAACTTGGGAATCTGGATTGAAAGCCCTATATTAACCATCGGAGTCAGAATTCTGGAGCAAGAAACTGAGCCACAGTGCAGCTGAGTGAAGGACTATTTGTTTACACCTGCTGGAAGTCAGTTGCCATAGTCATGGTTGGTAATATAGATCAAAGGCTATATGGCAGGATGCAAGAGGTGCCCAGTACCATGTGTTATAATTTATTTGTGAATCTAGGCATGGGTGAGTCTTCCATATGTCCATATTTTGTTATTGAGAAGGAAGAACTTGGCACAAAGATGTTTTATTGACATGGTAGGGGCTATAGGGAATGACCAATGGAAGAAGAAGCCAGCTCTTTTGATTGTAGAAATCATGACTTGATGACTCAGCCACTAAATGACTATTCAGAGGTTTAGACCTTAGACCTAAGGTTAGACCTTAGGCTCTTCATAAATCCATAGATGATATGCCTTAACTGAATTTCTAGCCTGAGAAACAGCTCCATCCTTCATACTAGGGGAAAATAGACTGTTTTTCTCTCCCAGTAGACTGTTTTTTCATCTATGGATTTCCTTGTTCTAATTGTGACAAGGATTGGCCAGGAACAGTGTGGCAGCCTTGTGGAGAAGATAAGGAGAGGTCTGTATCCTCAGTCAACCCCATGTCATCAGCTTGGCTTCCTAAAATACAAGATGCTGGGGACAGAGGCAGGGAGGAGGCTCAGGTGATCAGGGAGTGGACATACAGAGGTTAGAGAAGACAGGAACAAAGGAGAGTAGAGGGTTTCTGACTGGGAGAGAGGAGTCTGCTGCAGCCAGGTCTCCTGGGGCAGTGTGTGTGGGGATTACAAACCCTCTGAAAGAGAGCCAGTCTTCCCCCTTTACCTAACAGCTTTACCTCCTAGCAGGGGCCTGGCAGTGTTACAGCTACTGCTCTCTCTCTTTTTCCTGGCATCACTAGCCTACATCAATTGACTTCTTCCTCTAGGACTAGAATTGAGAAACTCCCTGAACAAAGACTCTTGTGCATCACCTCAAGTTCTGCCAAAGTTACAGTTGGCACACCTGGTGTTTTATACTCCACCCTTCCCGTCTTGTTCCCTCAACACATCCATCCTGAGAGTTTGCTTGGATTCTTCTTCCTCCCTTATCTCCCAAGAGTAACCACCAACTCCCTTTGCTTCTTTTTTCAAAGTATCTCTTCTGTTTCATTTACTTTATTGGGCCATGTGATAGAGTGGAAAGAACATGGGGTGTATGTTCCAAGGATCTCTGTTCAAATACTGGCCTACCCACCTGCTGGCCATATGGGATTGAGTGCTTCCTTCCTCTCCTTCCTCCTCCCCCACCCTTCCCTACCAGCGTCCTGTCCTCCACCACCTGGACTGCATGGCCATTGACTGAGAATCCACCCGCCAGAACTCTGTTCACACTTCCTGCCTCACTACTCATACTTTTCAACCAGGCTAGATGTTCTCAATTACCTATAATAAGTAATATAGGGTTGGTTCCTGCCCCAACAGGATCTATCAGAAGTTCTGGTTCTGAGAGAAAATCTGACCAAAATTAAAGGCCTTTTTTTTAAGCTTTAGACTCAGACCCCTGACCTGTTTGCAGCCTGTTGATGAATGAAGCCCAGTGGGATGAAATGGTCACTTTAGTACAACTGAATGCTTATGTATATATGAATGAATGAATGAATGAATGAATGTCAAAGAGGTTAGAGTTGTTAGCATTATGTACGTCAGCAAAATGACTGAATGGCTGGAGAGCTAGGAAAAGACAACTATGGTAATGGGTATGTGTTCTACATTATAGCATATTAATTGGAAATTTGAGGTATGGTAAAGGCGGTAGACCAGGAAACAATTGCCATTGAAATGATAGTTTGTTACTTAGAGTTCTCAAGGACAAGGGAGTCACTAGTCCTTGGAGAACCACAGAGTCAGTCAGAAGGCAGAGGGAGAGGGGCAAACTGTGGCCGAGAGCCTTATTGTGGTTCCCGCAGGAAGAAAAATGGACAAGGAAGAGCAAGTAAGCTGAAGATTGGCTGTTTGAATAGTTTCGGTGAGCTTTGGGACAGAGGTGCTGTCTGCCCTTAATTGTCTGGTACTTGACCCTGGGATGATTAGGACAGGTGGATAGTGGCCAGGAATGGAAAAGCCCAATAAAAGAGATGATTGGGTGGGGGCTCTGGATGAGTTTGCTTGTATTTAAAAATTGCATTCACAGGCAAATTGTTTACTCTCTCTAGGAATTGGTTAATAATGAGAGGAGCAATCTTTTCAGGGTCAGCAAGGTCCCAGATGTCAAAGCATCAGAATAAAGGGCATGGTTAATATAGTATGGTCAGTAAAGAAAGAAACAAAGCTAGTGATAGGAAGCCTATTTGTCCAGTGTAGAGTATAATTCTGACCCAAGGGAAACTGAAGTAAGCGAGTCATTTCCTTAAGGCTTGCTATTCTATGGAAAAAGAAATACCATGGGTAAGTCCAATGAAAGCCTTTGCAATTCACACAAACTTGTGAAATTAAAGCATAATCCTTCTTACTAATACTTAGTACTGATTAATCCCCTTGGTCCAAACAAAGACTTCTATTTGTCAGGGATATTTCAACCAGAACTCTAAATAATGAATATGTGAATAGTGGTTCTTTGTTAGCATAAACTGTTTTTTAAATATAACATTGAGAAAACCTTGGGAGCAAGTATCAACACTAAGAGTGTGATGGGAATAATTGTCTTTTTCAAAACAACAGATTTGTGTCAATAGCATATCTCCTTCCCAACTAAGCAGGCTGCTCATTCATGAAAACTGAGTGGATGCCAGATGACTCCACTTGATCCTTGTCCCCTGCTGTGCCTTGCACACAGGACTCATGGAGAAGGGGGCGAGACAGGGTACCACACACAACAATATGCAAATGTAGTATAAACACACAGAACTGTATGTGTGCCTCATATTTAAACACTAAACAGAAATAAGAGTGTACAAAGTGTTACAGGGCCATCCTGTTCACATAGATGAATTCACATGATTGATGCATTGGCTTGTTCTCTGAATGCACACAGAACATAAGAGTGCTTAGCTTTTAGGAAAGCTGTGTGTTTGCTTTCTTGAATCTCCACTTCTCAGGGTAGAAGCCTCCCTGTTCTTGCCTGCTCCATGACTGGGTAGTTGGTCAGTTAATCCAAATAGTTGGTTCAAATTGGCAATCAGTAAATATAGAACACACATATGATAAACTTTTCATTTTAATTCAAGACATGCATAGATGCTTATTGTAAAACTTTTTAAGTAGGGCCAAAGCCAGAGGCCTGGCAATATAGATCTGAAGATGACTTTCTTTTCTGTATAAACTATACTCTTAAAGCATCCTTGACAATTTCCAGTTGCAATTTCTTCAAAGTAGAATAGGAAGTTACATGTGTGAAGAATCTGAGTTCAGAAACCTAGATTTTTATAACTTTTGTTTTGAACTTTTATATTTGTTTCAGCCAAATCTAATTGATATCAATTCTTCTTAATAATTCACCTTTATTGAGATGAATTTGACTTAGTTTTCACAAAAACTCTTATTCTTCTATACTTCTTTTACTTAAATAGTATTACATTAAATTAATTAATTGCAAAAACAAGTAGAATCCCATAAACCATTATGATAGCAAACAAAACTGACTCTTGGTAAACTTACTGCCTTCCTGGAGGCTGCAGAAGTGTGCACGTGTGTGAGTGAATAGCCCACCCTCCTGGCCTGCTTCACTGTGAGACACAGCAGCAGTCACCCAATGTTAGGAGGAAACAATAGCATGGGGCAGCCAGGGACTCCTGAAAGTGGAGACTCACTAAGAGAGCTTCTCTTGTATTTCCTGATCCCATCCTCTCTTCTTGTTTTAGAGAGAACAGTACTGTATGCAGGTATAGTCAACATATATTAAAATGTATGAATGTTAAGTATACAACTCAAAGACTCAAGTAACTAGCACCCAGACCAAAATAAAGAACATTTCCATCACTCCTCAAAGTTCCTTCTTGTACCTTCCAGACAATCCCTACTCCCCCAAAGATAACCACTGTTCTGACTTCAGTCACCATAGATTAGTTTTGCCTGTTCCTGAACTTACACAAAAGAAATCATCTCAACTTTTTGTGTCTGGTTCCTTTTTCTTAACATAGTGATGTTGAGATTAATCCATGTTATTCTAAGTATCATTAGTTTATTCTCTTTTTTTTTTTTTACTTTTTAAAATCTGTTTTTATTGATTTAAAAGTAATACATGTTTATTACAGAATGCAAACTTATGGAAAAACATAAAGAACAAAATTTTATATTTCCTAATGGTTAAGTCCTGTTAATCCTTCCATGTAAATATTCCATATATATATTATAAAATTTTTCCATACTAATTTTTCTTTTTTTTAATTTATAGTTTATCATCAAGTTGGTTTCCATATAACACCCAGTGCTCTTCCCCACAAGTGTCCTCCACCATGACCATCAACCCCCTTCCCTTTTCCCCCTCCCCCTTCCATCCTCAGTTTGTTTTCAGTATTCAAGAGTCTCTCGTACTTTGTCTCCCTTCCTCTTCCTAACTCTTTTTCCTCCTTCCCCTCCCCATGGTCCTCTGTTAGGTTTCTCCTGTTAGACCTATGAGTGAAAACATATGATATCCGTCCTTCTCTGCCTGACTTATTTCGCTTAGCATGACACCCTCGAAGTCCATCCACTTTGCTACGAATGGCCAGATTTCATTCCTTCTCA
>CM053571.1:94839164-94872409 GCA_028646485.1 Cryptoprocta ferox
TGTGTTTGTTGGCCATCTTGATGTCCTCTTTGGAGAAGTGTCTATTCATGTCTTCTGCCTATTTCTTCACTGGATTATTTGTTTTTCAGGTGTGGAGTTTGGTGAGTTCCTTGTAGATTTTGGATACTAGCCCTTTATCTGAAATTTTATAAATTGCTGAGATATATTTGATTCTCATCTTCCTAAATGAGTTCACTGGTTACCTCTTCAGTTGAGAAGGAGAGAGAAGAGAGAGAAAGTAAAGGCAAAGCCTTTCAATTATCATTCTAACTCTATAGTCTTCACTAGCTGTTCTCAACAGTAATGTGTTCACCCAAAGGCCCTGGGGATTATTTCCTCCAATACCATGTGCACTAACAGATCAAAACTTAAAACTATAGGCATTACTTATTTAGCTATGTTTCTCTTTTCCTCTATCTTACCCCCTCAGATATGGAAGAACAGGTTGGGAAACTATCTTGGGTCCAGTCATCACAAGACTTGTAATTCATTGTGGATTGCTCAAAAGTCACCAGCCCATTTCAGTACTCATGAGTGATAGTTATGGCTAGTTGCTCATCAACATTTACAAATTCTGCCTGAGGAGCCCTATGAGATTGCTTTTGCCCACACTGCCAAATGAGTCACTCATGGTTAGCATACTCGGGGTTATTTGAACATAGACTATTTTGTAGTTATCTTGTGATAGTATAATTCAGCGAATCTACTTTGGGATAAGATAAAACTATAAAAGAGGACCAGCCCTCTTTCTCTCCTGAGTTCCATGCTTTTGAAAATCTCATCTCCTCTGCATCAGAAAACATTGGTGGCTTAAGGCCAAGTCCATTTGGCAACTCTTGAGGCTCTGCTCAGCATGACTGACAAGGCCAGTGGTTGTCGAGAGGTTCAAGGAGCAAAAGGAGGGCGGAGCTCAGATTGTTCATGCTGGCATTTGGCAAAGTCACACTCTGGAGGCTGGGGCAATGCTTCCTGATCAATAGAGATAGTGAGCAAGACAGGGGACAGAGTCTGCTGGCAGGTCTGGTCCATCCCTCACTGCTTGGGTTGGTTGGTACTCATTGTTTAAAACTCATTAGGCTAGTCTCTGGCAGGAGACTCTTAATGAGTTTGCCCTAAGATTTTGGTTGTATGCCTGGGTGCCTTGTTGACAAGAGTAGGCAGGATAAGCAAGAAGGCTGAAAATAATAAAATAAACATTAAGAAGAAAGTTCCTCACCTTTCTCATTAGGCTGTCTGGATACTTCACCCTGTCACTTCCATCAAAGAACTGAGATATTTGTTCTGATAGATGGAGAACTGTGGATTTTGCACTTGAGAATATGTTGGCTAAGTTCCACCACTGGATGTCAGCCTCTTGATTTACAGCTCTATGAATTCTCCAAGAGGTGAAGAACATTCTTGGTTTAGTTTTACTTTTTTCTCACTGGAAATCTGAGTTCCACAGATGGAGTCCAGGACAGAGAGCTAAGACTCATGTGGCTGATCCCCAACTTACATGTCAACAAGGCAGTCAGGGTTCTCAAATGCCAGGTCTCACTTCTGACCAGGAAGAACTGCCCTCCCCCATGACAGAGGTGTATTAGAAGAGTCCTTGAAAAATGCATACAGATCTGGGGACGATTATTAATATACAAAGGAAGCACTCCTCTAATAGTCAAACTTATATTCTTGAGCTTATTCTAAGGTAAAAACCATAAAGTCCTAACAAGGAGCCTCAAGGGGCTCAATGAGCAGGCTGGGGGCCCAGAATGGCAAGATGGGGTCTCTCCGGGAGGCCATATGTGGGAGGAGGGCCCGACTGTGCTACTCAGCTCTGCCCAGCTGTCAGGTGTGGGGTAGCCAACAGGAGATCCCTCCCTCTCAGTCATCAGCATTCATTGCTTACATGAAGCCAGCTGGTCAACCCCACCCATGTGGGAAGACCTAAAGGGTGGTGGTGAGGGTTGAAGGAACCTGATTCTTACAAAGGCACTTTTAGATTTGTGCTTAGATTCACTTAAGAGGATCTGGAATAAGATGAAAATGACTTTCAGGTGTGGGGAGAACTTTAAAGTGGGGGATGTCCTCTCCACTTCAGTGAGGTGGGGGGGAAAAAAGGAAGCCATCTAGAAAGTCCAAGGAAGACAGGACTGATCTGGAGAAGAACTGTGGGCATAATGAGAAGTATGATGATCTCACCTCCTACTCAACCACATAGAGCAAAACACTCAGCCATTCTCTCACGGTCCCCACTTCCAACGAGAGGCTTTTAGTGCACCTTTTCTTGTTGAAAAACATATCCTCAATCTCTGTTCATAGAATCTACCCTGGGCCAGCAGCCCCTGAGAGCACAATCCTCTCCCACATGGCTGTAAGCATTCCCTTTCCTGACATCTTCTTTCTGTTTTCCCATCATTGAGTTTCCTTTTCACACATCCACTCCCCTGGACCCACCTGCAACTTGCCACATCCATCCTCCAAAACACTATTCATGGCATTCTTGTAGTCGTGCTCATACTTGAAATCAAGACTGAAGGCCCACTCTTCCAAGAAACATTTCTGGGTTGACACTTCCCTAGAGGGTTTTAAAATATAGAAACTCCTTGCCTCTGTTCCAGGAGCTTTACTTTCACATCTCTTTGACTCTTAAGTTCTTGCTGTTAATGTTGACACCTGGAATGACATATTTTTCCAAAAATAGATAGATCAACTGGGTATCTGGCTTCAGGTAAAGGACAGGGGCTTCTAACATGGGGCCCTAGGAAATTTGGCTACATCACTTCTTCTTTGATCCTTCCTAATGAGAAGTACCTGGAGACAAAGAAACTATGATACCTTGAGAAATAAATACTCTCAGAAGGGCTCTGGATCTAGACTGTAGACCAGTGACTCAAGCTGTTTTTCACTCTGTGACTTACATGGAGTCTCTGAAGACTCTGTCAATCCTGTCTTCTTCACATACTGTGCTTATTTTCCCATATCCCCTCTCCACTCAAGGTCACATGGAGACAGTGGGCCAGTTCCCATTAGGGAGGGCTAATAACTTGATGCCCTTCACACTGCTCTTCTTCATTTGTTCAGCCTTCACTCAGAGCAGTGATTGTGTGCTGTGAGGGGTGAGGGCAGAGACAGAAGACACCTGATGGCAGGCTTGTCCCTCCTGTAGTGCCCTAAGTTATCCTGTTCCAGCCCCAAACTTGATACCTGGTCAGCAAAACCAGAGTCTGGCAAGACAGGTGAGACTCGGCAGGCAGATGATCCATCTTCACTGCTTTGGTTGGTTGGTATTAGCTATCCAAAAATCATTAGGCTGTTGTCTGGAAGGACACCCTTGATGGGTCAAGGTAAGTTTGCCCTGAGATTTTGTTTATACACCTTGGTTTCTTGTTGACAAGAATAGGGGGGATAGGGAAGAAGACAAGATGAGAAAAAATAAAATAAACATTGAGAAATAGACTCATCCTCCGTAGAAAAGTGATTGTTGCTCCTGGGGGTCTCCTAGGGGTCTGAACCTTTACCCCAAAAGCTTAGAAAAATATTCTTTGCAGTACACGGTATTTTCCCTGAAAGGAGTTATAATAAATAAAATTTTTGTCACCTTATGACACTTTCAGGACATGTTTTATTATTCCTTATGATGTAAGGAGTAATAAAGTGACCAAACTGCCCCCACCCCGTAGGCAGGTTCTTTTGTCATTATTTCTCCTCCAGAAGAATAGTAAACACATCAAGGGACTCCACTGTTCATCTCATTTGGGGACTAAGCAGGTTCTCCACGTAAATTCTTTTATCCAAGGATAGCATAGCTGGAGTGGATGAATGGGGAGAGAAGCCTGGATGCTGCAGAAGATAGAACAGGTTATGCTAGAAGATGTGGCAGGGACAGGCTGTGATGAGGAGGAGGAATAAAGAAGAAGAAAGATTGGGGAAGAGTTTGTCCTCCATGATCCCCTGGAAAGCTCCTCAAAATTCCTGAACTTGACTAAATTGCCTTTGGGTTTTCCCCTAGGGTCCAGGGCCAGCAAGGAGAAGTGTTTGTCAATATCTATTTGCAATTGTTACTGAGTCTTCAGATGTTTCTTCCTTTCCTTCTCAACTGGGTGGTAAAGAGGAAGGTGTACATTAGTTTGAATGCTCACATAGATCCCTCATCTGAGAATCAATCAAAATCCGGGAGGAAGGAGAATGAGCTTTCTCTTGACGTTTTCTCAGTCTCTCTCAACGTGTGCACATGTGCAGGTGCATGATGCAGAGGAGGCGAGGCATCCTGGCCAGGCTGGTGAGCTGGCATCACTGTCTCCTCCTGTCCATGATATTTTCCCTTTAAAAAAACAACAGGACTATAGAAAGTCACCAGCCTCTTCCCCTCCAGGGTTCGTGATGTGAAGATCAAAGGAAAGAAGGTGATAAGAAGACAGTAGACAAATGCAAGAGATTATGACCTTCCCAATGAATGACATAGGGCCTTCCCGACCTCCAGCCCTGGTGGCTCTCATCCTGCCAGCAGGGCCCGAGTCTGTACCTCCCACAGCTGCTCAATTTAGAGATCCTGCGGAGGAGTCCCCGCTGATCCCTTGAGACCCATGGGGCTATTTCCAGCTCTCCGGTTGTCTCCTCTTCGCCAGGACTTGTGTATCAAAGCAACCGAAGAACCCTGGTGGATGCTAGTCTCTGGCCCCTTTAGAGATTATGAACCTTTGTCTGCCCCCAAAACCTCTTCCCTTAACCAGGAGCACAGAACTCCATGGATAGTCAGAGGCATGGGCCTCAATGACAATCTTGAACTCCTCTACCCCAGCAGAGCCAAGAGAGCTCCCTCACCAACTTACCCAAGGTTGGCAGAGCTCACATTGAACCCAGGCTTTCTGACTTGTGGTCCTGGGCTCTTCTATCTTAAACTTGTACATTATTTTATTGATGAGAAAACAAACAAAAAAATGATTCTTTTTTCTTTTT
The DNA here is from genome assembly GCA_028646485.1 of Cryptoprocta ferox. Taxonomy (NCBI): domain Eukaryota; kingdom Metazoa; phylum Chordata; class Mammalia; order Carnivora; family Eupleridae; genus Cryptoprocta; species Cryptoprocta ferox. The sequence continues at coordinate 94,844,100 of CM053571.1, forward strand.
TTTTAATTTATTTTTATTTATTTATTTATTTATTTATTTATTTATTTATTTATAGTTTATTGTCAGGTTGGTTTCCATATAACACCCAGTGCTCTTCCCCACAAGTGACCTCCACCATGACCATCAGCCCCCTTTACCTTTCCCCCTTCCCCTTCCGCCCTCAGTTTGTTTTCAGTATTCAAGAGCCTCTCATGTTTTGTCTCCCTCCCTCTCCCTAACTCTTTTTCCTCCTTCCCCTCCTCATGGTCCTCTGTTGGGTTTAAAAAATGATTCTTATACCCAGATCTAGTACTTGTGCAAATGACCTAAATCAGCCCCAGGAATAACTGCAACAAGTGCTCTTGCACCCTGGAGTACTCACCTCGCTCCTTTGCCTCATCTTTCCAACCTCCAGTGTTTGATGCTGTCCTCTAGACCCAGAATCTGGAGTCCTCCACCTACTGTGCAACATGTTAAGAGGAAATCTGGGTTCCTCCTAGCTGTGTTATTATGGACAATTCACTTAACCTCTCTGAGCCTCCATTTCCTCATCTATAAATGGAAGTGCTGAAAACCTTGTCTTGACTATACCTTTAAAATAAAACAATACAATGGGGCTTCTAGAGTACAAAGTGCCATTGAATGCCAGTTGTGAATATCTTTAAATTTTCTCTTAAGGCTACTTTCATCCAAATGGTAGAATTCCTTGTAAGAACCAGAAAGAATTGCTGTAATGATGTCTAAGCCAGGACCCATCAGTTCAGCTATGGGTGGTACTGCTCTGTCTATAGTCAAGTGCAGATTTGGCACTGAGTTAACAGGAGAAGAAAAATCATTGTTTTTCAAGTTAGTTACAGTTTTTTTTTTTTCAAGGAGCAGAAGATCTAGGAATGAGGGGTAGAGTGAAAGAGTGAGCATATGTGTGAATGTTAGAGAGAATAAAAACTAAAGAGTGGGGGGGTAGCCCCAGAAGGCATCTCAATATCTAACCTAAGCCTTCTGCTGATCACCCATCAAGGTCCTGTTTACTCCTTTTCTGGCTTCAGTCCTACATGTCTGGGTCAAGCCTACTCTGTTATTTTGGAGCAGGAAATTATTGACCCATAACACAAGCCTATAATAAATAGCCTCATGTCATAAAATGCAAGCCCTCTACAGAGCCCTGCATTTGGAAAACATTGAGGCATTTGCAAGTTACTGCCCAGAATATGTTTGGTATCTTGTTGCCCCCTCCCTGTCTTCTGCAGAACACAGTCCAGGCAGGACAGCCCACACCTGACAAAAGCCAGGGTCAGCCCCTCACCCACAGACTGACTGATCAATGGGCGTTTGCCCTGCCTTCCTTTTCATGTTTACCACATTTAAAAATATACATAAAAGCAGAGGGAAAAGCTTGCAAAAAAAGCAGCTCACCATCATTACCCAGAGTAGGCAAATGCCCCTGGAATGCCTGTAGCACAGCCTCTCTGTCTCTGAGGCTGGTTAGCCATGGGCAGGGACTGAGGAGCAGGGTGGTGGGTGCAGGGACTGAGCTGGAGGGGAGGGTAGACACCTTAGGCTGAGTTGAGCTCAGCCCTAGAGATAATCACTTCTGCCAGTCTGATACAGGACTTGGGGAAGCTCTCTCTGGAACTTGGCTTTTGAGGTAAGCAGACAGGGCTAAGAACAGAATGGAGCATGCATGCTCTTGGACTGGATTTCTGGATTCAGGCCCCAGCTGAAGTTTCCAGAAATGGCCTAGGAGCCATGGAGAAACCTATAGTTCTTCCTAAGATCTTGGTCAGTTTGATTGTGTATCAATGGGACCCTTTTTCCTGCCCAAACTTTTTGGCTCTGCTTTGGCAAATTTTTTTGTTGGATCCCTGATGAGGATGGAGACGAGCTTCTCCCCACTGTCCTTATAACCAACTTGGGTCAGCATGGGCCTGGCAGGGAAGCAATTCACCTAGGTATGGTCTGGGAGGAACCAGAAGGCTTCTGTCTCACAAAATCATATTTTTAAAGCTTGAAATCCTCTCATAAGCCTTTCATCTTTTCTCATGTAAAGTTTTCTCTCTGCTGGTTAAAATGTAAGTCCTTCTGAGCAGGGGGGCAGTAGATGAGCTTACTGCCTGGGTCCTGGTACAGGCATGTAGAGGGGAGGGCAGAGAAAACAGGACACCCCAGACCATGAGAGTCAAGGGATATAAGTTTCAGGGAAGAAGGGGGCTGCATAAGAAAGTCTGGAAGGAACAAGGACAGAGCAATGATTGCAGAAGCTTAGCATAATGGAACATGAATATTTGAGTCAGGAGATCAGTGTTTGACTCCCAGCTCCACTACTTATTTAGCTAAGGTTCCTTCAAGCCTCAAGTTCACCATCTCTAAGTGAGATTAATTATGTCTACCTTTCTTGTCTGCCTCCCAGGGTTGCTATGGTGACATGATTAGATGTTGAACGTTAAAGTGCTTTGCAGAGTGTGAAAGGCTCACCAATGTCAGTGATTGTTATTTGTAAGCCTCCCCTCAGCCTCCCCAACCCACCTTCGACCTCTCTGCTGGTTCTTGCATGCTGCTGCTGTTGGCCAAGCTACAGATCTGCTGACTCGGTTTCTGGTAGAGACTGCAAATAACACTCCACTCCCCGCATCTCTCCAACCTTGTAGCATCAGCATGCCCCTGGAGACCACAGGCTGCCAGACCCAAACCTTCATGAAAACCAATGAGTAGAGGCTCCAATGTCAATTTTAGGAGGCTATGCCCATGGGCAGCAGGCGCTGATCGGTACTGTTGCTGTGCAAAACAGGAGGGGTGACAGAAGGGAGCACTGGGGGGCATAAATGCCTTGGCCCTGATCCTTCCCTCTCCAAAGGGCTTGATCTATGTTTCCCTGTGGCAATGGCTGGAGAACAGAGCCAGACTGCCAGAGTATGATGCTGGGAAGAGGAGGGAATTTGCCAAACTCAACTCTGGAACCAGTCACATTTGCTATCTTTGGGAAAAGAGAAGGGAAAGTGTCTGGGGTCTGTTCTAGGCCAAGCCTCAGGGCTGAACAGAGGGGCAGGGGCTGAATGCAGTTTTTCCTCCCCTGGAGTTCTCTCCTACAGGCAGATTTGTGATGTAGGGAAACTCACTTCCAGCATTTCGAAGCCACACTAGACAGGCATCCATGTGCACACAAACTAAGAAGTTTGGTTTGATTTTATCCTACTGAAATACTGAAGCTCTACCCAAGTTCTGTATATTATCTCATACCCTGATACTTTCCTCCCTATACTCTTTCTAAACACATGTACACATGCACAAACACCCTCTGCTGCAAATGTTTGGTTCCATGAGAGAAACCCCTGCTCTCTCAGGGTTCTAATATGGTCATGTAGTAGGTTAAAAGAAGAATCCAGTTCGGTGTTTTTATCTGAGGAATGCAAAGTTTTAATTATTTAATCCATCTGGAATTTATTTTTGTATTCGTCATGCAGTAAAAATAGAGAAAAGATGGAAAGGTACTTAGTTTGTTGTAACACTTTTACCCTGATAGAAAAACAACAACAAAAATACTACATATACTTATTTTCCCCATGGACATAGATTGAAAAACCATTGAAAAATACTTGCAAAAACAAATGCATTATTACATTAGGAATTCAACTTTGCCTTCTTTTAAGATGTTTGTAATGGGACTAGTAGAGTCCAAATCACACCCTGTTGGTGTGAACCCCCAGCTGGCTGGGCCAGGGAGTGATCTGTCATCACCATGGACAGACAGCTGCCTCCACTCTCTCCCTCAATCCACTCTCCAACCTACCACCAGTGTGAGCTTTCTGGGGCAGAAATTCTATAGTGTCAACTGCCTGGATTCAAATGTTTCAAGTATGTCATATGGTTTTGTAGCACAAGTCTCTGACTAGTGGGGACATCATATTCTCCACATACTTTATTCCCTATCTACCTGATTGATGCTGGTCATACTCCTTAGTGAAGCACAACAAGCCTTCAGGTTCTGGTCTTGGCTCATCCTTCTAGAAACATCTTTACCACCCCTCTCCTATACCTGTTGTCTAATTGTGCTAAACTATTTTCAGTTTCATGAATGTGTCCTCCCTCTTATATCTGAGCTGTGTCCTTTGCAATTCCTTTGGCCTGGAATTGTCAGCCTGAATCAGGTGTTCCCTGTCTGTGCTGCTGGTAGAAGCAACTGTCTGGTCTTGACATCCATCAGAATACTTATTGCAGGATAATTGCATATTTATCTATGCTCCCTTTTAGAATGGGGATGCCAAAGGCATGGGACATGTTTTATCCAGTTTTTATTCCTGGTTCTAGCACAGTGCCTGAAACAGAGCAGATGCTCAACATATTTGATGTAACGTATTGTGTCCAACATTTAGTCCTTTCTCTGAAATACCATATAGTATAGTTAGGGAAGACAGAATGCTACTAACTGCCAATAGGTACAGACACAAAGAATTAAGACCTTGACAGGAAAATAAAATTTTAAGTTATGGGTAGTGAAGAGGTTAATCCAAAAAATCAAGAACTCGGGGAGCCTGGGTGGCTCAGTTGGTTAAGTGTCCGACTTCAGCTCAGGTCATGATCTCACAGTTCGTGGGTTTGAGCCCCGCATCGGGCTCTGTGCTGACAGCTAGCTCATAGCCTGGAGTCTGCTTCGGATTCTGTGTCTCCCTTTCTTTCTGACCCTCCCCTGCTTGTGCTGTCTCTCTCTGTCTCTCAAAAATAAGTAAAAAACATAAAAAAATTCAAAAAACCAAGAACCAAAAACCAAAAACATCAGTAGCCCCAGTATTATCATTCATTTTATCCATTTCACTATTAATTCATTTTTAAATAAAATTTATTGAATACTCTATTGGTCAGGATGAGTTAGCTGGTGCTACACTAACAAATAGCTCCACGATCTCAATAGTAAAATACAACAAAAGTTTGTGTGTCACTTGGGCAATATCTCAAATATGGGTTAGTGGGGGGGGGCAATACTCCACACTATCTGAGAAAGATACTACCATCTTATAACTTTACTATCTGGAGCACATGACCTTCTTGATTTCAGATGAAAAGCTAGCTGGGAGCCACGGAGTAGCTCTTTTGTGGTTCAACCCAGAACCAGAGCATCATTTCTGCTCCCAAGCTATGATCACATTAGAGTCCCCACATAATAAGAAGGAAGCAGGGATATGTGGGTAGCTGAGAGCAAATGTTTGGTAAGGGGCACTCATGCTACCATAAGCACCAACTATGTTGAAGATTTCCAATGAAGCACTGAGGATAATATAAATGAATGTTTACCCCCAACTCTCCCCCATGGAGTTTGTAGTAAAATAGATGATAAGTTTAAGTATGAACATAAAAATCATAAGGCAGAATGTGCTGCCAGGCTTCTCAGCTACAGTTATCTTCCTAGTAATGAGTTCACTACAGTAAGCCAAGTTTCAGAGTCAAGTTCATGGGAGACTTGAATTAATCCAGCCTCTTCCATACAATCCCTATATCTGTTCAATAATCCCCAGGGCACACTACTGCAGGGGATTTTCCTTTCTGTTGTGTTAGCCTTGATACTGAGAAGTACTCAGCTTCATTTTTTCCCCTTCTAGGTATAAAGTTTTGTTCTGATTCCCAATATTCTCTTCTCTTCCTTTCTTCTCTAGACAGGCTATACTCCCTTTCCTCAGGAAATTACATTCTGCCTCTTTCTCTGGTCAAGAAAGCTGAATTATTAAACCAGAATTTCATATTATCTTGAGAGGCTAAGAACAAAACCAAGTCTCTCTCTAGTATCAGGAAATCTTGAGCTTTGGAGATTCAGAGAAAGTCAAAGATGCCATAAAAAATGTATAAATAAACATTTTTTTACTTTGCACCCTATTATCTCTGTTGAGGCAAATGGCACAATGGCAGAGTGCAGAGGCTCGTTTTCTGTCTTTCTTTTTTATTCTCCATGCAGTCTCCCTTTCTCACCCTCTGCCAATTGTCTGGTGACCTTCTGTCACTGTAAATTATTCAGGCTCTCCATCTATGTCTGCACCTTCCAGACAGTCTCTGGTTTCACATCCATCCTAACCCTTCCTTTCACCCAATAAAAACTACCTGTCCTCAGTCCCCTTTCTCCTCAGATGACCTGTGCATAAGCACCAACAGCACTGGCCTGGCCAACTGGTCGAACACCGAGAGGTACAAGATTATTTGTGGGATCCCAGGGCCCAGATCTGCTTTAGGTTAGGAGAGAGAGGTTTGGCCCAGCCAAGTAGCCAGCTGGCTCTCTTGGCTGTATGTTACTGTCAGCTCTCTATCATGTACTGGTCTGGAATACTGGAATATGAATGTACTTGGAAGGCATAGAGTGAGGAGAATAAAGACCACAGAGGGGTCATTTTGTGCTTTTCTCATATATCAGCAGCAGCAGACACAAAGAGGGCTATGTGATCATGAGCCATGAATAAAGTGTATTTTTTTCACTGTCGACTTCCTGTATAAAAAGTATCCCCTTTCCTACGCTTCCTCTACACATTTAACCTGTTACCTGTCAATGGATGATTGCATTTTTAGAAAGAACTGCTCAGAAAGGACCATGGGCAATACAAAGGAATTAATGCTACTGGCTGAATCTCAGGCATCTGTGATTATGTCACAGGGAAATATATTTTCATGAATGAGGACCTCCCAGCAAGTCTAAAGGCATACCACATGAGAAAGGCAGCTAGCCTTGACCTGCCGAGTGGCATACCTCAGCTTCCACTCAATACAAAGCTATGAAACCTGTGTTTTGCTATAGTGCACAGGAGAAAAACAACTTTTGGTGAGTCTATGATTCACCCATGGAGAAAACTGAAGCTGGTTATTGAGGATTTTCAAAGAGCAGGTAGTGAGAGCTGATAAGAGTTTAAGGTCCACTGTCCAAGTGAATAGAGGGGTGAAGTGAAAACAATTCATATAGCACTTAAAAAGCAACTTACCTTTCCTGATTCAAACTTTTCTGGAGAATATTGATGTTAGTTGAGACCTTAGATGTTACCTCATCAAATGCCCAGTCAGCATAGGAATTGTGTACCTTTTCAATGTCCATGAAATGTGGTCACTCGGCCTCTATTGATTGCACACAGAAATGGTTGTTCATTGTCTTGGAAGGCACCTAGCCCACTGGAGAATCACTCCAACTGATTAATTAAACTGTTACTGGTTCCAGCACCTATGCCTTTTAATTTGGTGAATGAGACACTCTTGAGATGCTCAGTTAAACATGGATGCCCTTATAAAACATTCAGCTTCAAAATTCTGTAGGAGGGGGCATGATTGGCAGGGAAGGCCTGAGAGAAGTTTTGTGGAAATATTAAGATTTCCCCAGTATCTGTCCAGAAGCTGACCCCCTCCCATAAGTCATGGCTCCAGATGTTATGTTACCAACCCACTTTCTCTACTCTGGATTACTGTATTTGTTGTGCCATCCTTTCTTTCCACTGTTGCTCTTTTTTTTCCCCTCACTCTTCCTTGTGCTTCTTTTACAGACTGTAACTCCGTGTGCTACAACAGAAAGATGTTAACATACAGTGACCTGAAATACACATTTGTTTCTTTCTCAAGTGGCTGCCAACAAGGGCTCACTCCACTGACTCACACAGGGAGTATAGCTCTGCACAGCCAAAGCTGAGCAGAGAAGAGAGAGTCCAAGGACAGTGGTTGCGATGCATGTAGGTGAAGCAGAAATTGCACACATTAATTCCACTCACATTCCAGTGATGCAAATTTAGTTCTGAGGCCCAGCCTCATTGCCAGGAAGTTGATAAACATGGTTTCTAGTGGGACAGATATGTACCCAGGAAGACAGAATAAAGAGACTTTGGAGCTTGGGAGGGACAATTAGCAGTCTACCACATATTCTGTAGCCTCCTTTCCTTCTTTTTCTTTCTTTTTCTACTTCTTTCTTCATTCTCCTTATCTTTTTCTCTTTTCTTTCTATCTGAACCAACCATAATGTACAAAGTACAATTGTGTGTGTATAGAGTGTGTGTGTATATATATACACATATATTCATATGCATATATGTCCACACACACATATATATGTGTGTCTGTGTATGTATTCCATATACACATATATATGAAAAGAATCTATATGTACATATATATGTATATATATGCTCTTGCTGTATACACACACACACACACACACACACGCACACACACACACACAGGTTGGGCTGAATTTGAGCGGTACCTGCAGCCTGTGTAGAGGCATACCGGCAACACAACACTACCCCGGGTTCAGTTTTTCTGGTTCCCTTCCTGTGGTGTTGTCTTTCAAGCAGGCTCCCTTCCTCACAGATCCCAGGTGCAAAGAAGGTGGGGCTTCTGAAAGCTCTCAGCAGTGTGCTCAGCTTGTAAGTGAATGGGCTCAGACTTCACTGCAAATGGAGGAAGTGCACGCAAAGGGAAGCACCTTTCTCTGCACTCACGCTTGCCTTTGTCATCAGCTGGGTTTGACCTCCCAGGTATTCATCCCAACAACAACAGGCTCAACCACAGGATGGAATCTATGTATGCACTTAAGAGCTTAATCCCTTAGGTCAAATAGGCAGTACCTACCACTAAGATATCAGAAAAGATATAGACAATGGATTGCCAAAGAGAGGGATTATAGAATCCAACTTGGAAATCCAGGCGGTAGGAAATAAGTTAGTCATGTTCCAGCTATTATGCATGCAACAAATGTCTAAAATATTTTTTGAAGTTGTTTTGGAGGGTGGTGGTGAATGGAGTACAAAGATGACTTCTTTTTTAATTCTCCAAAATGCTACCTGCATAAAGAATGAACAAATGTCAGGGACAGGCACATCTTGGCCTGAACTTCAAGTGAACTGATGGCAGGCCTTTCCATTCTGAAAATATAAAAATTGAAAGCTGCCAGGGCTCAGAGCAGACCATGCATTTGCATCCTATTTAAATAATGTGCAAGAATCTTTGGTTGGATGGGAGTTTTTAGCCTTGTAAGAGAGCTTTGGAAGTACTCAGAGTGGAACTGTCAAGGATACCCATGGGCCATGTCACCTGACAGCTTGAAATCAACTCAAATGCCCACAGTGAGACACTTCTGCACCTGTGGAGAAGGGTCTCCTATATTCTCATGGAAATCCAGGTATACCTTTCATAAACTTTCTCTAGATGCACATGGTCTAGAGTGCAGTGCTTGAAATATGAGACCAAATCTCTTCCTACCATCTGCCAGTAGTTCAGCTGCCCACATGCACATTTTTACCAAACAATTCCTGAAGTCTAGAGCCTAGCGCTCTGCTACAGGATGTTCCCTCCCTGTGCTGGTTTTCTAGGCTCACCTAAAGTGACCCAAAGTTTGAAGATCCCAGAGATAGCAGAACAAGGCTGGGAAACATCACAGTCAGTGTAAGGAAAATCACATGCCATAAACATCACACACTCAACATCTGCTGAATGAATGAACAGAACAATAGAGAATCCTCTTTTGGAAAAAAAAAACAGCTTTATGGATCAGTGGCCAGACTATGTGGAATTCTCCAGAGGGGGATCATGCGTACCAGGTATGTGAAGCAAATAATATTTATTATTACCAAGTCAAATTCATTATTTGATAGAAATAACTGAGGTAAGCTTACCTACATAATTCAGGGGAAAAGGACAGAAGTATGACTCTCATTTCTGATGTGTATTAAGGGGACTGTTGTTTAGTTCTGTTTATACCCTGACATGAATCTCTTTTGAGTTCACAATTGTTCTGAAGGATTGGAGAAAAGAGGATTCTGTTAGGAGTGTTCCTGGAACAAGACAAATTCTCCTCATCCCTAGAGATACATGATTTCCATCAATAAATTGACTCAGGTGGCAGATTAAAGATGACTGCAAATTATGCCATATGCCTCCTTTTAAGTGATGGCACCTACTTCTCCTCCCCTTGATTCTGCATGGCCTGTGACTACTTTGACCAATGGAGTATGATAGAAGTGAGGCTGCTGTGGGGACTGGCAGCTTCTGTCTTGGTCTATGGGACCTGAATGCCATGTGAATGGTCACCTGTATTGACAGAGAGATCATGTGGAGATGCCCTGCCACACCTGAAAAGGGAGAGAGGCCAGATGACCGTAGCTGTCCCACCAAGGCAGCATGCGTGTGAATAAAGTCATTGGATGCTCTAGGCCAGCCCAGCTCCAGATGAACACCACTGAGTGACCCCAGCCACTGGCATAAGGAACAGAACAGAACTGGCATAAGGAGTTTTGCCCAGCTAAACTCCACTCAGAGTCTTGACCCACAAAATAGTTATAAAAATGGGTTACCATTTTAAATCCATTGGATTTGAGGTTAGTTTTTGGAGTAGATACTCCATTTGGAATAGCTTTTTATATAGCAATAGATAGCCTGAAAAACCATATACACCATTCTGGAGTCAAATTAGCAGAAAGTGATCAGTTATGAATGCCCTGCATAGGGGCTATATTTTTCAGAACAGAGGAATGATCTGGGGAGTTTGGGAAAGCCAGAGAAAACTCCCCCCAAATCAGGGACAATGACTCACCAAAGCTAAAATAAATAGCATTAAGTTGAGGTGCTCAAAAAGGAAATACGAATCTATGAACAGTTCTAGGTACCCTGAACGAGAGTTCTGTGATGACTACAGGCAGCACAGCCCTTGACCCACACTCACTGGTGCTTGCACCACTAGGAAGTCCCCAGGGCATCAGGTATCTGCCCTCCTTCTTTAAGACACAGTCATCCAGAATCCTCTCCCTTGCTTCTAGGAGGAGTTGCCATCAAGGCTGGCCCTTGCTGGCCTTCTGAGTGACAAGCCAGCAGCCATATTAGAGTGAACCAGGAACTGGATGTGGAAGGCTGTTTTATCAGAGTGGAATTAAAGCAGTTCATTTTCTAAAGTGCCAGGAGACCTGGCGATGAACCTTTGTGAAATGAAAACCATAACTACAGCACCCTCACAGAGATGCAATTCATCATGTGCACGACCGTCTGTCAACAAGAAGGGCTCTCTTTCTCCTGCTGATACACAGAAGCAATCTCATTGCTTCTGTGCTGCAGGGGGAGGACCACTGGATTCCTCTAGACACTGTGGCTATCTGCAGGGAGTCCTGTTAAATAAGTAGTCCTTTCCCAGGAGTCAGAGCAGCACATGCATAATCAGGGGGTTTGCAGAGCAGAGACGTAATGGGGACTCCAGTGTCTATGCCCCCCCTTTTCCTCTAATCAAAAATGGAGGTGATTTTGAAGTGAGGGTAGTTTGGGATAGCAGTGATAACCAATTTTGTTTCTTGTTATTTTCTAATCCAGACGGAACTTAGAAGTGGTCTCAGGAATAAGAGGGATATTTTTGCTTCCTGGTGGCCTGAGGCCAGTAGTCAGTCAAAAGCCTAGATAAGAAACAGGCAAGTTGGGGCACCTGGATGGCTCAGTCAGTTAAGTGTCTCACTCTTGATTTTGGCTCAGTTCATGATCTCATGGTCTGTGGGATGCAGGCTGGTATCAGGTTCTGTGATGACAGTGTGGAGACTGCTTGGTGTTCTCTCTCCTTCTCTCTCTGCTCCTACCCCTGTTCACACTCTTCCTCTCTCAAAACAAATAAATACACATGAAAAAAGAAACAGGCAAGTTAGCTGGCATCATACAGAGTGGACACATAGGCTCAGCCTCCCCCCACCCTTGTGACCCCACAGAGCCCACAGTGGCCCGCAGGAGACCACCAGCTTCGATTCATCTCTGCTTTCATTCTCCTTTTACCAGACTTTAAGCTACATCTCTGAACACATTCTCTCCCTTTGCAGACTCATTTACACAGGTGGGAACTTTCAGACTCCTCTTCCCAGCTTCTCAATTCTAACCAGGTGAGTCAAGGATAACCAGAATTCCCTGTTGAGCCACAGGGAACAATCCCACAGTGCTGACTCTGCATCAGATCTGATCTGATTCACACTTATTCTGGAAGAGTCCATTAAAAGAGCAACCACAGGGGCGCCTGGGTGGCTCAGTCAGTTGAGCGTCCGGCTTCAGCCCAGGTCATGATCTCACAGTTTGTGGGTTCGAGCCCCACATCAGGCTCTGTGCTAACAGCTCAGAGCCTGGAGCCTGTCTTCAGATTCTGTGTCTCCCTCTCTCTCTGACCCTCCCCTGCTCACACTGTCTCTCTCTCTCAAAAATAAATGAAACATTAAAAAAAAATTTAAAAGAGCAACTACAAGTTCTTCTTCAGGTTTTCCTGATGTGTAAAACTCTGGGATTCTGAGAAAATTTCTGACAAGCATACTGTCTTCCCTTGCAAATTTTCCAGGGGAATCTGAAGTTTGTCTGTTGTCTTTCTCACTTCCCCTTCCCATCCCTGGCCATAAATACACTGTTTGTCATTTGCGATATCTTGTTCAGAAAGCCTTTGATAGGGCTATCTTTTCAATGTTCCCATATGACCACCCCCACACCCTCCCACACAAGGTCTGTGCCAAATAGAGGCCACACCCCCTCTAGCGGTCAGTGCCTTTAGGCCTCCAACTCTTGTCCAAAGTGCTGGGGAGAACATGCTAAATAGTTTTAGGGGTTAACCCACAAATAAAACACTTCCTTTGGTTTTTCTGAACAGAAATCCTTTCTCTATCCAGTTCAAAAGATACTCTGAGTTCACTCATGTGAATGAACTTCCATCTATCTCCCCTGCTCCCTGCCCCCCATGTTGGGTCAACACAGGAGGATAGAGGGCTGGCTAACTACCTTCTCTGGGACTCAGTATCTCCATTTTTCATATGGGAAAAGCAATCCTTTCTGCTGCCATCCAGGGTAGTACCCTACCCGCAGGGATCTGTACTCTCTTTTTCTAATTCTTCACTGACATTTCCCAACATCAATGTCCCCTTTTTCATTGACATCACAGCAGTCCGTATAATGTAAATCGCATTCTCTGCCCAAAGCTCTTCTACAACAGGGATAAAATCAAAACATTGCAAGTTTTCATCCTTTTCTTGACCCACTCCTTACCAGAACAAGTGGGCTTCAGGGAGGAAGAGGCTGAAGGGACCTACAAGGCAGTTTTCTGGGTGTTGTACAACAAAATTACACTCTTCCCACCCCTCATCTCCACCCTGGCTCCTAGGTTCTAACCAGGTGGGTAAAGAGTGATGTGAATTTCTTCTAGGTGTGAGGAGTCATAAGCAGGCCCAGATTTATTTGGGTTTGCTATTCAAGGGTTTCCTACTGACTCTAGAGTAATATTTTGGTTGCCTCTGCCCCCAGGCCTCTCAACTTCCTTCTCTTCCCCACATGCAGAGAGCCACAAGAAGATTTTGAAAGAAAGAGATGCCTCTCTAGTCCTCCTGGTTCCACATCTGTGGCTTCTCAAACTCATCCCTAGGCTCTCTGCTGCTCCTTACTGAGTGCTTTCATGGTGCCTCCCTCACGCCCCTGCTTCCCTGAACCCTCATTCTGGCTGAGAACCCTCTAATGTACACACACTATCATAGCCTCCTGTCCATCAAGGCATGTATGAAAAAGATTCCAGACTCTCAGTAGGATAAAAGCTTCACAAACTCAGTCCAGCCCACTCATTTCCAGGTAGATTCACTCATGTTCTTTGAAGAACTTACAGAGAAATGAAGTCAACAACTTCCTATCATAACACCTTGTCTGTTTCCTAATCTTTTCTCCCCCAAGTCTCCTTAATGTTCATGATTTAGGAAGAGAGTATTTTGTAGCCTTGAAGATTATGATTCAGTTCTACTCTTTCTACCCCCAGGCCTTCTGTTATTCAGACAAAATTATCTTAATTCCTTGAAACCCACTTTTTGGAGTTACAAAACTTGGAGACATCTTCATAGATTTTTTTTTAATTGGAGATTTTGCCTAAGAATATTCTGCCCTCAAAATTTCTTTTCTCTTAGCATTTTCCTACAAGATTCATCTGGAGAATATAACTGTTTAATAAATGTGAGAAGTGAGGATAATCCTGAGGCCCACCAACTCTTTGGTGTGGATGGAGGAATGGGGAGGGAGAGCAGGATCCTTTCTTCTTGTTGAGAACAAGACAGGAGAAGTCTGTGAGATAAAGGCATTTGACTGACACATTTCTGGGATTGATCTCCCATCCTTTGTGCTAACCTGTGGGTCTTACTTACTCTGATTTTCAATTATTTAGACAATAGCTGAACTTTGCACTGGATCCTGGCAATCAGGAAATGGGTCTAATCTGGTTATTACTCAACCCAGGTGAGTGAACCCACATTGAATAGAATTCAGTTTTCCTCTTTACAGAGTCATATGTAAGCCAAGGGTACAGTTGAAAGTGACCTTGTTAATTCACCCACTAGATTCATCAAATAGCTGCTTCACACAAACCTGAGATGTAGTCTTGGCCCTGGTTGAGAGGGAGGACTCTCTGAGGAAGACCTTGTAATATATAACAATATAATAGCTTTGAGATGCTATAAGAAGAGGCTAGATTTTGATGGAAATAACTTGATCTTCATCCCTGGGAGAAACCTCCTTGAATGTTGCTTCTCTCAGAGCCTGGTAAATATTTTCAGTTGGCAGAGTTTGTGGTTGGGAAAGTCAATAAGCCAAGATTCCTTGTTCTGGCCCATTGAAGAATAAGTAAAGTATGAAATAAGTGGGCTGCCTTATCACATGTACTTTCCATAACAGAGATTTTGGAGTTGAAATCTGGAGACAATATGTCTTGGTGACAACATTATAAAAGTTACTTCAATGAAATGTAAATACACTTCCTTAGTCCATACACATGCATGCATGCACACAGTCACAGAGCTGGAATGAGTCAAAGGCTTTATTGTCAAAACCAAGAGAGTGTGTGGTGCTCAGTGGAGCCAAGCAAATCCAACACAGAGCAGACCCCATTCTGAGGAACACCCTGGAAACTGAAGGTGGGAGGAGCAGGGTCTAGGGATGTGGAGTGTGTCCCTCAGAAGCAGAAGACAAGCTTCTGAACTTGCTGTTTGGGGTTTATTGAACTATTTGCCTGGAGGAAGACTTGCATTCTTGTGGCATGTGTTTTCTTGCATCTTTCGTCACTTAAGCAGTCTCTTCTGCCTAGAGGGATGGATAAGACTTCACAGGAGGAGACTCCCGACAATTCCAAAGTGTCCCACAAGCAGATTTTTTCCATGGGTTTTAAATGCACAAACATTGAAATGAGCCAGAATTTCCCATCTAAAGGAGGGGGTTTGTCTGACCCTTTGTCTTCCTTTAGGTAGATATTTAGACCATTTATTATGGGTGGCAAACAAATATTTATGTAGATTTTTCTTTCTTGATATGAAATACAGTGATCCTTGTTAGTTCTTCTAAGATTTTATGCAATGTTTTTCCCATTGAAGAAAATCAATGCCACATATGTAAATGAAAATCTCATATTCTCCCCGCGCCTCTCTCTCTCTCTCTCTCTCTCTCTCTCTCTCTCTCTCTCTCACACACATACACACACACACACACACACACACACAATGGCACTAGGCTCTGGTTCATTTGGGCCAACCAAAGAAGCTACCGTGTGTTTCTTCTTTGGACGTCCTCAAATGAGCTGGAATTGAGTGGATTGTCTGCAAGGCAATATTTTATACAGGTTGATTCAGCCATTAATTGCTCTGTGGTTTCTGACTAATTCCTTCCTTCCCTTTGGTGCAGTGGATCCTTTCAAGGAGAAAGAGGTTTGAGGGTTACTTGGCAGCTTCACAACTTCCATTTGCTTAAAAATGTGGAGACACCACCTATTTTGGAAAAAAAATGAAAGAGAGTTACAAATTCTGTCGCTCCAGGGAAGTACAGTCATCCAAGCCCACACATTCCATCCAAGAATGTTCCTGGCTGAGCCAATTCTCCAAGTCAGATACAGGAACAAAGCCTTTTATTTGGGCACCCTGATGCTTGACTTAAAGGACCCAAGAGAGAATACATAAGAGTGGGAACAAAGGAGGTCCACAGAAATGATGATGACCAAGTACCTGCTGATGAGTTCTACATTTTCATGTGTTGGGATCTCTTAAAAAAGTGGAAGTTCTTGGGGCACATGGGTGGCTCAGTTGGTTAAGTGTCCAACTTTGGCTCAGGTCATGATCTCACAGCTTGTGGGTTCAAGCCCCACATCAGGCTCTTTCCTGACAGTTCAGAGCCCGAAGCCGACTTCAGATTCTGTGTCTCCCTCTCTCTCTGCCCCTCCCCTGCTCTCTCTCTCTCTCCCAAAAATAAATAAAATTTAAAAAAAGAAAGTGCAAGTTCTGAATAGGTTCTGAACCGACCCTAAGTTAGTTGAGATTGACAGCAGCCATATCTAGCAGTTTTTTTCCACCATGGGATGGGATGATCACATCTATGTTTGGTTGGTTAATACCAACCTTAGCTACTAATATCAGTGATACTTGACTATGGATTTGCAAATCATTTGGGTTAACATGAAAATGATTAAGTACTAATAATACTTTTTATATGCAGTGTTACAAGACTACATATTTTGCTTGCATTACTTCATTTAGTTCTTCCAACATCTCTATAAGATAAGCACTAATATTATTTCCATTTCCCGATTGAGACTTCAAGAGGTTAAGTAATTTTCCAGGGTCACCCACACAGTTGATTTCAAACTCCACCATAGAACCTGATTTCTAGACTTTATGGTGTACTGACATTTGTCATTCAGAAACTATACTAGCAACTCTAAGGGTACTTATGCCTACCTCTCCTATGGCTTTAATTAGAATCCTAGTTTAAAAAAAAGAATGCTAGTTTTCTTAAGGGTAGAAGTCAGCTTCTCATTTTCTTTCATTTCCTTCAAAATACTCAACACAGAACTGTGCACAGAATGGGCTAAATAATGTTGACTCACTCGTTCACTCAGGGAATTTGGCCAACAATTAACTCTTATCTCCTGCCATCTTGCTAAGTGTTGGCAGTTCTGCTTCATCCTCAATTGCTGCTTAAGTCTGTTAAGATACTAAAGAGAGGTTTGGAAACAGGATCTTGTGTTGATAATTATTTTTCCTGGATTCATGATATTATTGAAGGGGAGAAAGGTAGGGGTGAGTTTTTCAATGAAAAAAGTAGCAAATAGAAGCTTCCTAGAATAGAGAAGGAACAGAGAAAGTGGAAAGTAGAAGGTAGGGGATCTGAGGCAAATCAATGATAGAGAAGGATAGTTCAGGAAGAATCATCTAACCGTGGTATGTTTATATTGACGACAATTTGATCATGATACACACAGCCTTATGAATTTTTATTTGGATAACTTGAGCTTACAACAACTTGGCTCTGAATCTAGGCAAAGGAATAAAAATGTAGCAAACAAATTCAAGAAATCTGCAGAGAGAACTATGAAGTCAGTGAGTGGTTCATATAAGCTTATAGTAGAGGATAATGAGATGGGTTTTCCATCCAGCCCCTTCCCTCTTTCACAGAAGGAACTCCTTTTCTCCATGGAGACAGGATAGTTTGGCAAAGTACTTTGCTGTCACTCTGGCCATATTTTCTTGAAGATATTAAATGACAGTGGTCACAGGAGTGCCTGAATGGCTCAGTTGGTTAAGTGTCTGACTTCTGCTCAGGTCATGATCTCATGGCTCATGAGTTAGAGACCCTGCCTCAGTCCCTGTGCTAACAGCTCAGAGCCTGGAGCCTGCTTCAGATTCTGTGTCTCCCTCTTTCTCTGCACCCCCTCTCAAAAATAAATAAATGTTAAAAATTTTCAAAAACATGACAGTAGTCGTTGTACATGACATTATGTACACACTTGTACATAAATGTCAACTAGACATCGATAAATAAGTATTTGAGTACCTGGTTTCTCTTAGCATGGGAAGATCCAAGAGACATATGTTATAATGACTTCTATATAATTTAGTTGGAAAGACCCCAAAACACGGATGGCAATGCATGGGACATATATTGCCCTTGTCTCTGCTTATCCTTGGGGCAGATGTCTTAAATCAATCATGATGCACATTCTCACCAAATTAAGGGCTGCCCCAGAATTCTTATCATAGCACTCCATGCAACCTCTATAACCATTCAGAGTTGTCCCAAGAAAGGATACGTAGTTCCAATCCTTGCCCTGGACCAGTACAAGTAAAAAAACAGCAGTCTAAAATAGTGAATTATTCTATGATACATTATGTGGTATGATGAGGATTCAGAGGACATGGACATTCTTCAGGGCCATGGTAGATGGACATTTTTACCAACAAAGCAGGTCTTGGGCTCCATGTAGGAATAAAGCTGTGCTTGATATTTGCATAAAAAAAGGAGGGCAGAGGGCATACCCATGACAAGAACATGGACATAGGCACTTTAGTGACAAAGCAGGCACAGTGTTCACAAAAAGATAAGCAGCACTTGAGAAAAACTCACTCATTCACAATCATCTGATGGAAGACTAAGGGTTCAGCCTTGGTGGGTGTTGAAAGGGGAGAGGGCTGACCATCTAGCAAGTATCGCTAAGCACTGTAAACTAAAGAGGTGCAGGAGGAAAAGCTAATGTCCAGAAAATGTAGTCAGATAGCAAAGCAGAGCTGAGGGCCACCAGCCCAGAAGTCTGTTAGAAGTGCCGAAGAGAGATTCTGAACCTCCAAAAATAATATATGGTAAATTTCTTCACAGTGCTGAATTTTCAGTACAGAGAAAGGTAAGAGATCATAGGAGAATTAAAATGCCTTGTGATTTTCCATCAGGGAGAAGATAAAGCAGCTGAGGATAAGGTGAGAGGGATTTACAATTACCTCTTCTAAAGAAGGTGGTCTGTAAGAAGCCATTTTAATTTCCAATAAGGGCAGAATAGAAAGAGCTGTCTTGTAGCAAGAGAGATTTAGGAAAGACACAAGAAATGCTTTATATAGAGTTGTTGGAGACTGGTTTGGATCAAGAATGATATGATGTCTCTTTTACTGAGTGTCTTCAAGAATGAGGAAGTACTGATAAATTTGAGCTATATTACATACAGTTCTACCTGGAGGCAGAGAATAAACTAAATAGCCCCTGAAAGCCCTTTCCAGGCAGGATGCCAAAACTGTAAACAATATACAATCCCAAACCAGGTAAGCAAGGCAGAATCTTGGAGAAGCTCCTTCCATGCACTATATGATGTCTTGCATTCTGTCCCTCCTGCCTCCCTCTCCTGTAACCACACCACTGCACATATAACTCAACAAGTACAGAATGTAAGCAACTCACAGACATTGGATATTGCCCAAATATCTCTTCCTTGGCTTGCTTTGCTAACAACCACTTGTAGGCATTGCCATTCTCTTGTATGAGTCAGGCTGCTTTGCTGGAAATGAAATTAACTAAATGGCAGTGGAACCAATTTGTCCCATTTCAAAAGAGATAGATGTTACCATGGAGATCTACATGTTCATGGAATTAACTACAGAAATGGTATAGAGGATATAGGTTGAAAGCCTTCAATAAGGTTGGGATACTGTCAGATCTAACCATTTTAACTAAGACTTTGAACCCTGGTATTCCTAGCAGAAGATACTAATGAGGACTATAGTAGCCAGAACCGAAATCCTTAAAATTTGATATTTATTAAGTGAACTGTAACAAAAAAGTTTAACTTGCTTGTGCCTTTATTTTCATTCTCTAAAGTGGAGTTAAGGCCACATATCTATGATGCAAAGTATGGTAGTCTTAATGATCTAAGAGCCAGCCAGAGAATTCTCCTGCTTCACTTGTACTGGGTACCAGGAAAAAAGCAAAGAACATTAGTGGTTGGGCCACTTAGGGTCTGCACACATTGTCAATGTGTGGAGGGCAGGATCACTTAGCAAATTCAAGGAAGCAACAAAAACCAGGAGCAGGAGAGCCACCAAAAATATAGTCATAAGATATTTTAGCGTGAAATAATTGTATTCAAGAGGAAGCCAATTCTAAAATTATAGGGAGACTCTCCCATTCTCTAGGAGGACATAGAAAGATATAGGTTTCTATAATTCTCCACAAATTCTGATTGCTTTCTTTTGTTAACAAGGGACATGGAAAGCTATAGACCAAGAGGTGTGTGTACACACACATACACACACACACACACACACACACACACACACACACACAGGGATTGTGCAATCAAGTTGATCTGGAAAACTTCCTATACATTCTTTACGGAAAGGTAAAGAAAAGTCTTGCAATTAGCAGAAGGATACTTTTGATCCTTGAGATATAGAAAAGGAAGTTTGCTCAAAAGGAATGTAATGAAGAAGGAGGGGAAACAACAATGAAGGAATGAAAAATGTTGATCTTGAAGGTTCAAAAAATCCATAGACAGATAACCAGTGTGTTGTGTTCAAAAATGTATACTGACTTCACAGTACTTTTCAGTGAATGGGCTAATATGTCATCCCCCAAAATAAATCTTTATTTTCCACCTTGGGTTGGCAGTTGGGTGAGTATCCTGCCCTTGCCCTCCTAGACTTATTTCTCTTGAGCTCAGAAGTAGGATTCCTTCCTCAATATCCACCATCCACCTCTCCACCCTACCTCTGCCCGACCTCCATTATAGAAGCAGCCAAGGGGCACCTGGGTGGCTCAGTCAGTTAAGCATCCGGCTTCAGCTCAGGGCATGATCTCACGGTTCATGGGTTCGAGCCCCATGTCAGGCTCTGTGCTGACAGCTAGCTCAGAGCCTGGAGCCTGCATCAGATTCTGTGTCTCCCTCTCTGACTGACCCTCCCCTGCTTGTGCTGTCTCTGTCTCTCAAAAATAAATTAAAAACATTAAAAATTTTAAAAAAAAGCAGCCAAAAGTCCCAAATAGTGTCATCTGTGATTCCCCCTTTAATCCATTAGTGTTCAACTTCAAGAGATTCCAGCCATTCTGATAGCTGTACAAAATTTATGGTGGATGTTTCTCATAGCCTTTTCTTCTGTGGAGGGACTGGGTATGTTCAACTAACACCATTCATCCTGTTGCTGGTATTTGGTTCCGAGAACAATTTTTCTGAGGCCCAGATAGAAATATGCATGGCATGTGGAGCAATCCTTATCTTCAAGCCTCATGTAGTGCACATACTTCTCTTCTGGCCTCCTCTCCTTAAAGGCATGAAGACCTGTTCTGAATATCCACTGTCAATCACTGTGTTTGAAAGTTAGTCTCTGGGACTGTAGCAGTCCTACATTCAAGGGAAAGAGACAGAGCTCCAAGATAGCAGTAAGATAAGAGGACTTCAAGGGTGTTTAACCACCACTCCTGTTTTGTAAGTATATTAGTTTCCTGTAACAAAGTGCCACAAACTCAGTGCTGAAAACAATAGAACTTTATTCTCTCACAGTTACAGGAGCTAGAAGTCCAAAGTCTGGCAGGGATGGGCTCCTTCCAGGTGTCTGGGGAGAGTCCTTCCTGTCTCTTCCAGCTTTGGTGGCTTCCCTGGCCTTTCTGGATTTTGATGGCATCACTCCAATCTCTGCTTTCACCTTCACATCCCTTTCTCCTCTGTGTGCCTGTCTTTTCTGTGTGTCTGTTAAGTAAACATGTGAATGTACTTAGGGCCCACCTGGATGACGCAGGATAAGCTCCTTTTTTTCAAGATCCTTAGCTCAATCACATCTGGAAAAACCCTTTTTGCAAATAAGGTGACATTCACAGGTTCTGGGAATTTGATAGGGATATCTTGTGGAGGCCATTTTTCAGCCTACCACAGTAGGGAAGAAAACGAAAATTAATTTGGCAAGGCACATAATAACTCATTTAAATTCTATATCAGTATGTCAGCCAGGTATTTTTATTCACATTCTACAGATGAGGAAATTTAAACTCAGAGAAACCTCCCCAAGATCACTGAGCTAATAGGCAGAGGAATTGGACTCTATCTGACTCCCCATTCACCATTCTATAGGCTGGGATAAGCTGGAGATGTGACACTATTATTAGCTGTGTGCCCAGGGGTGAGCCATTTGACCTGACTAGGGCTCAGTTTACTCACTGGATGGTAATATGGCTATCTCAATGTCCCTTGGATCTTTATGATTCTAGTATTAAGAAACATCTAACACCCAAATGAAATTACAATATGGTTTGGATAGAGTTAGTGTTGGGCAAAGGAACTGTTTTGACCTTGCTGTCACCAAGAAATTCTTCATAGAAAAGACTAAGCTTCTTGAGAGTAGGGACTAACTTGTCCAGTCCCTACTTTCCTCCTCCTGCAAATACTACAGTGAGAGTTCACTCATTTGGCCAATCACTGTTTCAGCACATATTTATTAAGCACTTTCAATTTTTTTCCAGTAACTTTAGGCACAAAAAATACAGTAAATTTTGGAAAACCCAACATAGTTCCTGAAGGAATTTAAAATGATCAGATTGAAGAAGTCAGCTCACTTTCTCTGTAGAAGAATGGATTAGTTAGTTCTAGGAAGCTTTAGAGCAGTGGTTGCCAAATTTTAGCTTGCATCAAAATTCCCCAGAGAACTTATTGGGACAGTCTCTCTAAAAATTTTTTTTTAATGTTTATTCATTTTTGAGATTCAGAGAGAGACAGAGCATGAGTGGGGGAGGGGTAGGAAGAGAGGGAAACACAGAATCCCAAGCAGGTTCCAGGCTCTGAACTGACAGCACAGAGCCCCATGTGGGGCTCCAACTCACAGGCCATGAGATCATGACCTAAGCCGAAGTCGGATGTTTAACCAAGTGAGACACCCAGGTGCCCCGTAACAGTTTCTTATTCAATAGGTCTTGACTGGGGCCTTAGAATTTCCCTTTCTGACAAGTTCTCAGGTGATGCTGATGCTGCTGGTCTCAGAACTACACTATGAGAATCACTGCTCTAGAGAAGTAATTCCCAACCAGTGGAGCTAGGACCCCTAGGACCATAGGCTACTACGGCATTTTATGAACAATAAGTATAGTCTGTTGGCTAAATAAATAAAAGCAAAACCACATTATGTGGGCTTGTTTAAATATTTTGAAGTTAAAAAGAAATTTTCACTCTTAAAAACTTTAGTAACCCTTGAACAAAAGCCAGAAAATCAATCAGGTTTTATCTTTTTTGCCAGCACTAATCTTTTGGCAGAGGTTTCTATAACGTTGTGTTGAGAACAAATTGAATTCTGCATTTTGGCTCAGTAGGAAAGAAGGCCATAATTAATTATAAATATTTGTCTAGATGAGGGAGAGGGAGTAAAAGAACGTGTACCACATATTCACCTTTTTTGATTTAAATATTGGAATTCTTGCAATTTAGATTTGGATCCTCTTCTCTTCTCACTTTATACTCTTACACTTGGGCCATCCTATGGCTTTAAAGAGCATTTGCATATGCATGCTGACAGTGCCCTTCAGAAATCCTGCCCAGATCCCTTCTCTGACTTCTAGAGCTATATATCCAACTGCCTCCTTGACATCTTTACTTTGATATCGCACATGCATCTCACAGTTAACAACAAATTCCTGATTTTCCTCCTCAAATCATTCTAATCCATCTTAATAAACTCTCTCTTTATCCAGAGAAAGTTCTTGATTTCTCTTTCTTGCGCATTTGTGATATTTGATCCATCCCTGACTTCTGTTGATTCTACATCCGAAGCATAACTTAAATTCATTCACTTCTTTCCATATGCGGGCTCACTCACAATTTGCCAAAATCTTTCATCTGTACTGTGTCAATGGCCTCATGACTGGTCTCCCCATTGCCATCCTTCTTTCTCTTTAAAGCAAAGTCTAAGTGATATTCTTCCCACCTTAGAACCACCAGAGTAAAATTCCAATATTCATTGTTTGCCCCCAAAAGCCCTGAATAATCTGGCCCCTGGCCGCCCTTCCAATCTCAGTCCTACCACTTCCTTTATTGGTTGTGCTTTGGTCACAATTGGTCTTTCCTCAGTTTCTCAAGCACTTCTTCTAAGGGCTTCATTATTCCCTTGTCTGCCTGGAATGTGCTCTTCCCACTCTGCCTAACACACACACACCCACTCTTCTGGTCACAAACTGAAAATATCACTTCCTCGAAGAGGCCTCCCTGGATCCCCTCAATATAATTAAGTCCCCCAATATTCTTTTGTAGTATCCTATGTTTTCATTCCATGTAACCAAATTTGTAAATCTCTTGTTTGATGTCTGTGCTCCCAGTACACCATAAGCTTCAAGAGGGCAAGGGATGTGTCTATATGATCTCAGCACTGTATGTCAGCATCTAGTTCAGCACCTACAGGTGCTCAATTACTATTTTTTTAAATGAAGGAATTAATAAAACCAGAAAGAGTTGAAACACTTTGCTGTTCATCTCAGACCATCCTCTCTTTTGTTTTTCTGTACACTTTCTCTAGTTTCTTGCTTCGTCCCTTACGGAATCTTGACTTTACCCAGACTAGAAAGTCTGACTCTGGGACAAGGAGGGCTAATGACAGACAAGGTGGCAAATGTTCTCATTTATGACAACTTTTTGGTCTGAGTTCCCAGGCTGGGAACTCTAAACCATTCCAGCCATTCTCTAGCTCCTGGAGACAGTTCTTCTGGCTGAGTCAGTGATCTCTGTGGTATGTCAGGGTGAAATTGTTTTGCCTTTTACTCCTGACCACAATAGACCACAATGCACACTTTGGGAGTAGGGAGCTTGCTTGAGGCAGAAGATTTGGGACTTCTCCACTCCATAGATTTGTTTTGGTTTTGCACTTACAAAGTTTTATAACTCTCTAGGCATTACTAACATCATCCATAGTTTTTTCCAGACTCCACAGCCCAGCTTCAAGAGAAAAAGAGTGTAAAGTACATTTTATTTTGAAGACTAGCACTTAAGAAAGATCAGATGAGATATATTCATTACTAGGGTTCATTGGTGGGAGAGAGTGGAGAAAAAGTAAGTTATTGACCAATAGCAACCTCTCCAGAGCTTTACATGTACAAGAACAGAGCAACTGAGCAATGGCCAGGTGGTCTCCTGCTGAAGTAAAATCTGGCTCTTCCCTGTGCTGGTCTCTCAGGAGCAAGACCTCTGGACTTCTGGACTTCGAGCAACAAGGTTGAGAGTGGTTGCTTCAATCCTGGGAATTCTGAGCATTCAAGGGTATTTGGAAGAGCTAAGGCACTAAGGGAAGAAAATCAGCCATTACACCTAAAATCTTAAATATAACCAATTCCTTTTTTCTAATTCTTTTTTAAAATTTTACTTAAGTGTAGTTGACACATTGTTACATTGGTTTCAGGTATACAACCTGGTGATTTCTAATTCTTTACTGGATTTTCAAAGTCATCAGTGGCTGAAGAAGCTGAACTTCCTAGAACAAAATTACAAACTGAAAAATGTTTACACTCCTACTGCTTCTTCCTTTTCTGTAAACACTTCATCCTCATCATCAAATGCCTACATGTCAGGAGTGTTATGGACTGACTGTTTGTGTCCCCTTCCTAACCCCCATTCCTATGTTGAAGCCCTAACACTCACTATGGCTGTGTTTGGAAAGGAGGCCTCTATGGAAGTAATTACGGTTAAATGAGGTCATTAGGGTGGATCCCTGGTACAAAAGAGTTAGTGTCCTTCTGAGACACTAGAGAGCTTGCTCTCTCTGTGTGTCTCTCTCCCAATCTTTGTCTTTCTCTCTGCCTGTACACACCAAGGGAAGGCCACATGAAGACATACCATATACAAGCCAGAAAAGCCCTTGCCAGGAACTAAAGCAACAACACCTCGATCTGGGACTTCCTGTCTCTGGAATTGGGAGACAAGACATTTATGCTACCTTGTCTAGGGCATTTTGCTGTGGAAGTCGGATCAGGTAAGTACAAAGGGCCCACAGATCTTCTTCCCACCTTTATTCCCAAAGAAATATACCTGTCTTGGGTTCTATTCCATTAGCCTGAGTGTGAAAGTCAATCCATGCTGATATGATAATAGGGAAAAAGTTTTAGCCTCCTTTGTCTCCCAAGAAGCCTAGCAGTGAGTGGGACTTTTGACACCCATCAAATAACAATCTAGTGGCCATTTACCTGTCTTTTCCCCCTCCTTCCTTTATACCATTGGCTCGTTTTCGGGCTTTTGCTAACATTAAAAGAAGGAGGGAGAGAAGAGGAGAAGGAACAAAAGAGGAGATGATGATGAATTAAAAAAAAACTTATTTATGCATTCTTTATGAGCCTAGTTCTTTGCTAAATACCAAGGAAGCAAAAATTAATAAGTGCTTCCTTCACCCCTAAACCCAATGTTTAAAGAATTCAAGGTCTAATGAACAGTGAAAACACACTAATTCATTATTGTATTTTAAATTTTTCTGGTAATAAATTAAAATCTGAAACTTGACTTACAGTGAGTCTGTTGTTTACATTTTCTTCTAAAAAACTTCATTAATGTTCAAATTTTTTTAATGTTCAGAAGACAAAATGGGGTGAGTCTCTTTAAGAAATGTCACCTGGCAAGGAGCCAGAACTAGCTAGTAAGAAATCTTCAGAATTCTGAATAAGGTAGACTACATATTCTTATGTACATCAGGGTAGGCTAAGCAAGCAATACAGGAGTTTAAACACCAAGGAAATGAATTCTAATTGAAAGGATATCATTCCAGGGTTTGGACCATAAGAGTCAGCCTATTGTGTAGATTTTATCCTCCCTTCTTCCCTCCCTCCATCCTTTCCT
This sequence comes from Cryptoprocta ferox, assembly GCA_028646485.1. Taxonomy (NCBI): domain Eukaryota; kingdom Metazoa; phylum Chordata; class Mammalia; order Carnivora; family Eupleridae; genus Cryptoprocta; species Cryptoprocta ferox. The sequence continues at coordinate 94,870,639 of CM053571.1, forward strand.
TCCTGCCTTCCCTCTTTCCTCCCTCCCTCCTGTCTCTCTCTCTCTCTCTCTCTCTCTCTCTCTCTCTCTTTTCCTTCCTGTCCTTTCCTCCATTTCCTTTCCCTTTCTTTTTTTTGGACACTTAAAACAGGAGATCCTAAAATTATTTTATTTTGTTAATGAGATGAGCCCAGTTCTGCATAGATGGTAAAGTGAAGAAATTGTAGGTTCTAGGAACAGGTAAGAGAAATAGGATGATAGTGCTAGTCAGATAATCAGGGTAGGGATGCTTGGCACCTAAAGGAGAAAGGGGAAGAGAGGGAAAGCAGCCTTACTCTCTAGGAGTAATTTTTACTCCAAGGCACTTCCAGGGCCAGAGGTGGGAGCAACACCTGCTCCAGAGCTCCAGGACAGCTGGTTCTTCACTATGACTCAGTGTTTCCTGAAGGCTACCTTCTTTCTGATCCCCAACAGGAAGCCGGGAAGTTTAGTCAGAAAGATACTCCACTATCACTAGGTGTTTGTATTTCCTCACATAATATTAAAATTTAGTGCAAGTTGATATAAATACATTGTGCAACTCTTTTTCTTAATGGTAGCAATTTTTTTAAAATTAACTTTATAGCTTATTGTCAGGTTGGTTTCCATATAACACCCAGAGCTCTTTCCCACAAGTGACCTCCACCATGACCATCAACCCCCTTCCCCTTTCCCCCTCCCCCATCTGCCCTCAGTTTGTTTTCAGTATTCAATAGTCTCTCGTGCTTTGTCTCTCTCCCTCTCCCTGACTCTTTTTCCTCCTTCTCCTCCCCATGGTCCTCTGTTAGGTTTCTCCTGTTAGACCTATGAGTGAAAACATATGATATCTGTCCTTCTCCCCCTGACTTATTTTGCTTAGCATGACACCCTCGAGGTCCATCCACTTTGTTACGAATGGCCAGATTTCATTCTTTCTCATTGCCATGTAGTATTCCATTGTATAGATGAACCACATCTTCCTGATCCATTCGTCAGTTGATGGACATTTAGGCTCTTTCCATGATTTGGCTATTGTTGAAAGTGCCACTACGAACATTGGGGTATATATGCCCCTATGCATCAGCATTTCTGTATCCCTTGGATAAATCCCCAGCAGTGTTATTGCTGGGTTACAGGGGAGTTCTACTGATAGTTTTTTGAGGAACCTCCACACTGTTTTCGAGAGAGGCTGTACCAGTTTACATTCCCACCAACAGTGTAGGAGGGTGCCCGTTTCTCCACATCCTCGCCAGCATCTATAGTCTCTTGAGTTGTTCATTTTAGCCACTCTGACTGGCGTGAGGTGGTATCTCAGTGTGGTTTTGATTTGTATTTCCCTGATGATGAGCGACGCTGAGTATCGTTTCATGTATCTGTTGGCCATCTGGATATCCTTTTTGGAGAAGTGTCTTTTCATGTCTTCTGCCCATTTCTTTACTGGATTGTTTGTTTCTCGGGTGTGGAGTTTGGTGAGTACTTTGTAGATTTTGGATACTAGCCCTTTATCCGATATGTCATTTGCAAATATCTTTTCCCATTCTGTTGGTTGCCTATTAGTTTTCTTGATTGTTTCCTTTGCAGTGCAGAAGCTTTTTATCTTGATGAGGTCCCAATAGTTTATTTTGGTTCTTGATTCCTTTGCCTTTGGGTATGTGTCACGTAGGAAATTGCTGCGGTTGAGGTCAAAGAGGTTGTTTCCTGCTTTCTCCTCTAGGGTTTTGATGGTTTCCTGTCTCACGTTCAGGTCCTTCATCCATTTTGAGTTTATTTTTGT
>CM053571.1:94872909-94943746 GCA_028646485.1 Cryptoprocta ferox
CCTAGCTGCTTTCAGAGTTCTCTCTTTGTCTTTATATTTTGCCAGTTTCACTATGATATGTCATGCCAAAGGTCGATTCAAGTTATGTCTTAAGGGGGTTCTTTGTGCCTCTTGGATTTCAGTGTCCATTTCTTTCCCCATATTCGGGAAGTTTTCAGCTATAATTTGATCAAGCACCCCTTCAGGACCTTTTTCTCTTTCTTCATCTTCAGGAATTCCTATGATACAGATATTGTTCCATTTGATTGTATCACTCAAGTCTCAAATTCTCTTTTCCTGCTCCTGTATCAATTTCTCTCTCTTTTTCTTGGCTTCCTCGTTTGCAATAACTGTGTCTTCTAATTCACTTATTCTCTTTTCTGACTGTTCAACCCATGCAGTGGCTGCCTCCATTTTATTATGCACCTCATTTATAGCCTTTTAACTCATCACAGCTATTTTGAAGGTCCCTAGTCTGTGTATCAATAGCTTCTTTGATGTTTTTTTCAAGTCCAGCGATTAATTTTATGACGATTGTTCTAAATTCTTGTTCATTTATGTTGCTTAAATCTGTTTTGAGCAGTTCTGTGGCTGTGACTTCTTCCTGGAGTTGCTTTAGAGGAGAGTTCTTTCATTTCATCATTTTGGCTAGCTTTCTGTCTCTTGTCAGTTTTAAAAGCTCGTTATGTACTGTGCACCTGTTAGTATTGCTCTATTAAAGGAGGCTCATTGACTGTCCAGGGTCTGTCATTTCAGAAAGTGTTCTTTTAGTGGTGTCTCTCAGGTGTTTTTGTTGTGCCTTTGATTATTTTACTTCCCTAGTCAGTGATGTTTGGGACTCTCCACCACGTGTACTTTGGCTTGTTTCTTGAGGTAGCCCTGAAAAGGAAAACATACTAACATACAGGGAACAAAAGCATGCAAATGCACAGACAAATCAAACAAATAAGCAAACCAAAAGGGGAAAGGAAGTAAGGAAAGGAAAGGAAAGAAAAGAAAGAAGAGAAGAAAAGAAAGAAGAAAAAGAAAACAAAAACAAAAACAAAAACAAAGGGGGGACAGAGAGCAAAAAACTATGAACAGTCTAAAAGCATATAACCAGTCAAGAGGAGAGATAAGAACGAAATAAAGTAAATATATCTGGATTGCAGGAGAAAAGAAGGAGAAGAAAAGAAAAAAGGAAGAAAAAAAAAAGGCAGCTTTCCCGTGTGGATGGGCATGGTTTGGTGTAGGTAGGTCAGGTCTTGGGGGCTGCTCTCCGAGACCCCACCTTGGTGGTTGCCGGGAGAAGAATGGCGGCATTTCAAGCTCTGCTCGAACCAAGCGATTCAAGCCGCTCTTCTGAGTCCGATCTCCCTATGCCGCAGGCAAGCAAACTGTGTTATCCAAGCTCCACCTCACTTCCAAATCCTAGTCCATGCAGTTCAACACTGCCACCGGAGATGAGATGCGCTCCCGCTGACAACCGGCCTCCCAGCCCGGGTCGCGCAGGAGGTGGGGCCGCCTTTCCTGGTGCTGCCTGGAATGGGTGCTGCTGCCACTGCACCCAAGGAAGAATTCGCCAGCCAGGTGGGATGGATTTCTCTCTCTGCGCCCAGTGGTTATATATGGGGAGATGATGTCTCTCTCCATCCCGGAGCGAGTTTTTTCTCTTTTTTAGAGATGGTTCTATGAGTGTTTTCAGTCTCTCTTTCTCTTCCCCTTCTCTCTCCAGGGCGCAGCGCGCTCTCCCTGTGTTCGGTTGGGGCTCCCACCCCCTGCACCTCCGGGGCCCGGCCTGTCCTCCAATTTCCCAGTTCACAATCACTCACTCAGGCATCTTTGAGGTTGTCTTCTTTCTGGAGTGTTTCTTCTCTTCCCCCACTTGCAAATCAGAGTATTATCCCTTCAGTACTTCTCAGTTCAATCGATGCAGGCGGGTGAAGACTACAGAGCTCCCTACTTCTCCGCCATCTTGCCTTCCCTCCACATTGTGCAACTTTTAGTAACCAGAGATGAATTGTTTTTTATGTTTTATATTAACCAAAAATTACTGTTTGTGGGGAAACCTTGGGGGACTGGACCACATGGAAGTCTGGGGAAACCTAAAATGTTAGGGCATTCAGTCATATCCCCAGGCATTACTTCGGAAGTGATACTGCACTTGGTAAAAAATAGCCAACCATAACACAGAAGGCAAGATCTGTCCCCTGAGCATGGTAAGTGTCCCACCTACATTGCCTACCAGGTAAGGAAGTGCTGATTCCTGATGCTGAACCTCAGGGCCTGAAAGAGTTAACTGTTTCTTCAAATGCTTCTCCCATCCCTGTCACAGGGATATCTTATAAGGTATATCCTGAGTTGTCAGGGAGATCGAGAACTTATAGTTTTGGAACCTGGACTCCTCCCACGGTGGTGGAGGGGGAGAAGGGGTGCAGTGGGGTGGGGGGAAGAGATGCAGGAAGCTGGAAACCTAAAAATTATCTGAGGGAGTAAAGAAAAAAACAAAACACCAAGCAGGGTTCATACCAGTTCTTTAGAGGCCTACATACAAATTTGTTTGGAGATAAAAGGGATTAGAGGATATGGGGAAATGCAGAAACAGAGTGAAATAAAGCCAGAGGGCTGGGCATGTTGTCACATATGTTTCCATCAGACTTGAGGAGGAGAATGTCTGGGGCCAGGGAGGAGGAGGGGCCCTGAGAGGCAATCTGAGAGGCAATCTCCACCTGATAGTTTAAGATATTCTGTGTCTGGGAAGATATTTCCTTTGGGGCCCAGAAGAGGTGTTTGCTCAAAGCCTGAGGTACAGCTTTGAGAAGGGAGGGTAGGTTGTGAGGTGGCAGAACATGATTGGACTATGTGTTCAGAAGTGTGTGGTGCCCCTGGGCACAGATGGATCTACTTTAGCCTCCATGTGGCATGAAACAGTGTTTCTCCAGATTGGATTAACTCATGCTACCAGAAGGATTAAGCACTCAGCATGCACTCATTGGTCATTCATTCAATACATGTGAGCCAAGGCTCCAAGCCTATGGCACCTGCTCCATTGTCCCATCAGACTTCACTTACAAAACACAAATTAAAAGGTAATGTTAATAATTTCAAGATGGTGACTACAGAGCATTAAACCTCAAGCCTCTGAGCATGAAGCCTGGTGTAGCTGCATTGGTCACATACCTATGGAGCCAGCCTTATCTGCAATGTTTTTATAAAAATGTTAGATTAAGTAAACTTCATTGGCTTTTGTTATCTGTAACAAAAATTCTAAATAATACAGAAATTGGTACCAAATAGTGACATCCAGGAATCTGAAGTGAAATTGGAGAACTGGGTCCAGTTGAAACAAAGAGCAGTGAAAATCTGTGTAATATTGAGTTACAATAACTTGGCAATTCATAGCTTGCAGCATTGAAATAGCTAATTGAATTATTGTCTATCGTTACTTAGAATATGGTGTTCATTGAAGTCAAGGTTTTGGGAGATGGGTTGGCCACTGCTTTGGAAAAACATAGATGATATGAGAAAATCAAAGAATATGTAGTAGAGAGGCCACTTCTAGATAGCACAAAGAGCAAGAATAATAAGATCAAATTGTTAATTTTCCACTCAAGGCTCCTAATGAAGCTCAAGGACTTTCTATGACCTTGTGAAAAGAATCTCTTATGTCTTGCAGGCACAGGGCTCAGATAAAAACAATTTCACAGTTTGATCCTATGGGCTGTCAATTTACAACAGTTGAATTCACAACCTTATGAGGTGCCATATGTGAAAGTTAGGGCACTGATTAGGAATGACTGGGAAGCTGAGAACTAGAATGGGGATATATAGGAGCATTAAGAGCATTTGGAATAATTCGTATATATCTGAGAAGAAGCTGACTTTCCTTTTTCCTTGTCTGATAAGGCTGTTAAGCTTTGCCTGAAAGCCATGTAACTCTTTTGATGAGTTGATTCTCCTCATGTTTCATTCCAATTACTCATAATTATCTCCTGACCTATAACTACAAACATATCCCAATGAGCGAATAACAAAGTCAAAGTATATTAGTGAGAAGAGCTCCAGCATCTTTAATCAAAGCTTTAAAGGTTGTTCTCTTTCAGCAGTGATCTGATGAGACACACTACTATCAAAGTATGCTTTTCAATTTTAATGGTTTTGGAAAGATTCCAGGCCAAGTAGTAGCTCATTATCACCACAAATAAGGAAAATACAGTGATTATAATAGTTTGGTCTACATAGTTATTAGAGTTGTCTCAACTATAGGAAGTTTTAGTAATGACTAATTCATCACAAGATCATCAGTCCCAAAAGAGATAGGTGGCCTAAAGTAGGTACAACTTGATTTTGGTAACTTACAAACTCCAGCTCTGGTGTACAAAGACTTTTTCTTAGCCAAGGAATGTCATGTCCATTAAGCAGAGAGAAGTGTCCTAAGGAAAAGGAAATACTCACATGTATGGGTAATTGGTCTCTGCACCGAAGCTAAACTACACTACTGTGACCAAATAGTCATAAAGAGGACATAAGAGGATCAGGATCAACCCCATAGCATGGCTTATACAAACAGAAAATAACAAGTGTTAGCAAAGATATGTGGACATTGGAATCCTTGTGCATTGCTGGTGGGCATGTAAAATGGTACAACCACTTTGGAAAATAATATGGTAGTTTCTACAAAAATTGCAAATAATATTACCATATGGTCCAGCAATTCCACTTCTGGGCATATACCCAAAAGAATTGAAAGCAAGGACTTAAGCAGATATTTGTGAACCCCTATTCACAGCAGCATTATTCATAAAATCAAAAAGGTAGAAGCAACCCAAGTGTCCATTAACAGATCAATGGATAAACAAAATATGATCTATATATACAATGGAATATTATTAAACCTTATAAATGAAGGAAATTCTGACAATGCTACAACAAGTATGACTGTTAAGGATGTTATGCTAAGTGAAATAAGCCAATCTCGAGCAAATGCTATATTATTCCACGTGTATAAGGTAACTAGAGCAGTCAAATTCACAGACAGAAAGTAGAATAGTTATTGCCAGGACCAGAGGGGAGTGGGAATGGAGATTTATTGTTTAAAGAGTTTCAGTGTGGTAAGATTAAAAAAAAAAAGTTCCAGAAAGGGATGGTGGTGATGGTTGTACAATAATGTAAATGTGCTTAATGCCCCTGAACTAACTATACAATTGAAAGTAATTAAAATGCTAAAATTTATGAATATTTCTAGGAAGTTCAGGAGATTGGGTTTTATCAGAATTTTTATTCCAAAATGAAGGAGAGGCTGAAATTTCTATCATCTACTATTAAGGAGACTTGAGAATTGTTTTGATTTTAGAGGCCACACTAACAAATTTGGTTTTGCTATTTCAGTCCATTTACCAAGTGACCTGAAAGGCTGCCAGCCCAAACTAGGGAATTATCTTCAAATGACCCAGGCCACAGTTCAAGCAACGCTGCCGTGTGTCCCAAAGTTGCTCAGAATTCTATGGGAGATGACAAAATATCTATGGCAAATGGGGATGCTGGTGGTGTCTTGGGCAAACCCCAAAAGTGAATTACTGAGGAAAATCCTAAGGTTTTGAGTAAAGCTAGTAATTGATAGCTTGACATTAGATCTTAGTAGAGATGAATAATATGCCATGAATTCCCAGGAGACTGTGGCATTAAATAGATAAATAGATAGATATAGATATAGATATAGATATAGATATAGATATAGATATAGATATCTTACTGTATATGTGTGTATATATAGTTTAATGTATATGTATACATAGCTATATATATTGCTTAATATGTGTGTATGTGTGCGCGCACACGTGTATGTGTATAAAGACAACTAGGGTCAAAGCAAGTACTGAATGAACGTTTTAATAGTACAAGCAGGTTGTTCACATTCCTGAGCACTTACCGCTGCCTTGCCATCCCTTCCCTCCATCCTTGACTTTGTGGGAGATTCTCTGTGATCACATGGCCAAGGATGAAAAAAATCAGAGCCTGGTTTGGATATGGCTCTGAATAATTGCAGAGTCAAGCCAGGAAGGGATAACTGGAGCACCATAGCTCTAACCAAGGATGGTTTGATTTGACAGAAAAGGAAAACTGTCCAAGAAAGACAACTATCAAATTTTACTTTTTTAAAGTAAGAAAAGATAAAGAGGTAAATCCCTGGGGCCTGCTGCTGGAGCTGCTCAGGACTTAGGAGTGGTTGGTCCATGTAGTTCCTTAATGCCATCACCTCAAACTTCTATATGGCCTTAACAGACCTACACAGGTTTACTCTAATGCTTCATCAGTAATGATCCCCTATGATATCACAATCCCCATCATAAGACAAGGAAACTAGATAGTCCCCAAAAAGATATAGGCAGAAATTTTCTCTCTCTCCCCTTTTTTCTCCTTCTCTTTCTTTTTCTCTTTCTCTTTCTCTTTCTCTAATCCCCAATTCTCCAGCAAAGCCTTCAGGGAACTACAGAAAGCAAAGCAAGAATAGATTTGCAGCCCATCACACCTCTCCAAGTCTTATTACTGTATCTCTACAGGGCCTTAAATATATCTTCCTTTATATGACCAAGTTATATTTCATAACATACTGGCATATGAGCTGATAATCCCAAAAGCCCTTGGAAAATTAGAAAATGTTTAAAGTATGAGATATGGTCATTGTTGATATTCTCAAAGTAGGTTACCTGTCAGTAGACTATTAATGGATTATTGATTGGGCCTAGGTTATGGTTCTGAAATAAATGATGACTAAAGAATGAAACAAATATTTAAGAGAAACTTCCCTTATATTAAAACATAGTGGCAGGCTGGGTTCTTGCTGAAATTATGTAAGCTCACATATGGATTCCTCATTCATAACTGTAAAACTCCAGCCAAGCAATAATAATCATAATAAACCAAGGAGACCCTGGGTTAAACAAATGATTACAGTTAACAATAGAGGTGTAAACATGACCTTAATTAATGAATCTATAATCTCTCTTCTGAGTGTCTGGCCATTAGCCATGCTTCTAATTAAACCAAGTGCAGGAGGAGCATTCCATCACCCAGGAATGCAGTAGTATTCTGAGTTTCTCAACAGAATGACCACCCCAGTCTTGATTTTTCAGCCTGTCTCTTTATCTGTTGAAACTCAAACAAGGCTTCAATTATTTCAAGACTCTCCTCCAAAACATCTTTAGTTTTCAGTCACTCTTTATCTTTACTCTGCAGGAATAGAGAGAAACTGGGGTGAAAAGCTAATGATGAACATTATATATTTACCAGATGGCCCTTCTATGGGTCACAAAGGCCAAGACATGGAGCAGGTCCTTATTCTTGAGGATCTAACAAATGAAAGCTAAAAATAAAAATAAAACAATCATGGTGTGTTCATCTACCTCATATTTTCAAAGGATACAAGAGACTTTAGGAGGTTAATAAGTTTACCCCCCTGTCTCAGAGTATGGTTCTCTATTAAGCACTATAGACTAGCACCTTTTGCTGAGGTCCACCATGACCTAAGTCCATCTCTGGGCTATCAATCTACATTCAATGTTCTTTCAGGCTCCATGAACTATGTGTTATCAAAATACTCTAAGGAATTGGTGAGTTTCTCACATATACTCCATGACATCTGTTTTTTTAGCCTGCCAGCCACATTTGATGCTAAGGCAGAAAGAGAGAGCTGTCTCCCAAACAGAATCTTTTGCCATACATCTATCGTGTGGCGTTGACAGTCCTTCATGCAGTGTGGTGCGGGGGCAATGATATCTCAATAAAAATTCCTGCTAGCATCCAATGATTTATTTAGCTAACAGCTTAGTTAATTATGTCAGTTTGACAATTTCAAGAGGGAAGGAAAAACACACACGGGCTGGATGAGGAGATTGTCTTAGTAGTATTTTATGCCAAGATATGGTTAGGAAACCCACTGATTTCTTGGTAAAATCTCTTAGCTATTATATATTCTCCTACAGTCAAGACCACCACTAAATTTTGAAAGAAACATATTTTCTCCCCACACTTGAACAAGGCAAAGTAAGACAAAAATAGTAAAACCACACACATAAAACAAACAAAACAAACAAGCTAACAAGGACCCTTAAAACCAAATAAGCATTTATTTTTTCAAATAATGGAACATTTCCTCTGGAAGGAGAAGGGGACTTTTACCAGGAATTGGAAGACCTGGACTACAGTTTCTGCTCTGCTTCTGGATGACTCTCTCTCTTGGCTTTCGCTTTTTGCCATATAAGAAAAAAATAGGCCATGTAGACGCTCAAAGCCCTCACAGTTCTTGCATGCCAGAATGCTGCTAGATCACGGATGCTCAGGTCACAGGAGAGCCTTGGAAGACAGAGGGGAGTTGAGTGAATATTGGCATTAAACAGATATCACAGGTTCTCTGCTTTATAGTCAAAGCCATTTTACCCACCCAGGCTGGAGAAGGCTTTCCTTCTATCCTACAGCACTAGTCTCAAAATCTCTACTTCATTCAAATGCTCAACTGCAGCATTTTCTTTACACAAAATTCTTCCTGACCTCTTTCTCCCAGGCCTTGAGGCCTTGAGGCTAGTCATGATTTATTCATCCTTTCTAAACATACTTTTGAGTGCCTGCTATAAGAAAAACACTGTTCCCAGTACTGGAGATACAGGGGGAAAAAAACAACCTCTGTTGTCATGGAGATACCTGCTGGAGTTTTAATATCTTCCTGCATGAGAAATAGACCAGGTGTCATTCTCACATTAGGGATAGGAGAAGGAGGAACCACAGGCAATTTCAGCACTCTAGCTGTGGAAGACAAAAATAAAGTCTGCAAACAGACTGTAATAAAATAGTCTACTAGTTTGTAGCATGGTTTTATTCTCTTCCACAACTAGTGATAGTAAGTATAACAGTAGTCACTAACATTTACATCTTCCCCTATGGTTGAGAAATCCCTTTGACAAATATTCCACCATTTTCTTTAATAAAAATCCTTCAAGGGATTATTAGTTTTGCCTTTTAATAAATGAAAGTGATGGATTCACAGAGACTTTTAAATGACCAGCCTAAGGTAACTAGTAAACAGCAGAGCTGAGCCTAACTCTGGTTTTCACTTCAAATCTCATACTCTTTCTATTATGATGAAACTACTCTGAACATTTCTTATTCCACTTTCTTTTTTTAAAAGACTGTTTTAGTGGGCTGAAGCTTGCCAAAACCTCATTCTAACTACAAATCATGGATCCTCCCCCATGAACTTACCAACTGCTCCCAGAGTTACTTCTTAAATCTTGTTTTAGCCATTAAATTTTGGCCTGATAAGTAAAGCAGTCATTTTAACTATACACTGTCGAGGAACTAAAATAGGGGGAAAATGACTAACCCCTCACTATGTTTTGCTTGTCAACTGAAATAAAACAATTCAGGACTGGATTTAGAAGTCTGTCAGTGGTTCTAGAGATGAAGAGCTTTGGGGATTGTCTTCAAGGCTCATAAAAGATGCTTCATTTCACTTCCACTGAGAATGGAGGAAGAAGGGAAATATTGAGCTTGTAGCACTGAAAATTTAAATTAAAAACACAACAGAACTTCAAGAAAATGAGAGCCATTATTCACTGGAATGGATAGGTGCCTCAGGAACATGCAGAATCTGTTTCTCTTGACATATGGTTCCTTTAAGAGGCTTGGATGGAGGAAAGGAAGTGGCGGGTGATGACTTAAATGATTTCATGAGGCTCCATTCAGTCTTCATTGTGAAGGTTCAAGGCAGAATGGCACAGTAAAAGATGGACAGGGATTCAAGTGGCCTCGGCTCTCCAGGCCTCTGCCACTATCTTGCTGTGTACCTTCTGGAAGGATATCAAACTTCTGAGTCTGGATTTCTTCATCTTAATCATAAATGAGACTAATGTATCTTAGTCTAACTTCCCTGAAAGATCATCATGAGAAGCACTTGAGATAACCTCCTGTATGTGTAAATTCATAAAGGCAAACATCTTTCATTTATTTTTATTTCTACTGTAACCCAAGTATATGCCCTGGGATATGTACTGGACCTGGTACATGGTAGACATTCAATAAATGTTTGGTGAATAGATGTATAAATAGCACATGTAAAAATACTTTGAATGTAGGGGGAAAATGGAAATGGGAAGTATTACAGCTATGTCAACTATCTGTGGAGATTATTCCAGTGTATATCCCACTATCTCTCCCACCTCTACACTATCCCACGCCCATTTTTGTCAGTATAGGATGACTTCAAGAGAGGCAAACCAACAACACTGATCTCTACAAAGTAAAATCAAGTCAGTGGTAGTGGGAAGCACAATGTGGAAAAAGCTGATGTGAAGGATGCAGCTAATATCTTGGATTACTCTCATCCATTTTTCCATCAGTCTTGTTGAAACAAGTGTGAAGGAGCCTACCTTGCCATTTTGATAAGAATTCAACAGGGACATGGGCATAGGAAGCAGGAGGAAAGTCTTTCAAGTCTATCCTCCAAAGAAAGGCTTTTGATAGACCACCCTCTAATGCCTTGAGGGCAGCTAGCTTCTGTCCCAGCAGACTGTAGGCCGTTATGATCAGATAATTGAATACGCATATATCCTATGTAATAAAAAAAACTTGGTACCCATCTCACAACTCGACATTAAGTTAGTATTTTTCCAGACAACCTCCCTGCCCCATCACAGAGTTGCTTCTCAAATGTAAATGTCAAGTGAGGCAGTAGAAATTAATTTAATATGCTTTATGGGCACTGGGAAATACCCAGAAGGCTAACAATGGCAGAACAGAATTATAAAAGAATTGAGAGTGAGTATGCTTTATAGACCCTGGCACATTGCCCAGGGCAGTAGAGTAAGTGGGAGAAGGAAACACTGGTAATTGGGGTCAGTGGTCAGCTTTCTTTTCAGCATGAATGGTTTTTAGAATCACCAGAATTTTTTCTTTCAAAGACAGCACACAGGCTTTTTGTTCTATGGTCTACCTCAAAGATAGGATGCTCAAGTCTTCTGATGTACAGGTACCAGGTGGCTGGAGATGGCAGTAAATTTGGTTCTAGTGATTGTGGAATTCTTTGTGTGAGAAATTAGGACAGAAGCACTTAATTGGCATTCTGTCTGCATCGAAATACTTTAGCATATGGTTAAGTGGCTGGCTCTGAAATTAGATCACATAGATTTAAATTCCACTTTTGCCATTTATTGACTATGCAACCTTAGGCAGCTTACTTAACCTCCCTGTGCCTCAGTTTTCATATTTATAGACTTGTATATAATGGCACCTATGTCAGAGAGTTTTTTGAAGAATTAAATTAGTTGATACACGTCCAGCATGTAGAATTGTGACCAGGACATAGTAAGTACTCAGTTGATATTGGCTATAATACTTATCCTGTCAATAGTATGTAATTTGGACTTTCCAACTTTAGATTAGAAATGGTTATCTTTCCCAGCTCTCTCATTTCTCCGCTGGTGTACAGAGATCATAATGCTTTTGTGATCCCATCATCATTTTGCTACTTTTGGATTTCAATCTCCAGCAACAGGAGGTAGAGATGAAAAAGCACTACAGGCAGTCAAAATGCTGAGTCTGAGTGTCAGCTCATCGACTAACTAGCTAGATGACTCTAAGGAAGTCTAAATTTCCTAATTTTCTAAATAAGGGAGTTGGACTAGTTGATCTCTAGGCATGCTTCTAGTCCCCAAATTCAAGAAATCTACTGCCCCCATGGAATCTCAGAGACTCTCATATCTAAATTCTTACAAGACTTAGCTTGGCTTCTACTTTGTTTTCAATACCAGGGATGCATCAGCAATTCTTTTCCAAGTTACATTTTCACCATATTTTCTGCCTCACTCTCTTCTCACTTCTCCTGCACTTGGCAACTTGGAGTCCTCATGTCAGTAAGTGAGAGGATCTAGAATTTCCAGATTCCAACTAGCCTGAAAATTTCCTTTTCTTCTTCCCCACTCCACCCTCACATTTCTTGCAGTCTCTCAAGATACTTGGCCTTTTTACTTCCAGAGCATTCTTCCCACAAAAAACATACTGTAAGTGGAAAGGAAACATGTGAATGAGTCTGTCTTGTGTAGTCATGGAGCTATCATTCTTCCCTTAGTTTGTCATCAAGTCAGCCAGGAGTTGAAATCCTAATATCATGTGTAGTCAGCATAAGCAAAACTCCCTGACCTATACATGGTCTTAAAAGTCAGGATTGAATATGAATTGTAATATGACATGATTCTTAGCTTAGGACCCTGATGTAGAGAAATGATATATGACCATAAAATGATCCACCAGCGCTCTCTCCTGTTAGCATTTATATGTCTATTGGATTAACATTTGGTTCCCCTACCATATTATGTATTCCATGAAGGTGGGTACTATATTTTTACTTTCTATAGCATCCTTGGTATTGAACAGAGTATCTGATATATAATAGGCTCTCAATAAATATTTGTTGAATAAACACATGAATGAGTATAGTATATTAAATCGGTCTTTAGAACTAAAAGTCACACAAAATCTCTGTCTTAGAAATGAGATGTGGAACAGAAAATTCTATCAAGAATGAATGGGAATAGTACAGGAGCCATGAAATGGTCAAGATCCTCTGGTCCCTTATTTAGAAGATTCCTGTTATGGTACAGGAACTCCAGGTTTGGCCATGTGCACATCACACTGTCCTCTTTCTCTAAAACGTGAGCTTAGGGAAATGTCAGTCCAGTCATCTCAGAAACTGATGCCCAGGAAGAGATACCTTTAAGATATACCCTTCTGGGTAGGTCACAAAGATATATCAGCCAAAATAAGGTTAAAAATGAGCATGAGTATAAAAACAACAATTTGCTATGACAAAAAGGGGGTGATTCCAAGAATGTAATATTTAAAATCAATCAATATAATACATCATATTAATGTCTAAAGAAAAAAACAAGGTAGTATCAATTGATGCAGAAAGAGCATATGACAAAATTCAATGTCTATGCATAACACAAAATTTCAGCAAGCTTGGAATAGCAGGAAACTTCCTCACATGATAAAGGCATCTATAAAAAAGTCTACAGCTAGCACTTTCAACACTTATGGTTGAAAGACAGAATGCTTCCCATCTGAGATCAGGAACAAGGCAAGGATGTTCATTCTCATCATTCCTATTCAACATTGTACTAGAATTCTTAGTGCAATAAAGTAAGAAATATGAGTAAAAATCATGTAAATTGGAAACAAAGAAAGTTATCACTATTCACAGATGACACAATTGTCAATGTAGAACCTCTTAAGGAATCTACAAAAAATTTCTGGAACTAATAAAACCAAAAAAGAAGTCGTAGGATGAGAGGTCAATGCACAGAAATCAATCCTATTGTTAGATAGCAGCAATAAACTATTGGAAACTGAAATTACATATATATATATATATAATTTACAATGGGTCAAAACCCAAAATATTTAGGTGTAAATGTAACAAAACATGTATAGGATCTGTATGCTGCAAAATGCTGATAGCAGAAATCAAAGAAAACTTCAATAAATGGAAAGACATACTCAAATGGCAGAGATGAAAATCCTAGTCCCAATCTAAATCCCAGCAGGACATTTTTTTTTGGTAGAAATTGACAAGCTAATTCCAAAATTCATATGGAAAGGTAAAGGGACTAGGATAGACAAAACAAGTTGGAAAACCAAGAACCAAGTTGGATGACTTACACTCCCTGATTTCAAGACCTATTGTAAAGCTATAGTAATCAAGACAATAAGGTATTTATGGTAAGATAGACAAAAGATGAATGAAATAAAATGGAGAACTTGAAGTGGACCCATCCATATATGATAGATTTTTTTTTAACCAAGGTGCAAAGGTAATTGACTGGAGAAAGAGTCAACTCAAAGTGGATCATAGACCTAAAATTTAAAAAATTCTAGAAGAAAACTTAGTAGAAAATCTTTATGATCTTGGGTTAGATGTGGATTTCTTAGATTTAACCCTAAAACAAGACCCTTAAAGTAAAACATTGAGAAATTGGACTTGATCAAAATTAAGTACTTCTGCTCTTTGTTAAAAAAGTTTGTTTAAAAACTTTGTTAAAAAAATGAAAAAAACAGGGGTGCCTGGGTATCTCAGTCGGTTGCGCATCCAACTTCAGCTCAGGTCATGATCTCGTGGTTCATGAGTTCAAGTCCCATGTCGGGCTCTGTGCTGACTGCTCAGAGTCTGGAGCCTGCTTTGGATTCTGTGTTTCCTTCTCTCTCTCTCTCTTTGCCTCTCCCATGTTCATGCTCTGTCTCTCTGTCTCTCTCTCTCTCTCTCTCAAAAATAAATAAACATAATTAAAAGAAGAAAAAACGGATTAGGAGGAAAAACTTGCAAATCCTATGTCTGATAAAGGTTTTGTATTCAGAATACAAAGAGAACTCTCAAAATTCAGTAATAAAAAAATAACCAATTTAAAAATGGGCATCAGGTTTGAGTAAACACTTCACCAAAGGGATATACAGATAGGAAATAAACACATGAAAAGATGTCCAAGAATATCTCATTAAGGAAAATATGAATTAAAAACATAAAGCAATACCACTACTCACCTATTAGAATGGATCAATAAAAAATGGCTCAATAAAAAATATTGACAATATCAAGTGCCAATGAGAATGCAAACTGGAAAAACAATTTGACAGTTTCCATAAAGTTAAACATATATTCATCATGTGATTTAGTGATCTCACTCCTGGGTATTCAGCCAAGGGAAATGAAAAGCTACATTGATATAAAAACCTGTACGTAAATATTTATAGCAGCTCCATTCATAATCACCCAAAACTGAAAACAACCCCAAAGCCCTTGAACAGGTGAATGGATAAACAAACAGTGGTAAGTTCATACAATAGGATGTTACTCGGTAATAAAAATAATAAAGAAGTACTGATACACACTCCAACTTGGATACATCTCAAAGGCATTATGCTGAGTGAAAGAACCTAGTTTCAGAAGGTGACATCCTGTGCAATCCCATTTATATGACACTCTCAAAAAGACAACATTATAGTGATAGAGAAAAGATCAGGGGTTTCCAGGAGTTTGGATCACAGGGAAAAGTGAAAACAAGAGGATAGTGAGAGAGAGAGTTATTTGGAATTATGGAGCTGTGCTGTGTTATGATTGTAGTGGTCGTGATAAGATTCTGTATATACGTCAAAACTTGTAGCACTGTAAATCCCTGCAAAAACCAGTTTTATTATATTTTAATTTTTTAAAAATAAACACATAGCTATTTCAAAGGAAATGAATATGTAAAAGAGCAGCCCCAGAGGGTCATATAGAAGAGGAAGAGGCAGAAGCAGAGTTGTCCTTGGCTCTTGGTTTATGTCTTTTCTTGAATTTGAGTCTTAGGTCTTGTTCAGCGTCGATCTGCAGAAACTGTTCCCCTTCCATTCGTTTGGTTGCTTCTTTGGGCCCATATCTCCCTCCATGCCATTGAATTAGGGACTCCATCATGGGTTGGGGTATCACTACAAGACTTAAGCATGGGGCTTTCCCAATGACTGGTCTTTCACAAAGTGTCACTCTCACCACCAGCTAGCAGCAGTAATATCCCTCTTGCCCAAACCTCTCCCTCCCCTGCACTCTGGATGCCCTCTAAATGGCATGATCCCAAAACAGAGACAGTCGCTTGTCTACTCACTTCCCAAATATTTACAGAGTCCCTATTGGGTACCAGGCACAGCCAGGGACCCTGCTGCCAGGCTGAGGCCCACGGCATATTCTGGAGGGCACGGCTGTCCAAGCAGCTGTCCTCACGAGGCCAGCAGTGGTATGTCCTGTCCCAAAGGTCCTAGGCTGTTATCTCATTTCCCATCTTTGTTGATTTTAAATGCTTTCCAGCACTTCACCCCTTTCTCAGATGAAGATTTAAACATAGGCAGATGTACATCCAATATGGCAATATTTTTCTGTTGACTCACTAACCTCCATTAGCACGTGCTTCCTTAACTCTCTGATTGTATTCAGTTTGTACTTAGAATGACTTATCTCAGCTTACTGTCAGAAAAACTCATCATTTTTCTGTGTCCATAAATATAATACTAGGCTGGTGAGATCAGGTGTTAAAAAACAGCAGTGACTTGTCCAAAGTCACCCAACAGATTGGCAATAGAACTGGAAATAGAACGCATCTCACAAGGGTGCCAAGTTCTTTCCCACAGTCAGACTGGGGAGCTGAAGATCCCACATACAAAACAATTGTTAAAAATCCCTCTCTAGAAACTGGACAGAAATGGAAGAAGCTCTCTCCCAAATAGCTGCTCAAGCAACATGGGACAGAAATGCTTTCAAAACACAGCCATGTCCTGGGGGCACGAGATGTTTTTGATATAAGTTGCGATGACAGCAGTTTGCAACAGACCCACATTCGGGGAACTGTTCCAGCATGCCAGAGGTTTGGAGGCTTTTAACTCTCATAATTCATCCTCACACACACGCCAACTAAGCTAAAGCAATGTTAAGGGGCTGACAAACCACAAAGACCAGGAAATGCAGAGTGAATGCTGATCGGAAGAGCAATAGGAGGCAAATGTATATCAAAATGCAATCTGGGAGTGCAGGCTGGCCCTGTGAGGCTTGAAAGCAATTGTGATGATTTTCCAGCACACGCAGAGGTCTCCAGCCGGAAGGTGCCCAGAAAGAGAAGAGGAGGAGGTGTCCGCCATTGCCCATCATGCTACCCAGAAGTAGTCTGCAGGAAGGCTGGCCTAATGCTGAACTTGTCAAAGCTTTACTGAGTGAGAACACTTAATGTGATGCTTTTTTAAATTGGTCCTTATTTCCCTGGGAGCAAGAGCAGAGTTTAGGAATCTGGGTTATGTTGGGAGGGCATCACTGAGTGGGACCATTCAGTCAGTGGGACAATTCCAACCACTCAATCCTTCACCTTCTCCCCCAGCCCCCAACACCCCATGCAGGTCTCATGTAGGTAATTTTCTTCACCTTCTCTCTTCCTATGACTTCCAGATGCCTCCAATTTCAGTTTCTTTGCTAAGAACAACAGAGCACAAACATGGCAGAGAACTCTATCCACCTGCTTTTTTGTTTCCAGAAAATATGTCATTCTGCAGAATTAAAGACGTTCAGAACAGACAGAGTTAGAGAAAAAAAAACAGAGGTCAGAAAGACAGCACCAGGAACCTACTGCAGGTATCCATCCCATGCCTGTCCTCCTTCCTGCCTCAATGACCCGTTTCCTACCTGATCAGGAGCTTCAGGCAACTGTCAACCAGCACCAATTTCTATCCATGATGTTCCCCTATCTGCCCTCCTGACTGTTTAACTGAAGGATGAGAACAAGCCAATAGCCTGAGACCCTACATGATCTTGAATTGTGAGAACTGGAACATATTGTGGAGCTGAGTGTTGGTGGAATGAAGTTTGGATACTACCTTTGACCTTAGCAGTTCCAAGTGGTGGGGGAGCACTTGACAGCCATTAGCAGGTCTCCTTGCTGGTCTTAGCTCTGACTAGCTGAGTGATTGACAGCATGTCATCTGCCCTCCCATTCCTGCCTCAGATGCAACTGTGTGCTTTCTCATTGCCCCAACAGATGAGGGGAAGGGCACAGCAGAACCTTCCACCCATACAGCCCTTTCTGGACTCTTGTCTAGTGCCTCTCAGTCTTCAGGACACAACAGCTCTGCTGAGGTCTCAAACACCAAGGACCTGAGCCCTCTGGACGCCTTCTGCCTGGACCAGGTTCTTAAGCCACTGAGGACAAATGACGTTCTGAAAAACCTTCCTTTCCAGCATGCAGGCTTCCTTTTTCCCCAAACTCCTTTCCCCATGAATCCAAAAAGCAGAGACTAAAAATTCTCTGTCTACCACTGAAGGTACCATGAGGATTCCTTTTAAGATTGATGGAAAGGGCAGCACCGCCTGATGAAAGAAATCTTAGGGAGGTGCTGCCCTCTTCTGGGAGACACACAAAAGAGAGACCCTCGAAGAGCAGGGATTTCATCCCGGTCTGTAATTCTGCTAACAGTGGAGGAAAGGCAGTGCTCTGTGTTCTGGAGATAGCCAAAAAAGAACATCATATATGGAAACAGAGAAACTATGGATAAAATTCATAATCCAAGAATCAGAGCAACTGTCCCTGAAAGATGGGCAAAGTCCCAAGAGGGCAAGACAAGATATAAGAGGTTATTGTTGTCTTCTACCTGCCCCTGAGGAAGCCCTCAGGCATGGCCCAGTCTCCTAGCACCCTTGGCATTAAAAATAACAATAATTATTTAGGGACATCTGAGTGGCTCAGTCAGTTAAGTGTCCAACTTTGGGTCAGGTCATGATCTCATGGTCCACGAGTTCGAGCCCCATGTCAGGCTCTGAGCCTGCTGTGGATTCTGTGTCTCCCTCTCTTTCTGCCCCTTCCCCACTGATTCTCTCTCTCTCTCTCTCTCTCTCTCTCTCTCTCTCTCTCTCTCAGAAATAAATGAAAACATTAAAAATGTTTTAAAACCTCTCTGCCTAACAATTTCTCACTTCCTTTGGGTCAGTGATCAATTGAATGAACAAACCAAATTTGAGTACCAACCCTGTGCTTGCACACAAACATGGATAAATCCCAGCCTTGCTCACAGTGAACGCACTTAATAGTCAGAGGCAGAAGAGTGGCCAAAGAAAAGAATGTAACTGTGTGAATGTGCTCAATGTAAAAAGAGCAGATGGGAGTGACCAGAAGCCCAAGCAGGGTAGTGGGCATCTTGGTCCTGAAGAAGATGTCCTCAAGCAGAAAACATCTGACTGAGGCTGACAGAAAGATAGGATTTAGGGAGTGGTGGGCAAGAAGAAAAGGAATAGAAGTGCAAGAATGTATATAGACAAGCATGCATATGGAAGAGGAAACATAGTACTTATTCTTTCTCCAGTGTTTTCTTCCCAGTGGGGATGAGAAAACAATAGGCCACTTCAGCTTGAGATGAACAACTCACCATTGCAAGCTGCGTGGATGGTCAGAGTTTACATACAAACTTCTGTCTATAAATAGCACCCTGCTTGTGCTTACACACCCCCCCCTCTGAAAATAGCAGTGGCTGTTCTCACAGTGACTTTGAACGGAGAGTTTATATTTAGTTTACTCTCTCCCATCTATTTATATTTCTTTTGTTTACGTAAATATTCTTCCTCATTTATTGCTGTCATGTCTGGGCACCTGATGTCATTAGAACAACACATAGCAACTTCATTCCAAAAGAATCGGGTAGCTAAATGTATTCCCCCTTATCCCCTGTCTGTTCTTAAATGTGCTTCTTAGAATTCCACAATTCCAGGCTTGAGGCTTGCAAAGAGACTTAAAAAGTCCCCTCCCCCCCCCCATACTCTGCCTCCAGCTAGATTCCCTAGAACTGGGCTGTTTAAATTTCCCAGGCCTCCCAGGAAGGGAGCGGCAGCCTGCCCCCTTTGTCCTAAATTGGTACTTTATAACCCTTGGCTCACTGCTGCTGGAGCAACCACGACCCCATTCACTCTGCTCAGAAGGCCCTGCAGATGCTCTCAGGCTCCATATCTGCAGCCAGTCCCTTTTCCCAACCAACATTCCCACCCTGCTTCCCTTTGGGTCTCAGTTATCATTTGTATCAATCTCTTCCCGGTTTTCATTAATTCTCCTTAGAACTCCCCTTCAGATTTGGAGCTTTCCACAAGGTTGAGGGTTCAGAATCCTAGAGAGACCCTGCATTTGGCTGAAGACAATTGGAAAAGCACTTCTGAGTCCCTGGGATGACACCAAACCCCATCATGAATGTCCTGGTGTCTCCTTATGGTATCATAAACGGCCTGGGGATGACTGTGAACTCTGGATCCTTTTTTACTTTTCTCCCAGAAGAGTAGCAAAGACATAAGCTCTAGAGGCAGATAGTCCTAGAGGCCAAACTCTGTCACATACAGCTGTGTAGTTCTTGGGGAAGTCCATAAACCTCCCTGAGCCCAGTTCCCTCATCTGTTAAATGGAGATGACACTGACTTTTCAAAACTGCTAGAAAATATAGAGTGTAGACAAAGTAGGTGCCCAATAGTTACCAAAGGTCTAATCTTCCCTTACCTTCTTTTCCTACATATCCCTCTTTGCATTTTTTGGAACCCTATTCCAATGAAGACTTCTATAGCTTCTACAGGTTCTAAGGAAGTCCATCCTGGCCCTCGGAGGTGAGTAACATGAGCCACCTGATAAAACTAGGGTTCTAAGTTCCCACTCATTACAATCCCCCTTCTGACCAGGGTCAGCATTATGACTTCTGGAAGGTGGGTGGGGATTAAAGCCCAGGGTCCCCTAGAGAGCCAGTGGCTGGAGCAGGTAGTTACCAAGGAAAGCAACAGATTCCCTGTTGGACTGAGGCCACTCACCTAGACCGACAGTCCCTCAAGAATCCGTTTCTTTGTGAAATAAAGAGTCAAAGGGGCTACCACACTTACCTCTCCCCCTCCCTCACCTGGATAGCTTTCATCTTCTTTCAGCCATATCAGGCTCCTCCTCCCCCTCCTCCCCTGAAAAACCTGTAGGGTACGTTTTGGGGAGCTGGTACTTCCACATTCTTCCACAGCCCTCCACTGGCCTCACCATCAGTCTGGTGCTGTCTGCTATTTCTTATCTAAATGCCTGCCTCATGACTCCCCATAACCTCATTCTGTTTCCAAGGGGAAGTGGCTGGTCACACTAACTCCTCAGTTTTAGTCAGGCCTGGAAGTCACTGGAGTCACTCTTTGTCTCTCAGTTAATAACTATTTGTAGAATCTATGTGATGAGCTGGCATCCATTAATGAATACACCAGGGCAAAATCCTCTATGATCATGATGCTAACCTTGGCTTTCCTGATCCAGGGCTAATTCTAACCCCTGACATTAACCTAGCCTTTCATTTCTGACCCATATCTTTGCTTTCACTCATGCATTTGAACCCCACCACAGGCTTTGAACTTATTTTAGCAAGTCCCACAGGCACCACTGGCTAGTAAGAGGAGAGTTGACATGCAGAGCTGACATCACTTGTTTGTCAAAGAGTGATTCAGTGTTAGGGGCAGAACTGGAATCCAGGGCTCCTAATTCTCCATGAAGACTCTGTAGTTCTCTGCCTCCTGCCTTGATGTGACCTAAATCCAAGCCTGACATTGTTGAGCTGGAACCACCCCTGGAGGAAGCCTCTCAGCCCCCTTCACCACACTGTTGTTGCCCACCTCTGAGTTACTGCAGTCCTCCGTACCAGCAGCAGTGCAGCACTTACTGAAGTGTGCACTAAGCTGTTCAGTACCATTTTGAGTGTCACACATCCCAAGAGTGACTGCAAACTCCCGGATGGCTTGGGGAGACATAGAGATCCTCTGGACGTTAGTAGATCCTCCTGGCTGGTATGTTGCTATGGTTTTGGAGATGTCCCAAGATGGCCCTTGGGACTGCTGAGTAGGGTATGGAGCTCCAAAATAGGACCTCTGGCTGCAGGTGGTCTCATCTGTTTATCCTGGTGAGCTGCACAAGTCACTTTATATG
Organism: Cryptoprocta ferox; assembly: GCA_028646485.1. Classification (NCBI taxonomy): domain Eukaryota; kingdom Metazoa; phylum Chordata; class Mammalia; order Carnivora; family Eupleridae; genus Cryptoprocta; species Cryptoprocta ferox. The sequence goes on from CM053571.1 coordinate 94,894,392, forward strand.
TATGTCATTCTATAAAAAGTGTTGCAAAGCTCTGCTTATATTCCCTAGCAGAGAACTGGACACATGGCTGGTGGTTAATAGATATCTGGAAATGCATTAAAAGCTGAAAAGACAAACTTTACATTATTGCAAAGCTGGGAGGTATAGGAATTTATCTGGTTATTGCAAATGAGGACTGAGACCTGGAGAAGCTAATGACTTGTTGAAGGTCACATAGCTAATAAGTATCAGAGCTGGGTAATGTTTCCAGGGAAAATGGCTTTAGGTTTGCCTGGAAACGCTGCAGACCACAGAGAATTTGGAGCAAGGAGAGAGAGCACACAGGAGACTGGGTGAAGTCAGAGACCAGACCTTTTTCATTAGCCCCAGATGCCTGGCATCTCAGAGGACAGCTGGGGCCATTTGACAGAGGTCTCCACTCCCGTGCAAGGCACCATCTCAGAGGGCATGAGGGACACCTGCAAGCCAGATGTGATGGTTGGAGGTTGGAGGTTGGATTTTGTTGGTACTACAATGGCACCCCCCTCAGCTCCCACCCCTGCCAATATGATGAGTAGAAATTTGTAACAAGGGGAAAAGGCTGAGCAGAAACACATCTGGCCTGCAATGTACCATGCAAGATGCCAAGACAATATGTGGCTATCAATGACTCAGTCTCTGTGGCACTCCATCCAGGCTATTGGTTAGAAAAAGCAGGAACATTTATGGAAAGAGATTATAAGATACTCAGAAGCCATAGTTTTGAGTCCTGGCTCAGTCCTGGCTGCACTGGCTGTGCAGCATTGTGAAGTCTCTCAGCATCTCCTGGCTCAGTTTTCTCAACTGCGAGGACATGAAAAGTTCAGACAAGACAGTGCTGAAGATTTTTTGTGTTTCTGACATTCTGGTTAATTCCTGTCTCTCGATGTCTTCAGATGTTAGCAAAAAGAGCTGCTAGTGGTTTGCACAGGCACACTAACCCTGTCTGTCTCTAGCAGGAAATAATAGATAGTACTAGTGTTAGAATAGAATGAAATCAAAGCATGTACTACAGTACCTAGAATAATGTTTGATATGTAGTGGACTTACCATGAATGTTTATTGAGAGAGAGAAAAAAAAAAGGAAGGAAGGAAGGAAGGGAAAGAGAGAGGACAAATTAAGTCACACTGTTTCTTCCCATATGTACAAGTCCTGATTTCCACCTAAATAATGAAAGCTAACATTACTTTAGAACTTTTATTCCAAGTATTATTCTAAATACTTAAAGCTATTAATTTTTTAATTTTTACACCACAACTGTGATCCCATTTTACAGATGAAGTGATGGAGGCACAGATAATTTACTAATGTGCCTCAAGTCACTCAGCTGCTAAGTCATAGAGTCAAGATTTGACTTTCTATCTTTTTCCATTTGTGTCTCCCACGTAGTGCATACTCTTGTGTTAAGGGAAGTAAAAGAACAAGATGACTGGTTATGGGTGAGAAACCAAAAGACAATGAGAGCAGAAAGCAGTTCAGCCTCAGAAGACCAAGGCAAGTCCTGCCTGCTCCATCTGGATCAGGAAAATACTTAGACTCCAGGAAGACTATGATGGCCAAGGTAATTGACTGGTCACTGTCCAATGTAAATAGTTTATACTCTTAAATATCACCACCTCTTGCAGCAGTTATTTCCACAGTAATATGGTCAATGGAGAAGAGTTTTGGAGCCAAAACATGTCTAGGTGTGGATACCACCCCTGACATTTGGTATGTGACCTTGGGCCAGTCATACCATCATGCCTCACTTTCCTCATTTATGATCATAAAAATTTGAGATAGTCTTTAAAGCACCCAGCCCAAAACCTGACAAATAGTCAGCTTTTAATGATATAACTTCCTTTGCTTCTCTTTTTTTCTCCAATTCTAGAAACCTAACCTCAGATTATATTGGTTTTTCTAAGATGGGATGGAGACCCCCAAAGGGTGTTATATCTCTAAGCGCCTAGTCCCAAGAAAGATCCACAACCTGTCAGGTGGTGGTAGGCATGCGGAAGCCAAGGCACTCATGTACTAAGCCAGAGCTTGTCACCTTAGGCCTGAGCTAAGGCCCTTCCTCTACTCTTGGGCAGGGGTCCAATCGAGCCACAGATAGTTCACCCTCATCAAAGATTTCCTTAGGTGTAGTGCTCTACAAGATTCCTTGGCAATAAGTTCCTTCTTTTGTCTAACTGGCATCCTTTCTATTATAATTTGATCTCACTTCCTTTGCTCTGACTCTAAGGGGAAAGAACAGCTGGTCACCACCACCCACACACTAGCCCTTCCGATAAAGGATACAAGTGCCAAAACATGGGGTTCCAAAAGCCCGTGCTTTATCCTGTCATAAAACTCGATCCAACTGAGTTGTGAGCTTTGTGGTTTAGATATCAGTTGAGTCAACCTCAGTGGGTACCAGGCAGTCTGTGGGCAGCAGAATATATTTCCTATGACATGGGAGTGGACCTTGTGGTCTTACTCTGGTGGCAGGTGGAGCACGGTCCACCTGTCATTCCATTAGCCTTCTATCCAAGGTGTGAATGAAGGGCAAGAGTTTCTGGGGTATGTCTATCAGGCAGAATATCAGACAGGATGTGAAGGGAAGGGGACCTGTGGTGTCCCCTAGAATAGTTTGAGTGATCCAAAGAGGAACCGTAAATAGCCTGCACGTATGTAAAAAGTTACCAAACTCACTAGTTATCAGAAGATATAGCTTAATTTCAAAAGATGTCATTTTCTGCATATTGGTAAATTTTGGATTTTGTTTATTTTTTATGGTGAGACAGTTTTATGGAAATGCAGGGACTAAACTCTCATGCATGGCTGATAGGAGCATAAACCAGATTACACATTTTGGAGAGCAATTGTCAATATCAACCAAAGCCCACAAAGCAGTTCTTAAAAAATGGTGTACATATTCTATAAAAATTAAAAATATTGATTAATATGTATAGAATTAATTAAGCTGCACTCACTATAGTATTCTTTAACAATTGCAAAATTTTTTTGGAACAAATTACATGCCCAATGATAAGGATCAGTTAAATAAATTAAAGCTCATTGTGATTGTGTAAAAGTGGACAGTCATTAAATATAAAAATATAAACACAGAAAAATAGGATATATAAGGTGAAAAACTGGATATCAAAATAATATATATAATATATCTACATTGACATTAGTATATCTAGCTAGCTAGCTAGCTATCATCTATCTAACTATGGAAGGATATATACCAGAATATTAATTGTGATTGTGTCTGGGTTGTGACATTTTAGATCATTTTACTTTTCTTAGTTTTTCTTTAAATTTATATTGTGGAATCTAATATTTATCTAATAAACATATATTACATTTGTGTTAAGAAATAATAATAATGTGATCTTAAGAATGGAACAGTCTGGGAAAACTTTCCACACCCTGACTCCCTGTAAAAAACAAATAAGCCAAGATCAGCATTGGAAAGAAACATGTACTGAAGGATGGTGTGCAGGTTAAAGGGAAGTATGGAAAAAGGGAGGCACAGCTCAGACTTTGCTTTATTAGGAAGTGGCCTGGGAGAGTCACACTTGTGTGTCTGCTACTGAACCTCAGGTTTTAGATCCATCTTGCTGAGCCATGTCCTCCTGCCATACATGGTGTTTACGCCTTTGCTCAAAAAAAGGTGAAGGGGAGTGAGACATACAGGTTTCCAGTATGAAATGAATAAGTCACAGGAATAAAAGGCACAGCATAGAGAATATAGTCAGTGATTTTGTAGTAGTGTTTATGGAAACAGATGATGGCTACACTCCTGGTGGGCAGAGCATAATGTATAGTTTTGTCCAATCACCACGTTGTATACCTGGAACTAGTGCTACATTGTGTGTCAACTATACTTCAGTAAAAAATAAAATAAAATAAAATAAAATAAGGTAAAATATCTTTGCTCCAAAAGTACCCCTATTTCACTTAGCAATTCCAGTCCTTTCCAAGAGAAATAAAAACATTTGCCCACACAAAGACTGTACATGAATGTTTACAGTAGCTTTATTCAGAACAGCCAAAAAGTGGAAACAAATCAAATGTTCATCATCTGATTCAAAAAATGTGGTATAATGTACACAGTGGACTATCACTCTGCAATGAAAAGAAATAAAGTATTTATACAAACATAGGATGAACATCATAAGCATTATGCTCACTGAAAAATGCCAGACACGGATACCACTATACATTGTGTGGTTCCATTTATACAAAACATCCAGAATAGGCAAATCAGTAGAGACAGAAAGAATAGTGATTGGCTAGAATGGGGCAGGGGAGAATAGGAAATTGGAAGTGAGCGCAAGTGGACATGAGGTTTCTTTTGGGACTGATGGAAATGTTCTAAAATCACATTGGGGTAATGGCTACACAACTCTGTAAACATACTAAAAACTTGAATATTATACTAAAGACAAGTAAATTTTATAACATATAAATTAAATCTCAAAATAAAACTTAAAAAAGTATTTTAGGTGAGTTAATGTTTTACTGGAAGGACACAACCCTTTGAATGCACTTATTCATTCAAGTATTCATTCATAAAATATTTTCAAGTACTCACAGTTTGCAAGGTATTACTCTAAGAATATGTAAGTGAAAAAAAAAAACCCAGAAGTTACCAACTGTATTTACTGATTTGCAAATCAGTTTACAGTCTATTAATATCTATCAATAACTACATAGGCAGGGGCATATCTTATACATCTTTTCACCCCTTAGATGTTAACTACTACCTGACATACAGTAGACCCTGTCTGACATATTGGATACATTAATTATGTAGGTATAAGCAAACCAGAAAGTTGAGGGAGAGGAATAGAGAAAGCTATGGTTTCCCCGAGTTTATCCCTGGAGTAGCAAGGAGGGAGGAAGGGTGACAAGGGAAAAAGATGCTAAGGGCTATGGAGAGAAGATACAGATCTTCTTCTGGCTTTTCAAACACCAGAGAAGAATGTCTCTGAAGCTCAGGGTTGACAGGTGGTAATGTGGTGTGTGGCAAGTCCCTCAAGCCATATTTTCCAAGATCCTATCCAGCATATGGTGGTTCAAGAACAGAGAATAGGAGCTTCTAAGTCTTGTGCCACTTTCTCCCAGCTTACCCTTTCTTGGGGGATGTAATGGGCATCTTCTCTGCTTCCATCTTCCCAAAGAATGCAAGGTCCCTGTTTGGTGCTGGCCACCTGCTACAAAATGGTTGTCAACACCTGGACCACTCCACCCCCAGCCTCTGCCTGGAGTGTTCCAGAGCTGTCTTCATTCATTGCCTCTCCACTCCAAGAGAGCCTTTTGGAACTTTGCAATGTGTATGCAAAGCTATTAAGATGTTTATTCTCTTTGACTCAAAGATTTTGCTTGTAGGAACAAATGGGAAGAAAGCAATCAGAGATATTTACAGTGATATGTTTATGTATATGGTTCTTCTCTGTGGTAACATTGGTAACCTTGGTGACATTGCAACATTGGAAGCTGCCTAAATGAGTGATGAGGGAATGGTTATAGTACAACTATGTGGTGAAATACTATGCAGTCATAACAATCCTGTTGCAAGTAAATTGAATTATAACAAGAGGAATTTGACCTTGACATATTATGAAGTAAAAAATGTAAATTGTAATATGCTACCTATAGTATCTTCTCAATTTTTTAGGTTATATCTATGCTATCTATTTGCAGGAAGAAACAGCAAGAAGACAATTTCCAAACAGCAGGGAAATTAGGGTTTGGGTCATTGATGTCTAGGAAGCTGGTGAGTTCATGCATACAAGCATGTATAGAGAAGAGTTGTAGGATGTGCATGAACACAAAAATATTTATAGTCATAGGTTGGTGGTATTATGGTGAATGTTTATGAGTATTTGTGCTTCTCAGAATTTTCCAGTTTCTACAATGAAAAAAAAGACAATTTTAAAAAATTATTCACAGCAAAAACCAGCAGTTTAAAAAAAAAAGTTACTTTAAGATGCCAGATAGAAATTTGTTCTGCATATTACCCAGTCAGTTATGTCCCAGTTGCCCTGAGTCTGACTTGATCTGAGTGTCCTAAACCATAAACTGTCAGAACAACCACATGGCCTGAGAACTTCACTCCTTGGTAAGTGACCACGGGCAGACCTCAGGACAAGGCAGGGGAAGATGAGGGCTGCTCTCTTGCAGAAAACAATAATAATTTCAAATGAAGAGGTTTCTCCCTCCAAAATTTGGAACCTAAGTTTCATATCCTAATAAGTGTGTTTGGAAGTGCCGTGGAAACAGTCCAAAGTGCAGGGAGCTGCAGTGCCTGCCTCTCACTCCCCAAGCCCCCACCTCAGCCCAAGGAGGCAGAAGGAGGCTCAGAGGGTATACAGGGTATGCTTCTTCCTGCATTTTAGTCCGAGAGGGCTTCTATGAGGAGGAGGGATTTTAGAATTAATTAAAAGGTAGTAGAGAGGATGAGATGATCTGGGAGAAAGCAGGTATGAGAGCAGTCATCTGTCCATAAAGAATAATACAAATCCCACTTAAAAGATGATCTGGGTCTCATCTTCTCTGATCTGAGGACTTTATAAAAGGCCCACATATGTCAGACCCCAGAAGCAGGATGAGTTTGACACGTATGTAGCTCTGGATGGTTGCCCATTCTTGGAAAGGAATCTTGGCCAAATGTCCTGGGATTTTCTTCATTTACTCCATGGGGCATGGGGCACTGTAGGGTGGGAAGTTAAGGAGTGTGGCCAAGATAGTGGAAAGGTCCCCCATCATGACCTCCCCCAGCCAGCAAGGTGGTGATTGGGAGAACTTTGTACAAACAGAGTTTCTGGGGGACAAAAGTGTCATGCACTTGTGGTCCAATCCACAGACAGTGAAACAGGGATCCCTAGGAGTACAGAGGACAAGATCTTTTCTAGGTTTTTTTCTGCTGTGTCCCCAGAGCCAACCCAGTACCTGGCACTAAACAGGGGCCCAAGAAGTATTCCATGAATTAACGTTTGAGTGCAGGTGAGCTGACGGTGATAGAATAATCCTGCCCTGTTTGACTGATAGAACCTTGATTTGAAGGCTCCCCAGGTAGATTGTGGGGAGAGGCTCAGCCAAAATCCTGGGTGTTTCTGTGGGCAGAATACCCTGGCTCAGGAAAAGCTGGAGAAGGGAGACTAGGGCATCACCAACCCAAAATGAAGACACACTTCCCACTTTTTTTCCTTTCTTAAGGGAGACTGTCAGAATCCAGAAACATCTGGGGAAGGAGAGGAGGAGGGGTTCACATTGTACATTATGACCCCTTCCCTGGAGCTGGACTCATACTCCCAGAGGGTGTCTTCTGGGCAGCAGCAAGTGTGTGTTGGTAGGCATGTGGGCTCAAAGGGTGTCTTAGAAACTAAACATCAAAGTGTTTCTCCAAATTATCATGGGCACCTAGGAAGGGTTTTGAGTTTGAGAAGGGAACCACTGAAAGGGAGGCTCTGAGGCATTCATCAGTATCCAGCTTTCCTTCATTTTGGCAACTCAAACTCCAGTTATCCTTCCTTTCATAGAGTTTCACTCATGAGAATAAGGGTAGCCATGCCCTTCACCCTATTTCCAAATCCCTCAGAGTGTACAGGGAGAGAAGCACCTCCTCTCAGGGAAATACATCCTATCAAATCCTGATGGAAGCCTTGTCTCCCCTCTCCAGCCTCTGGCTTGTCAAATGTGCTGAGGGATTGAAGCAAAGTGGACACTGAAGGCTTCTCACCAAGATTTCAGCAATGTGCGGGCAGAGCTAAGCCAGGTGTGAGCACTCAAGGCAGCGTGTCTGCTTGCAATGCCCACAGATGGGTGCCTGCACATTTATACACACACACACACACACACACACACACACACACACACACACACTGCTTAACCTTTACTCCACAGGGTCCTTTCATGTTTGTGACTGTCTGAGTGGGGGATGAGAGGAGCTACTTGAGCTTTTTTTTAGTTATACATTAAATAATTCTGTTTATTTTCCTGTTGTTACAACAGTAACATAATCAGGGCCACCTGCGGTGTGTCTGACTCTTGATTTCGGCTCAGGTCATGATCTCATGGGATCTCACTGCTCATGATTTCGAGCCCCATGACTGGCTCTGCGTTGACAGTGGGGAGCCTGCATGGGATCCTCTTTTTCCATCTCTCTCTGTCCACACCACTCATGCACTTGCTCATGCTCTCTCGCTCTCTTTCAAAAATAGACATAAAAAAACAACAGTAACTTAGTTATTGCAGAAAAATGAAATAATAGACAAGAGAAAACTTCACTACCATCTTTCTTTCTTTTTTTTGGTTCAGGGATATATTTTATTTTACCATCTTTCTAGAGAAACTGCTCTTACTAATACCAAGCTCTATAAGCTTCCAGACATTTTTCAATGCTTAACTTTTTCTTATGATGATGATACTTAGATAATATGTAGATGTAGATATACACAGATATGGATATAGATGTAGACAAATAATATATAAACATATATATTTTTAACATTTAAAAAGTGAGATAATGTCCTTATAATATGTGTTTTATTTATTTAACATACAAAGAAAATATTTTCAGACCAGCAATCTATGTCCACAAAAATGATACTAAATGATTAAAGAATATACTTCTGGAACATTGGCATAGTTAACCAATTCCCTATTGTTGGACAGTTAGGGTGTATTCAATTCCATAAAATTAATTTAATTAAGGCCGAATTTTAACAGCAAGTCCTTTTATTCTGTGTTTGTGCATCCTAAACCTGGCTGTTAAAAAAACAGATTTCCATCAACTCTGCAGGAGGGAAAGCTAAATGTTCTTTTCTTTCCCTCTGTAGAAAATGGTTTCATGAAATTTTTGCTATATGAGGAAGTGATTGAAAAGAATGTAGGGCAGAAAAACCATTTTGTCAAGAAACTAATTAATGAAAATATTATTAGTTTCCAGATTTTAAGATATTTGTTGCAGATGTCAGCTTTGTAAAACATTTATTGTGTTGTGAAGTATTTTGACATTCAAAATAAATGCATTTTTGTACTTAATTCTGTGTTTTGATTTTTGCATTTTCCCCCACAATTGTGCAAGTTTATGCTTGTCAAAACTTGGATGCATACATGATAACCCCTATATTTCCCAAGTACAGTGCCTGCCAAAGAGAAATTTCCTCAGTTAATGTTTATTGACCAGAACTGGTGACATCAGACTTGGATAGAACACACACAGCCCCACCAGAGGCACAGAGATAAAAGAGACAATCTTATGTGTGTGTTCCCTGGATGCTTAAGGTGCTATTATTCCTCAATAATAGCCTGCCTGCTATTTTCTGGAGTTTCCACTTTTCCTGTCTTCCCAATAACACTACCATTTTGCTTCACTTGTTTTCCCTACCTACCTCTCTCTCTCCCTCTCTCTCTGTCTTCTCTCTTTCCCCTCTCTTATTTGCCTCATTCTCTCATTTTCCTTCCAAATCTGGAAAGGGATCTTCATAAGAGCCTGTTGAATATGACAGATGAGAAAATGAAGGTTCAGTGGCCAAGCTGGCACCCCTTTCTGATTCCCTGCCAGAGCACTCATCCAGGGAGCCTGTGTCAGGCTCCGTCAGCCGATGTCCTCCCTCTGGTCTGAGGGGTCTTGTAAAAGCAGACCCAATGTGTGCTCAGAAAACTAAATCCCCACAGGTTGTATGTGATGACCCCTCTCCTGCCTTTCTGAGCCCTCTCCTCTCTTACTAGTCATCAGGAATTGCTGTGCAGGACCACAGGGAGGAGAGTGGGCTACAAGGAGAATTTGGCAACTGGTAAATCTGTCTTCGAGGATCTCACAGGCAACAGCGTGGGCGCTGTCCACCTGGCCAGCCTCCCACCAGCACAGGCTTCCGGGATGCTTGTTCAGCCCACATCTAAGGGCAAGAGCCAATGCCTCACCCTCTGCCAGTGCAAACTTGTACCCATTCTGGAAGAAGGCAAGAAGGGGGAGGAGTAAGACCAGAGGAAAATAGAGAGAAGGAGGTCCTGCAAAAAATCCTACCTCCTCCACAAAGCTTCCCCTGCCTCTTCAAGTCCCTGGCTTCATTCCCTCCTTAAGGTTTCCAGAACATTCTCAGACCACCCATCAGCATTACCTAGCATGCACATCCTTGTTACCCTTTGATAGGAATGAAATTTGTCTCAACTACACAGAGCCGTTCTACATGCAGACGTGATGCATTATTTATTTCTGTGACCCCACACCTCGTCCAGTGACAGGTGGTTAAGAACCACTTGCCAGCTGGGTCGTTACTTGTGACAATGCTAAGATTACACCTCCAGGCTATGCTTAAAACAGACCCAATTTCACCTAGAATTCTGAGTCTCAGATAGTATACAGAGTGGTTGATATTCCCAAAGGGAAGGGAATCCAATTTTTTCCTGTCATCACTGACCAAGGGAAGTGATGTAGGTCATATGTTGACTTATAGGGACAGAAAAAAAGAGGAAATGAAGGAGATTGAGTGTACAGAAAATCATTTCACCATCTCTCAGATCCAAGAACTTCCCTAATCAACTCCCACGACCTTGCTTCCCTCTCCAGGATGTTCCTAGCCAAAAAGTTGTGAGAAGCTCCACCAGCTGACAATGAAACTGACATCAAAGAAGCCATTCTTGTCCAGGAATCACTGCCCACACTTTTTGAAGTGTGTGAGGAATACTGCATGTGTCTTCTGCATCTGTGGAGTCCTATTCCTGAGAAGGGAAAACACTCCTTCTGGAAGCAGAACCATCTAGTGCAGCCAATCTCCCACAGGTGTTGAGAGAAAACTGCTGGTGCATGGAGAGACATTCATGGTTTTCAGGAAGGTTACTCCCTTTCAATTCTCCTTCTTCCCTACAAGGAGAATGTTTCAGTCAGGTGCTAGGATTTCCTTAACTCTTCTCAAAACCTTAGCTCCCATTTTAACCCCAAATAAATAGTTCTTGGAGTGACAGCCTTCAATAAATCAAATATCCAGCTAGTTTTCATTAACACTGTTTTCCATTAATTACATTTGCCCTTTAGTCCCCAGTCTTTAGAGCAAATAGTGTTGCTTTTTCATTGGCATTAGTGATGTAGTTTCCTCTTAAAGTAACTACACTTAAGTAAAAAATGGGCCTGGCTAAAGAAAAAGGATTAAGTAACAGCACAGGTGTTTGCAGATATGGCAAAATGATGAAAGCTATACACTCACAACCAAGGGCTGGGAAACACTGGAACTGAGAAAAATAGAAAGAAGTTAGAAGTGCCCCATTCCCATCCTTGTCCTGGCACTTTCCAGCATGTGGCTTTGGACAAGCCACTGTACCTCTTTCTCTGACTGTTTTCTCATATGTAACATGAGGAGAGTCGTTAGACCAAAGGCTTTTAAAGTATATTTCAATTCTGAAATTCTATGATGCTTAATTATTTTGTGTGTGAGGGGTTGGGGAAGAAGAGCATGGAAAGAATAGAACAGTAAAAGGAGGTGGGATTCTTCTGCTTGTTGTCTTTGAAGCTAGTATAGGTAAGCTCTCTCTTTGATTTCACTATGGCATGAGACCTAAGAGCAATGCCAATCTGTTAGCAATTCTGTCTGTTACCCTCCCTCGCCCACCCACTGAACCTTAGAACCAGGGCAAGGGGCAGCTCCCAGCTTCCTCAGAGATGGCAGCTTCTTAGTTCTGAAGACGAATAGCCAGAAAAGAAAAATGAAGAATCCATACCCCGTCTGCCTGGTTGGAAGGCCCCTCGCTAATCTCTTCATCTTGAAATCTGAAGCCCTGGGAATGGTCTCTTCATGAATAGCCTAATAGAAGGAGAAGTCCTTGGGGGATTCCTATCAGCCCCTGCTTTTCTTCCCATTGTGACAGGTGAAATGAGAAGCTTGAGTATAAAGCAGTTAGTCCCCTTTCCAGAAGCCTGGTTGGAGCTATGGATGGGACAGGGAAGCAAGGGCAAGCCCTCTGTTCCAGGGCCTGGGGAAGGGAGAAGCCTGGCTCCATTCCCCCATTAGCATTAGAAACCTTTTTGAAAAGAGACAGAAGAGATTTGATCTTAGATGGATTTTTATAATAGTCCTTGAAACAAATTGAGAAAATGTCTGAATCTGAGCAGCTTGGAAGTAAAATAAGCTGTAACATGGCTCCAGGCAAATGGAGAAAGGGAAGACAAGATAGTGCTTCAAAGGGAAACAGCCGCTAAACTGAGAAGAGTCTGGGAGAACATGGCTGGCATGCAAGTCCCAAGCCGTGGCTTAGAACCTGAGGACCGTTCCTTGGACAATACCAGATATGTTTACATGTGTGATGTATTTGAACAGAGAAGCTCTGGAATAAAGAGGCTGAATGACCTAGCTCAGAAAGGAATGTCCCAATTCACCTCCAACTGAGCTTTGGCCTGAGATCTTCTCTCTTCAACCAATCACTATTCATTCTTCTGGCATCACCTCAGAATTTTTACCTGTAGATTCTAAATTGGAGTTTTTAATTGTTTTTGTCTATCCTCTGTATCAGGGCAGCCAGCTGAAGTTCTCATGGGGGAGTACACTGTGTTTGTAGATGAAGAGCAGTAAGAACTGCCATGAGATGGGAAGTCCAGACCCCATCCCAAGATGGCAGCCAAGGCTTGCTCCCCATGCTGGCTGTAGGGGAGCGAGTTCAGAGTCCTTAATTGTTAGGATTCTATCCCCCATTGTAACATGTTGTGGGTGTGAGGGATTTCCCAACAAGTGGTTCTCTAACACCAACTATATGTCCTGCAATTCAACTTGATTCTGACCATATCTACCCTAAGATAATATCAGATTCCATGGGTTGAGGGCTCGGCTCAGGCCCACCAGACTGCCCCAGCCCCTCCATTTCAGTACCAATCAGTAGTCCAGGTTGTCACTTTATCTTCTAACCCACTGGCTATAAATCAGTAATTCCCACGACTCACTCTTTGGGTTTGATCAATTTGCTAGAACTCACAGAACTCAGAGAAACATTTTACTTACTAGTTGGCTGGTTTATTATAAAAGGATGTAACTCAGGAACAGCCAGATGGATGAGCTGCATAGGACAAGGTAATTACCCTTAGGTAATTCTAGAAGTCATCTCATTCACACATATCAAAAGACACCTTCATCACTCTCCTTATTTAGGAATTCCCAAGAATTTTAGGAGCTTATGCTAGAAACAGGAACTAAAACCAGATATATATTTCTCATTACAAATCATAATATCACAGTAATAAATCTGGATTTTTCAAGGGAATCAGAAATTCCAGAATTTATTTTGAAAATTATCGAATTAAAGAAATAAAATAAAGTTAGTTAACATACACTGTAGTCTTTGTTTTAGGAGTACAACCTAGTGATTCATCTCTTACATATGACACCCAGTGCCCTCCTTAATGCCCATCACCCAGTTAGCCCATCACCCCATCTACCTTCCCTTCATCAATGCTCAGTTTGCTTTCTGTATTTAAGAGTCTTTTATGGTTTGCCTCCCTCTGATTTTTTTTTCAATTTAAATTTTAGCTAGTTAACATAAAATGCAATATTAGTTTCAGGAGTAGAAGTCAGTGATTCATCACTTATATACAACACCCAGCGCTCATCAAGAGTGCCCTCCTTAGTACCCATCACCCATCTAACCCATTTCCCATCATTAACCCAGTTAGTTTTCTATTGTTAAGAGTCTCTTGTGGCTTATTTCCCTCTTTTCTCTTCCCCCACTTCCCATATGTTAATCTGTTTTGTTTCTTAAATTCCACATATGAGTGAAATCATATGGTATTTGTCTTTCTCTAATTGACTTATTTTGCTTGAATTAATACATTCTACCTTCATATACGTCATTGCAAATGGCAAACTTTTATTCCTTTCTGATGGCTGACTAATATTCCACTGTATATTTGGGCTCTCTCCATAGTTTGTCTGTTATTGGTAATGCTCCTATAAACATTGGGGTTGCATGTACCTCTTCAAATCTTTATTTTTGTACCTTTTGGGTATATACCTAATAGTGTAACTCGTGTATCATAGGGTAGTTCTATTTTTAGTTTCACCTCCATACTGTTCTCCAGGGTGGCTGCACCAGTTTGCATTCCCACCAATAATATAAGAGGTTTCCCCTTTCTCTGCATCTTGTTATTGCCTGAGTTGTTAATTTTAGCCATTCTGACAGGTGTGAGGTGGTGTCTCATTTTGGCTTTGATTTGTATTTCTCTGATGATGAGTGATGTTGAGCATCTTTTCATGTGTCTGTTAGTCATCTGGCTGCCTTCTTTGGAAAAGTGTCTATTTATGTCTTCTGTTCATTTCTTAACTAGGTTATTTATTTTGGGGGTGTTGAGTTTGAGAAGTTTTTTATTTTTTCAAAAAAATGTTTAATGTTTGTTTATTTTTGAGAGAGAGAGAGAGAGAGAGAGACAGAGAGAGACAGAGTGTGAGCAGGGGAGTGGTAGAGAGAGAGGGAAACACAGAATCTGAAGCAAGCTCCAGGCTCTGAGCTGTCAGCACAGAGCCCAATGTGGGGCTCGAACTCATGATCCGCGAGATCATGACCTGAGCTGAAGTTGGACGCTTAACCAACTGAGCCACCCAGGTGCCCGAGAAGTTCTTTATAGATTTTGAATGCCAACCCTTTATCAGATATGTCATTTGCAAACATCTTCTCCCATTCCATAGACTACCTTTTAGTTCTTTTAGTTTTTTTCATTGTTTCCTTCTCTATGCAGAAGGTTTTTATCTTGATGAGGAGGTCCCAATAGTTCATGTTTGCTTTTTTCCCCTTGCCTTCAGTGACATATTTACTAAGAAGTTGCTGCAGCTGAGATCAAAGAGGTTCCAGCCTGTGTTCTCCTCTATGATTTTGATGGCTGTTTGTCTCACATTTATGTCTTTCATTCATTTTTATCTTATTGTTGTGTATGGTGTAGAAAATGGTCCAGTTTCATTCTTCTGCAGGTCACCATTCTGCATTTTCCCAACACCGTTTGTTAAAAAGACTGTCTTTTTTTCCAATATATATTCTTTTACTGCTTTGTCAAAGATTAGTTAACCATATGGTTGTAGGTCCATTTCTGGGTTTTCTACTCTGTTCCATTGATCTATGTGTCTGTTTTTGTGCCAGTAACATACTGTCTTGGATGGCAGATTGGCTTTTAAAAGGTCACATTCTTGGGATAGCTTGAAACTATAATTAAGGCTTAGTTTGTTGTTGTGGGGATACAAATGACTCCAGTTAGGGCTTGTTTTTTTCTTTTTTAACACACCCCATATGATCCATCTTTCATCCCATTTTTTTCTTCATCAGCCCTCTCTAGATTAGCTTGTGTCCATCCTCTGAATCCCTGCCCTCACCCCAACCTTTGCCTCCCCACTCTGGAAATAGGGATTGGGACTTACTGAAGTTAAGACAATAGTAAGTCATAGAAAAGTTCTTTGGAATCTTCACTTAGCACCATCTTCTCTCATTTTCTACTTTCTAAGAACAGAGAGATGTTTCACTCCTTTCTGCACACCTCAAGGTGTCAGTAATTGTGTTCTACCAACAACCTCTTAATGATTATTCCTTGACAACACAGTGCCATGACCAGGGCTGAGTCATATAAAGAATATGTTTATAATGGAATGAAAAATGGATATGGAAATTTAAAGGCATTCTGGCTGTATGAACAAATATCTAGAGTGGGAATGGGCTGAAGAATGAGGACTTGTCCTGCTTCTCTAGAGAGCAAGGTATGGTGGGGGAGACAGGGAGGAGTAGTAGTGGGCAGTAGATTAGATTGGCATTTGGGAATGGGATGTGATGGGCTTTGACAAATCTCCTGAGGCACTGGGCCATTCTGCTCTAGGCTTCTCAAACTTTTACCATGTTCACTAATGACAGAGGCAATGAATATGTTTCTTGGGGGCCTAGAAATCTGATCCAAGGTGGTGTACTTCAAGTTTGAAATCTCCCTGAAGCTTCATGTTTTATTGTTAGAATGTTTGATACTTTTGTGTTCTACTCCATAGGCTTTTAAAACATAAAATAATAACATTTTCCTCGATTTTTGAGTGCTGTTAGGAAGATATTCCATTGGCCTGGTGACTTTGCTTTGTCCCTGGAACTTAATCATGTGTCCCTTTAGCCTATATGCTAAACCTGTTTAACATGACCCTGTTTAAGAAGGGTCACTGTGGGCCATGAGCAAGAGAATGTTGTGGTCAGAGCAAGGGCACCATGAGGACTTGTGAGTGTCAGGCAGAAGGGAAGCCACTGGGTTATGTAGGTGACAAGTGACACTGGTCTGGACCAGAGTGGAAACAATGAAAGTGAAAAGCAGCAACAGACTCCAGGTAATACTGCCAGGTGGAGCTTATACATTCACGGTCCAGACTTACTGACTGGGAGGGCATTAGTCAATGCCCTTTAAAACAGCTCTGAGTGTATTTTTGCCAACCAGAGAATGTGCTGGATTGCAGCATTAAACAATCTGATGAATAAATGACAAAATGCAGCTTCTCAGGCCTGCTTTGATTTAAGGCTGGCAACTTCTCAGTTCAAAAAAAAAAAAAAAAAAAAAAAAGGAAAGAGACACTCCTCAGTTACCATAGGCTTAAGCCAGACTTCCAACATCAGCTTGTAAAAGTCTGCTTGGATGGGGAAGTTGCTTTGACTAAACAATATTTTGATGAGTTAGATGCATGTGAATCAGAACCGTGTGTGGCCAGCTCTTCTCGAATGGAGATGGCACCCTGGGGGTTAGGTGGGGGTGCGATGGAGGTAGTGGGAGTGAAGAAGGATGCTGATGGAAAGCATTTGAGGTTCTGCCTAAAAAAACAAAGATGTGTGCAAAAGTAGAAACAGTTGCTCCAGACCTGCTTTCCCCAATCCCAAAGTTGCCCTGAGCTATGCCTGGTCCTAATCTGATAGATATAATGAAGCCAAACTTCCCAAGTGCTCTGTTTGGCACTCCATACCAAGCTAGAGACACTCTCAGCTTAAGCATCTAATCCTTTGCCCCTGTGTTTGTGGGTTTCTACACAAGCACCAAACAAGGCTTGGGGCTCTCTGTGAATGGATGCAAGGAAGGGTTTGGATAACCCAAAATTCCCATGTCACCCCACATCATCTATATTTGAAAAAGCATTAAGAAATTATTTCAAAAGCTGTTTACTCTCTTAACAAAGAGTTGCTTTGCACTCATGGGTGTGTATTTGCACCCTGGGGGTGTGTGGGGCGCCTGGGCAAGCGGGTACAAGGTATTGTTGCAGTCTGGAGAGGGAAACAGTTATAGAAGGGAGGTAGGGAAGAAATGATATCATTACTAGCTTTTTTGGGTGTGCTTTTGATGTTTAGGAGGAGGAGAGCTGAAGAGTTGAATGGACCCCTGGGTTGAGGCCTGGACAGCTCATCACCAGAGACGGATTGCACACTGTTAATGAAAGAATCCACTTAATTAAAAAGCAATGTCTGACAGTTCCCTATCAGCACAATTCTCTTTTAAGTCACCTGCACTACATCTTATGCATCATCTCAGCTTTTCAAGAAAGTACTTAGAGGATAGCCTGAGCGTGGTAA
This sequence comes from Cryptoprocta ferox, assembly GCA_028646485.1. Lineage (NCBI taxonomy): Eukaryota > Metazoa > Chordata > Mammalia > Carnivora > Eupleridae > Cryptoprocta > Cryptoprocta ferox. The sequence goes on from CM053571.1 coordinate 94,911,934, forward strand.
GCACTGTGTGTGTGGTTGTTATCATGATTATTATTGACATTTTTTAGAATGTCAACATATCTGTATTGACCAGCCTGCTCTGCACCAGGCCTCATGAAAAGCACTAAAGGTGCAGAGAGAAATGACACGGTCTGGGTCTTTAAGGAGTTTATGTTCCTAGGTCTCAATAACGTATCTTCCTCATCATATTTTGTGGTTCTGTTTTCTCCATGCCACACCCCAAACCCCAGCTATGCTCACATCCACAAGTGAAGGCTCAGGGAGTCTATAAGGAAGTACAGTGGCAAGGTTTAAGGGGGGCAATACAGCAGAACTCCCACTGATCTGGGGTTGCCACATGAAACATGGGACACTCTGTTAAATTTGAATTTCAGACAAATGTAACTGAGTATCTTGGTGTTTCTTTCTGTTTCTCTTGCCAAATCTGGCAGTCCTAACAAGCACAGCATGAGGCTGGCCACCAAGAACAATGGAATCTACCTTCCAGATCCCCATCTCCTTTTTCTGGGCATTTTCCTCCTTCATTGGACTCTTAAAATTGTTCTCTCCTCCAATACTACTCTTAAAAACATTTAGAGTTTACCTTAATGTAAATTTAATTCTCCCAGGGATACTTAATTATAAACCATAGCTTCATTATGGAGGAAAGTCTATGCCACAGTTTAAAAGAATACTGAGCTCTAGTTGAGGGATGGAAGTGTGATTTCAGGCAGAAAGTCTTCCTTAGGCCATTGGAATCACACAGCATTAACTATAGACTCCTGAGCCCACAAGTGAGGCCAGTGTTGCTCCCACCTGTCTCATCCCTCTCTTTTGGCCACTTGCTTCCCTTTGGAAAGGGAAGACATTTCTGAATTCTCACTGCAAATTCTTTCCCTCACTTAGTCTGTGCCTTGGGTACCTTTTTCCAGCTGCTGTGACTTTTCAGAGCTCCATATTGACAGAAGCCTGATGCCATCCCCTAACTCCTCTGTACCCTCAACCAGGAAGTGCTTCAGTGGTCCAGGAGAAGAGCACATATCTTTTCCTTCCCTGGCTCAGACCAGAGGCTATCTCTTTTTCTCTCCATTCTTATTCTTGTAATGTACCTTGGCTGGTCAATAGCTTTTAAAGAGCTCCTTCATTTGGCAGACACCTCATCTGTCTGCCTTTTGTGAAGTGCTTGTTAATGATGTGTGCAAAACCTACATTCATCACAGAAGACAGGTAATCTTACATTGATTCATTTCCTTTTTCTGGGACATGTCTGGACTCCCCCTGCTTCAGTGCACCACAGTAGGAAAGGTAATACCAACTGAACTTTTATCCGGCACCTTTTATCCTTGAAGCTTGAATTCACTTTTATCCATTATCCTATACATACACTTCCCAGTTAAGAGGTAAAGATAATTTTTCACTGGTTTACTCCCCTTTCTTTCTTCCTTATTCTTTTCTGACAAATGTTCACTGACCCAAAGTGACTCCTTTGGGGGTTTGGCCTCTGGTTTCTGGCATCTGGTCCTGTCTTCATGTTTTATCCCTTCCCAGAGCTTGTCTTTGTCAACCAAATCCCACTATTCTTGAATTAAAATGTCTGAGTTTACTCAGAAAGCACTTTATTTCCTCCTAGTGATGACCCAGTATTTCCTATGGAAAAAAAAAAATGAAGATCTGGGTTCTGAAACTTGCATGATATCTGTCCTTAGACTTTTTCAGTGGCCCTGGTACCTAAAAGTACAGAATATATTAGACTTGAAATATCTTGGGAATAGAAAGGATGTCTTCTCCATTCCTTTATCCCCATAGCACTAGCTAAGTACCTGGCACATAGCAGGTGTTCAAAAGTGATTGAAGCATGAATTAATAATGCTCCAAATTTAGATGCTATGCTCTCAGTGTTAGTGTGGTCTACCAAGAACTAACATCAGTAAGGACCATTAAAGTCTTATCACTTTGTAGAGTAGCTGAAACATGGTTAATGGTCCTCAAGAACTGGTCAGAATTCTAATATCATATTGTGTTAAGATTTGGGAGTGGCATGTTGGATCTGTGGAGCTTTAAGAGTGAAATTAAGAAGAATTAGTAAAATGAATGGCCTTATTATCCTTAGACTAAAGAAACCAAGGGATAATCTAGAAATATAGTAATAGAGATTTAGGAAAATCCAAGGTCATCAGGATGATTTAGGATAAACTCAGAGAGGCAATCTGGAAAGCCATTGCAACTAGGAAGCTGAAATGTAGTTAAGAAAGATTATATTGACTTAAGAAAGGCTGGTGGACAGCTTTCAGAGAGAGGAGGAATGTGGAACTGGTAATTCAATACTAGCCAAGGGAGAAACTGGTCAGCATACAGATTCCAGGTGGATATACAGACATCTGATTTTTAACAAAGGTGCAGATTAAGTGAAGAAAAGATAGTGTGGGTTTTTTTTTTTTGTTTGTTTGTTTTAACAAATGGTGCTAGGAAAATTGGATATCCATAGCAAAAAAAAAAAAAGCTTCAATCAATACATCATCTACAAAAATTTACTCAAAATATATAGAGACTTAAGTATAAAACTTAAAAGCAAAAGACTTCCAGAAAAAGATTTAAGAGAAAACCTTTCTGAATTAGGCAAAAATTTCTTATATGTGACATCAAAAGCATGATTCATAAAAAGAACAAATTGATAAATTGAACTTCATCAGTGTTAAGAACCTTCTCCAAAGACTATGTTAAGAAAATGAGGAGACAAGCTAGAGAGTGGGGGAAAACAGTTGTAAATCATATTATCTTATAAAGAATTTGAGTTCCAAATATTTTAAAGTACTCTCCAAACTCAAAATCAGAAAATAAACAATCTTAATAACAAAATGGGAGAAAGATTTAAATACACACTCCACTCAAGAAGATATATAGATGGAATGTAAGCATCTGAAAAGATGTCCAATGTTGTTCATCATCAGGAAAATGTAAATCAAATTGAAACCACAATGATATTCGCTATACATCTACTAGAAGGGCAAAATTAAAAAAGAGTGACCACACCAAATGTTAACAAATATGTGGAAAAAGTAATACATGGAAAATGGGAATGTAAAATAGCATAACCATTTTGCAAAATCTTTTAGGAGTTTCTTAAAAGTTAAACGTGCACTACCATATGGTCCACCCATTCCACATTTATTTACTCAAGAGAAAAGGAAAGCATATATCCATACAAAGACTTGTACCCAAGGAGCAGCTTTATTTATAATTGCTCCCAAACTGGAAACCACCTAAATGCCAATCAACAGGTGAACTGATAAATTAAACTATGGTATATCTATACAGTGGAACTCTATGCTGCAATAAAAAGGAAAGAACTAGTACAATGAACAACTTAAATGAATTTCAAAATAATTTTGCTGAGTGAAATAAGCAAGACAAAAAAGAGCATACAGTGTGATTATGCATTCAGTACAGTACAAACAAATCTTTAGTGGTAAAAAAAATCAGTGATTGTCTGGGAATGGGGTGAGAGTGATTATAAAGAAGCATGAAAAAGATTTGGGGGGTAATAGATCTGCTTTTTATCTTGATTGTGTTGACAGTTTCATGGGCATAACACATGTAAAAATGTATAAAATTGTTTTCTTTAAATATGAAATTTACTGTATGCCAATTATGCCTCAATAAAACTGTTAAGAGTACATATGTCCAAATTCTAGCAATTTCTATCTCTGTGTTTTTACTACAGAGATCAAAGAGAGCACTGAAACTCCCAGAAATGCACACTGCTTCACAGTCCGCTTTGAAATGCCTCTTTTTTTTTTTTCCTTCATGGTGGACTAGAGGAAGAACAGAAGATGGAATTATATTTTATAGACAACTTTGGCTTTTGGAGAAATTTGAACAATTTCTTGGCTGTATAAAATTTGTGCAAAATTTCCCACAAATACAAGAAATTCCTACAAATTAAACACATACACCAACACACAAACACTCACACATGCTCAACTCATAATCACAAAAGACAGTCCAATAGGACAAAAACAATGAGCAAGAGATCTGAATAAGTGATCCAAAGAAGCAGTAGCATGCATTGGTGCTAACAAGTATAAATTAAAAACACTTTGATATAACCATTTCATACCCATTACATTGAAGATAAAAGTTTCAGTCAGGTAGCACCAAATGGTGGCTAAGATGTAGGACAATTAGAAGTCAGATACTTTCTGGGTGCATATTGAGACAACTAACTTAAGAAACGGTTTGGCAAAGCTGAAGATTCTCATACCCTCCACATAGAAAGTCTACTTCTTGGTGCAAAGCCTAAGGCAATGCTGGTACATGTGCATAAGAAAACATTTACAGTATCATAATAGTAAAAAATGGAACAATCTAAATGCCTTTTACCTTTTATGATGCATAAATAAATTATGGCATATTTGTGTAAAAAAATTCTACACAGCAACAAAAATGAATGAGCAAAAGTCACAGATTTGAAAGACTCTTAGGGGCATCTGGGTGGCTCAGTTGGTTGAGTGTCCGACTTTGGCTTAGGTCATGATCCCACAGTTTGTGGGTTTGAGCCCCATGTTGGGCTCACTGCTATCAGCACAGAGCCCACTTCAGATCCTCTGTCTCCCTCTCTCTCTCTGCCCCTATCCCACTTGTGCTCTCTCTCTTTCTCTCAAAATAAATAAACATTTAAAAAATGAAAGATTCTTAAAAAAATTAATGTTCAGGAAAAAACAAATTATAGCATAATTCACAGAGTGGACAGTCATTTAAACATGTTCTATGTGCTTTACACTTTCTAGTAAAGTCAGAATACCATGCATGGGGATTATAAACTCCGAATTCAACATAAGAGCATCATGGGTGGTTTCAACCACACTGATGATGTTTTATTTATTAATTTCAATTATGGATACTTGTATTATGCTTTATAGTTCTTGTATATTAAAAATATTTCACAATCATTTTATTCAAGATAATTACTCTAAGCTGTTTGGTTTTTATTGCTTCCTTTGTCATCCCATAAAATGAGTCTCTGTCCACTTTGCCAAACACAGAGCAGCTCAGGTTTGATTGTTACTCATGCCTATGATTATATCATCACATCTGCAGCTGCTCTGCTCCTGGCCTTTCACTCAACCACAGTCCATGTCTGGGAGGAGAGGCCAGCAGAGGATTCATAAACTGAGCTACTGTGCTCTCCCCTTGACACAGAATATTGCTTCCTCCATTCTTCTATGACCTGAACCTTCCATCATAGATGACCAGTGCTCTCTCCTCTAAGGTTTGTTTACACCCTGGCTGCTGTCTGATTTCAAGACTTTTTGGTGTAAGCTGAGGACCTGGAAAGATGCCGGGATTAGGATGCTTATGGCACAGTGAAGCCGTGATGCAGGAAAGTTGGGATGTGTGTACACTTTGTGTATTTGTTTTATAAGTTTGTGTTGTTCCTCCACTTTTCAACATACTTTCATTTAAAGAATTGCACGTGAAAGCTCAAGTCTCTGTGTGAGAATGTCTCCAAATACCTATGATTCAAAGTTATTCTTTTAACACCTGATAATCTCAAGTGTTGGCAAACGTGGAGATTCATATAATTTTATAAATTGTGTTGGGCATATGAATTGTTTCATTACCCTTTGGAGGGTAATGTCTTGATTTCTGGTAAAGGTATAAATATAAATACCTCTCAACTCATCAAGTCTACTTCCAGGAGGATTCTAGCAAATGTGAACATGAAATATATACAAGAACATTAATTTCTGCATTACTAGTGATAGTGACAAATTGAAAACAGCCCAATTATCTAGTCAACACTTGAATCCATAAAGAAATTGTGGCATATTCTCATAATGGAAAATAATAAAACACTGAAGTAGATGGCCACAACTATATATTTGGGATAAATAAATTTCCAAATGGTAATGTTATATAAAAAATAAGGTATGGAAAGATGTGTGCTATGGAGCACCACTTGTGGAAGGTTCCAAGTTATAAAAACCAATATTATATGTCACTTATGGATACCTACACATGGAGAAATAAAAACAAATATGGCTGGAAACATCAAATTCAGATGCTTTTTGTGGGGTAAGAAGAAGATCAGGGAAGAGTTCATCCAGGGACCTCAAATTGATCTGTGATGTTTGTTGTTGTTGTTGTTATTGTTTTAAAGCAATGCCTTAATTCAGTAATCATCTCTAAAACTGGATATTTTCCAAATTCAGAGTCAACTTTTTTTTGGTAAGAGAACTTCCTAGGCTGTGCCAAATATTTCCACTGTACCATATCTGGAGACACAGCATGTGTTAGTGATGTTAAAGGTGATGGAAATAACACAGATGGCAAAGCTTACCTTCTATGGCAAAGCTTACCACCGACCTTTCACTGGGAAGCTCCATTCACTGATGCTCATTGCCTGGATGGGTGATTTCATCTGAGGTTATACAATGGTGCTTTTCTAATTCTGTCATTTTCTTTTCACTTTATTAGTCTAAATTATTCTGTAAAAAAAAGAAAAAAAAAGGATCTTTCTTCATCTGCAAGAGCTATTTAGCTATACTGAAATGTAGTTCACACAAGAACCACATTTAATTACTTCCTTTTCACTACTAATTTTTAGAATTAAGAGTTGTTTTTCTTTGTTTAAAAAAATCTGAAAATTGGGGTGCCTGGGTGGCTCAGTCGGTTAGGCATCCAACTTTGGCTGTGGTCATGGTCTCACGGTCCGTGAGTTCAAGCCCCACATTGGCTCGCACTGACAGTGCAGAGCCTGCTTGGGATTCTCTCTCCTCCTGTCTGCCCTTCCCCCACTTGCGTGCTCTTTCTTTCTCTCTCTCTCTCTCTCAAAATAAATAAATAAACTTTAAAAAAATCTTAAAAGAAGGATAAATGTTAAGATTTCAAAAAGCTGAGTGGTGAGTATCCGAGTGTTTATGCTATTCTCTAAACCTTTCTAAACTTTGAAATATTTTTATGTTGAAATTTTTAATTGAACAGGAAAAAAAGTCTATTTTTGTAAAGTTCAAACTATACTTGAAGTATTCTTACGACATTAAGAAGCTTGGCCTAAACTCTTGAGAGTAGATGTTATATAAAATTTTAGAGACGTAATAACATTTGTTTAAAAGATAGGAAGGAGGGGAAAAAGAAGAAATAAGCTAACAATTGAAACCAATGGAGTGAGGAACAAAACAGCCACTCAAGATCCCAGAGGGAAGTGAAAGCCGTGCACAGCCCAGGCAGTTTTGCTGAGGTCTGACTGCCTTTTTCAAATGAGAAAATATGAGTAAGCCAAGCAAACAAAGAAACAAACAAACAGAAATACTAAAACATTCTCTATAGAGGCCAGACTTAGGAGGGGAAAGCTGCCACAGCAGACAGCACACAGAGGGGGCAGGGGAGGCAAAAGAGAACTGGAAGTCGCCAGAAACTGTGCCAAGGGGAGGGTAGAAGGAAAGTGGTATTTTGACACATGCTTGGAAGGAGCATTGGCAGAAGACTTAAGACCCTAGGAATGCATCCAGGCACTTCTATTTGGGGACCTGAGAAGAAAATGCACACATAAACTGAGTTAAGCAGGACTGTGTTTGATGGAACTGGAGCCCAGGCAAGGGACCTACAGAAGAGCTAAAGAGCCGGTTTCTGGAATCAGGAAAACCAGTGTGTGAATCTGGAATTTACACTTGCCAGTTGGGTAACCCAACAGCCTGTTACTTGAGCACTTCTGGGCTTTGGTTTCTTCATTCACAAAATGGGATAAAATAATACCTCTTCCTAGGCTGTTGCAACAGGAAGTTGAAAGTGTAGTAGCTTTTGAACAAACAGAGTTTCTATCCTTACCGGTATTATTTCCATTCTTGTTATTTAGATGTGCAAATCAGTAGATACAAGTGCTGTGCTCTGTTATAAAAGCCACTTGGGTGGGACCGGCCATCGTTTGGGTTATTATCATATAATATATATAATTTTCACCAAAAGACCATCTGTAAGAATAAGAAAGAGAAAGTCTGTGTGTATATCTATGAATCTTTTTGTACACACCTAGTTTCACAGGGTGGCTCAGGATTGATTCAGAGAGCTTTCTGCTGAAAGAGGAAGGGAGGGAGGGAGGGAAGATGGAGAGAAGACCTGTGGTCAAGTGACTTCACCTCTCTGGGCCCCAATTGCCTCACCTATAGAAATCCATACACATGAGGTCCACGTTAAACAAACATTATTTCCACAGCACTTTCCTCTGTATATCTTTGTACATACCTGGCAGAATAATGGCATATCACAGTTGACTGCACCACCCACTGAATATGCCACTTAATGATCCAGAAAAAATTGAGGGAATTTGGCAGCAAGTCTGTATTTATTCCTCTGTACATCACAAATGCCTAGATCAAATGGAAGGTGATATTTCAAAGAGAACATAAAATTATTTGAAAGCTCTGAAAGCAATTATGAGTGAGAGCCAGCAACTCTCCCAAGGGACCTGGACCTCCATCCCGGGAGGTGTCCCCAGGAAGAGTGTCTGCCCTCCCTAGCCTCTGTTTATAACTCTTTCCATTGGCCTCTTTTTTCTCACTTCCTCTGAATTTTCCCATCTCCACCCTGTGTAGCTTTATGGAATATGCTGTAAGGAAGAGGCTGTCACCCTGAAGTTTACATCCATGTAAACTTGACTCTTTGGTTATTGAGACCAGAGCCCATCTCTTAACAGCTCACTATCAGAGGGCCGTTCTGCTTCCCTCTTCCTCTTTACTTCCCCCCTGCAGAGATGCAGGTCAGTGGATGCTAGAAATGCCCATCTACAACCAGGACACTCTCTCTGCTAGCCTGAGCAAGTGAGAGAAAAGATTTGGCACCCTACTCACGGGGCACTGTTCCCAAGGTCAAACCACCCTCATTCTTTTATTTTCCCTTCCTGAATGAAGAACATCAGAGAATGCCAAAAGCCACACTTTTGAGTGATTAAGCAAAGCCTAAACTTCAAGAGACTGACACACAGGAATGCATCAGGCCTTCATACACAGATTCTCTGTGATATGCATACAGAAGAAGGGGCCCTAAACTTTACCCTGTGGGGACAGGACACACACAAACAACACAGGCCAGTAATACTCATATAGAAATGTATAATCCAGAGCAGATTCATCTGGCACAGATCTGATATAGAAGTGCTGTGAGAATGCAGATTTTAGGTTGGGGGGAAAAAGAATGTTTTTGACACAGCAGTTGAAAAAAAACCCTCTGAAGATTCGCTCGTTGATGGGTCAAATCCCAGTGCCAAGTGCATAGTATTTAGCAATCAGGTGGCATATTTGCACGGTCCTGGGCAATTGCTTCTTCGGAATGAGGCCATAAAAGGAAAAGCTGACACAAAGTGGTTGAATCTGGAGGATTTGAGCCACAGACAGAAGCCCCAGTAGCAAAATAAGAACTCTATTCCTGAGGTGGGGGGAAGCAATTTTTGAAGAGATTTTCTCACAATTCTGGTTAAGGTAGAGAAAGAGTGCAGGAGAGAAGCTTATGAAAGGCAAGGGCCATAAAATATGTACTCAACTCTTCTGGCCTTAAGGCAGAATCTTAGATACAAAGGAGACATAAAGATGGACAAGCATAGGGCATAGGGGTACCTGGGTGGCTCAGTCTGTCGAGCATCTGACTTCTGCTCAGGTCATGTTCTTGCAGTTTGTGAGTTCAAACCCCACATCGGGCTCTGTGCTGACAGCTCAGAGCCTGGAGCCTGCTTCGGATTCTGTGTCTCTTTCTCTCTCTTCCCCTCCTTCACTCATTCTCTCTCTCTTTCTGTTTCTCTGTGTCTCTTTCTGTCTCTCTTTCAAAAATAAATAAACATTTAAAAAAAGAATAAGATGGACAAGCATAGGGCCTGTTCTTAAGTTATGATATAGGTATCAATTACTCAAAATGCAGTAGGAAATGATGGAAATCATGGTTAAAGAACAGATTGGCTTCTATGGGAGTCCTCAGAAGGGATTCAGTTATTCAGTTCATAAACATTTAGTGCTTGCCTATGACAAACACTGTACCAGGTCCTGGTGATACAAAGACAGATTTCTGCTCTTAGGTGGCTTCAAGTTTAATAGGTAGACAGTGTCATAGGCAAAGAAACCCAACAGAAGTTCTGGGAAGGATGGTTTGGCTTCATTAGAAGCAGGTAGGAAGAGAGAGATGAATGTCTTGAAGGCTGAGCCAGCACTTGGAGATATTTAGGGAATTACTTCTAGCCAAGAGGATTGAATGCAACTTTATAAATGGGATTAACTTCTTCTTATTGAGGATGTTTGGGGTCAGAGCAGCCTCTAAATGTGAGTTTGGTGGATGAATTTGCTTCATTTCAACCTTTCTGAAAAGCACAGAGCACATAACATTCACACCTATGATTACAGAAAAACAAGATGGACTGTGACAACAGTATCCAAAAGGTCAAGATGTCTCTAAAAGGTGTCCAGAAGTTCACTTTACAGGAGCTGTAAAATAAAAATTCTCACCATTGATACATAGGAATAAGAGTTTAAGAAATATCCAAAAATTCTGGGGTACCTGGGCAGCTTAGTCACTTGAGCGTCCAACTTCGGCTCAGGTCATGATCTTGTGGTTTGTGAGTTCAAGACCCATGCTTCAGATTCTGTGTCTCCCTCTCTCCCTGCCCTTCCCCTGCTCATACTCTGTCTCTCTCTCTTAAAACAAACATTTCAAAAAAGGAAATATCCAAAATTTCCACGTGGAATCCAAGGCAATTTCCATAATATCTGAACACTTTGAGCAATTTTTAAAGTTTAGAGAGAGGGTCATATTAATGTGTCCCCACCACAAATACAGATAGGCACATGTGCATGCATACTCACAAATGCAACATTTTAGATAAAGTAAATAAGTTTCAACCATAGTGCAAGGAAATGACTAAGGGCTTTTGAGCCAGGTACATTTGAACTCAAATCTGACTCAACAATGTAATAATTCTGTAACTTGGGCAAGCTGTGTGACTTGTCTGAATTTCAATGTCCTTATCAGTCTAGAGAATAATAATACCTATTGCATGGTTTTATCATGAATTTTAATGCCTGTTGTTACACAATTAGGAAATGTTGTAGATAAGATCCAAAACCTGTGTTTGTAAAAACTGCGCTATGATTCCCTGCAAGGAGCCCAAGGCAAGTATGTGAAGAATGGAAGTCATTCAAGAAATGGGGCTTTTGACGTCCCACACACCTCTTTCCCCTGTTTCCCCCAGCATGTTAATACCTCTCCAGCTTTCAGTATGTGTGTCTCTAAAATGTGTATGCTTCTAATTCATTTATTGCGGTCTCTGTATACCTTGGGCATATGTTGATTTCACTATTTCTCTCTCTCTCTCTCTCTCTCTCTCTCTCTCTCTCTGTGTGTGTGTGTGTGTGTGTGTGTTTCTATGTGGCAGGGTTTTTGTCTAAGTCTCTACCTGGTATATCTGTATTTGTTGCTCTATAGGTTTGATTATAACTGGATCAAAGACCCCATTGTTGTCTTTTTATTCCATCCCTGCCCCACCAGCTTCTTTCCATTCCTCCCTCCCTCTTTTGTCCCCATAGCCTTCTCTCCAAACTGGACATAGTATAAGACAGATGGAATTCAACTTTTTGTTAGATTATACAAATTATAATTTAAAAAGGAGCTGGAAAGAACATTCTCCTTTTTCTCTCTTTTGCTGTATTCATGTGCTCTTAGTTGTTTCCCTGCTCCTTGGGAATCATTGGCTACAGTTTTTAAAAATTGAAAGCTCTCCTGCCTCTGGTGAAGTGTGAGCCAAAGGATGGATTAATTAAACTGTTGTTTATGGTTTCAAAACAATTTACCCAGTAAACACTGTTCCAGGTCCCCTCCTGGTCACAAGCACACAATCTAGTAAGAAATAATTCATTTGTGGTTTTTTATTAGAACACTAGCATATACATGCCCATTCTTGGAAGAAGAGAATGCTTCATTTTTCCTTGTTTTTGAGGAAGAAAAAACATTCTCCAGTCCTGCTAGTTTATGTAACCTTTAGAAAGGAGGTGGAGATCTGCTCAATTCCATAGAAAAAGAAAAAATAACAATTATTTCTCCCATAAAGCTTGAAACCCCATATTTATAAACATAAGAAACTTAATACAGTCTGCCATTGGATAGGGAAAAGGTCTTCTCAGCATACTGTGAGAATATGTGGTATGTGGCTAGTGAAAGAAGTCTGGACAACAGAGAACATTCCAGTGCCAAAAGGAGGACAAGGGTCAAAAGGAGAAAAGTCATCCAAACTTGCCAAGTACCTTTCTGGCAAGAGAAGCCTGGATGATGATGAGAAAGGAAAACTTTTCATCCTTCCTCAACAATTGGAAAACTGATACAAAAGAAAGCCTTTTCATGGTCAGACAGAGGAAAGACAGGGTGAGAATGGGATGTGAAGGTTTATGTATTTGATTCATGAGAAAGAAAAGGTGGATACATGGATAGAAGATGTCAGTGCTCAAAATGTATTTTGTTTGTGACATTTTCTGTATTCTGCCATAATACAATATGTCATCTGTACATTGTACAGTACTTTGTATATCAGTGTTTTCTAGAAGCCCCTAATCTGGGAATCACCATCTAGTATAAACACAGAGAACCACAGACTTTCAGACCTTATCAGACAGCAAACTTTAATCTTCTATACAAAGCTCTAATATGTCCTACAACATCCACACCAGTAAGATCTCCAACTTTGACAAATGAATTGCTGAAATCCAAACATTCCTTCTATATTGCATTTGCCTGCCTTCCTGGCAAGGAAAGTTCTTCACTGAACACATTTTGTGATTTGTCCTTAGTGTACTCCAGGTGGTTCCTAAGTGGTCAGGTCATTCCCATTCCAAAATATACACACTATCTTCCAACAATCCCTTCTGGAATCTTCCCTGGCTCCCAGGCCTCCACACTCTTCCACTTTTGGCAACTGAGTCAATGTTTACCTGAAGGTTGGTGTCCACCACATCTTTTATCCTCTCTGGTTCCCCATAGTCTACCAAAGTTGTTTGACAAGCTCACTCACAAGTCTCCCGCACTGGAATCCCTTTAGACCAGGAAGGTGAGCCACATAAAAAGCATTAAGGAGCTCTGACACCTCTTCACCCAAGGCAGCTTTATTTCCTCCTGGCCTGTTCATCCCAATTAGAAGGTCATTCTCTTAGACAAGAACACCAGACCTGGAGAGGGCAAGAGAGCTCCATGTTCTCTCCATTGTCTCTTTATCTAACTAGAAACCTGAAGCACTGAGCCTTATACTTGCCTCAGCTCCAAATGTACCTTAAAAGCCGTTTGGGTTGTTTTGCATTTGTTATAATCCTTAATTTCTCAAAGTTTGACATGAGTTCATTTTGGAATAAATTACAGAGATGAAAGAGGAGAAACTCTTTTTCTGTTCTTCAAAATGGTGGATTTACCCTGTACTGAAGACTGGGAAAAGTTGAGGGGTCAGAGTAAACAGGAAGCTCATCCTAATGACTTCATATCCCTGGTCCTCCAGATCCCTGCAGAGGAAATTCCTCTTGCACTTCTAGCCATTGTCAAGAATTTCCTTGTCCCTTTTTCTTCCAACTCAGATCCCATCTGTTGGAATGACTCTGTGCCACTATTAGACTATAAGACACCAAGGACCAGAGGCCCCATTTATTCTTCACAATCCTGAGTACAAAGCCCCATGCTGAATAGACACTGTCACATGACAACAATACAACAACAAGACAACAGTGGTCTGGGCTACTCTGAACCACTAAGTAGTTGTTAAGAACATGAGCTTTGAGCATAAGTTCAAATCCTAACTATATGACCTTAGGAACATCTCTTAACACTCCTATGATTTAATTTTTACTTATGCAACTAGCCTGATAGGACTGTTGTAATGAATACATCAGATAATATATGAATGGGCAATAAATGATACCAATGATTTACATAATTTGTCATCACCAACAGTAAAGTGAAGACATGGAGGTTACCTCAAAAGGTTATTTTGAACATTGAATGAAAAAAAAGTAGGTTAAAAAGACTGTCACATTGTGGGCATTTAATAAATGTTAGCTTCTTATCTTCCTTCAGAAAATTAATCCTATTATAAATTATGCTGGTAACAATGTTATAGATCAATTGAGTAATGTGATTAAAAGAGAGTTAACCTATAAACCACAACTAAATATCAATTTGCAAATTATTGGCATATTCAAATAAAATATCCTTAACTCTAAAATTGTCTCCAACTTAATTGAATTGACTTTGATTTTTCAAGAGGCACTTTCAAGTATAAAAGGGGATATGGTGTTTTGTGGTGTGATAATATAGAGGAAAGAACAAGAAATATTTATTAGAAGACCTGAGTTTCTATTCCTATGATATCAGACAAAACACCGAACCCCCTTAGTTCCTTAGTGAGAGTCATAATTCTTGTTCAGCTTAATTATATAAGGTCTGGTATACATATCAAATGGCTGAAAACGTTTTGCAAGCTGCAAAGCGTTATGTAGAAGTTAGCTGGGGCACCTGGGTGGCTCAGTCGGTTAAGCGTCCGACTTCGGCTCAGGTCTTGATCTCGAGGTTTGTGGATTCGAGCCCCGCATCGGACTTTGTGCTGACAGCTCAGAGCCTGGAGCCTGTCTTCGGATTCTGTGTCTCCCTCTCTCTCTGACCCTCTCCTGCTCATGCTATCTCTCTCTCTCTCTCTTAAAAATAAATAAAAAACATTTTAAAATTAAAAAAAAAGAAGTTAGCTATTATTGAGGAATGTGGCTATAAATGCAATCAAAATTATTCACAGGAGGTTTAGGGAATAAGGTTAAGGCTATACATGAACCTTTAATATTATTTTGTTGATCTACCAGAGTCTTCACCTAGCCCATTTGATGAAAAGAAGCTATTTTAGGGCATGGATCAACTACCAAGTTGTTAAAAGATACTTTTTAAAAGAGAATATAATCATGATTTTCATACAAGCATAAAACAAAATACCATCAAATATTTTTATTTAACTCATTAATCAATGAGGGAGCCAGTAAGATGTCACACCAGGTCAAAAAATAATTAAAAGAAACATGTTTATATGAAGTAAAGGAAGGCTGAGATTAGTTTACAAATAGATACAAAACCTGGTTTGTCCACAGGGCAACAGCCAATTGGGTTCTAACAAACACAACCAATTTTTAATATGGAAAAAGGGTCCTTTGCATTAATATCAGTTTTATACAACTCAAAGAATTGTAAAATAGCTCAAAGACAATGAGAGGAAAAGATGATCTGGATGGGTGAGCTAGTGAAGACACCCAAAAATAATGATATATATATTTAAAAGTCATTTAAAAGCATTTTACTATTTTTCCTAATAGCCGTAAGAAACAAGATGAGAAGTCCAAACTGGAGTCTTTTATTAAGCCCCATGTCACTAAACCAAGACTTATCTTAGTTATAGTTTCAGCTTTCCCAGAAATGTCATCTTAAACCAGGCGGTCAATCAGGAATCATGTAATCAGCCCTAGATAGGTAACCGGCCTGATAGACCCTGTCATCCCCCAAAACAAAGTGACCTTGCTGTAACTAACTTAATTTTCCACCTGTAATAACATCCTTGTTCCTGCTCCCTTCTGCCTATGAAAGTTTTTCATTTTGTATAGCTCTTCAGAGCTCCTTTCTATCTGCTAGATTGAATCCTGCCCTATTCATGAACCATTGAATAAATCCAATAAGCTCTTTAAAATTTACTCAATCGAATTTTGTTTTTAAATAGAGCTAGGAAGTAGGTTAAGCCAATAGCTAATTAGTTATTAGATCAACGTTAAGTTCTTTCTGTGTGTTTAGGGAACACATTGGGATGAGGAAGAAGGAGTGTTATCACTTATGTGTTGTAAACATTAAGGCACTTAAATTTTGGTTAGGAACTATGAAAAATGAACAAGAAGTGGACAATACCATGTGCTCTTTCCTCTATTTTCAATCCATTCCCCCCACCCTAAGACTGCTCTAGTTCACCGACTCAGAGCTATTTAATGCCTTTACCTAAGGAAGCTGTTAGTAGCAATCAAACAAAGATAGCAGGCAGGTTGGATCCTGGCAATTTCCAGAGAGTATGTTTTTTGAAGCACCTCTTAAAGAATCTCTGTAAATGGCCTTGTAATTATTTGTAAGGCATTTCAAAACCATGGGAAGTCACAACAGCAGACCAGGAGCACACAGTCCCTTTGAGTAGCTCAAAGATATAGGTTTTACATGAATAAGGGAGTTAGGAGAGTGGCAGGGAGGGAATTGGGTAGCCCTTAGTTTTGAAAGTTACTTTTCAGTGATAAAAAATATCCTTATCAGCACTACCATCATCATCACTACCAGCAGCTTCAGTAGTAGCAAATTCACACACTGAAAACCTTTTTCAAAGTTTGAAGCAGCTATACAAATGGGACAATTTTGAATGCATCTGCTTTCTTCATAAAAAGTTATGTAAGAAGTAAAAGGCATCAATCAAAACATTTTAAGTGTATTTTGTTGGACCATTTCCAATTATCTTCAAACAAGTTTTCTATGTTATAATAAAGTAAATAAAATGACCATATATGTTACAAAAATGTAAATCTCTGTAGCATATTTCTATAATTGAAAACATACTTTTGCTGTTTCCACTAATTTTGCTCACTTGTTATAGGCTGTCTTATAATGGTCAATCATTAGCTCTGATCTAGATCCCAATATTTTGTCAGGAATGCAATCTCCTAAATTACAATATCGTTCAGAAGTTAAAATAAGGACTTGATTTACATTAGCACAATTTATTATAATATTTCCTTGCCAAAATGCTCTGTGTAGAAAGTGCAGAGTCCTTAAAATGAAAGAGATCCTTGATTCTTAGACTAGGAAATAGTTAAGTGATCTTTGAAGCTGAAAAATGACTTTTTCAAGATTATAGAGCACTTACCAGATTTTCTGTCCACACTGAGTTTTGTACAGGTTGTTGACTGATTGATCAATTCAGTCATATTCATTCATTCAATCAATCATTCATTCATTCATTCCAGAAAACAGTTTTTTGAGCATGAATTATGTTCCAGACCCTTCTACAAGGTGGAGATATATAGCTGAATGATACTGCCATTGCTTTCCAGAAGATAAAATCTGTTTAGAGAAACAGACCAATCATGGCATACAGGCAAGGGGAGTCTACATAGACTTTTGGCTTGAAAAAAAAATAATAGCTGAGATATAGACCTAGAAGAAATCAGGAGACAAACTAGAGAAACATGCAGGAGCATATGGACTATGTCCAACGACTAATCTAAAATTTCCAACATTCAATATTATCAGCATGGCAGCACTTGAATATAGTTTGGGAAGTCACAACAGTAGACAAAACAATGCACCATCCCCTTGAGCAACTCAAAAGCAGCAGTTTATCATTAACAGGGGAGGTAAGAGAGAGTGGCCAGGAGGGAATTAATCAATTATCAAGGAAAAAAGGAGGGTTCTGTGCATTGTGTGCTTTTTATTTAAAAAAATAATAATAACTTTTACTCCAAAATTGAAGTTCTTCTTAGGTCAGACATTTTTTCCTCGTTTATCATCATCACATCTACTTTCTGCTCACATATGCACTTGAAGATTATCCTCACTGCTTTAAATGACCAATGAAGAAATGGATTGTGGGGACCATGGGCTGGCTGGTTGGATTAGGGGTTGAAGAGTCACATCCATCCATAACCCAATAGAGGAATAGGAGAAAATCAAAATAGGGGTTTCTTATCTATCTCCTAAAGATTTGTGTCAAAATATTCCCCCAAATGCGAAGTTAGGGGTAATCAAGCACATTGAGAAAATTTCCAGATACCTTTGAAAGCCCAGATGCCTAAAATCCACCTGTGAGGGATGGGATCTGGGACCATGAAAAGCAATGAAATAGCAAAATGTCTATGGTACTCCTACCCATCTTTTAGCTCCAAATCTCTTCCCTTATTGAGATCCCCTCTTCCCAAGCAAAACATAATCTCTTGAAAGGTTCTGCCATGATCACAAATATTTAAGTCACTAAGTTTTCTGTGCCAGTAGTATTCGCAATTTAACCCTCAAACTTGTAGTAGGGAGAGATATTCTGTCCCCTAAATAATGAGTTCTTTGTTATTTCCCTTTTCTCCTTCTTTCCAGGATTCTAGAAGGAAATTATGATTGGTCTGTCTAGGCCAGTGGTTCTCCCTACTTGGTGTTCATCAGACTCACCTGGGAAGGTTGGTAATTGCTGTTCCCTCTACCCAAGAGATTCTGATTTAATTGCTCTGGGCTATGGCTTGGACTTTGGTCATGTTTTCAAATATCTGTGATGATTGTTATATGTATTCAGATTTGAAAATGACTAGTCTAAATCAATCTGCATGGAATATTTCTCAGTGCATATGGTGCTGATTACTTATATCAGCTAACTTGTGTCCATAGAGAATCAGGCTTCAAAGAAAATGACCCTATAATCAGTTTCTAAAGTAGTCATTCCTGCTACTCTGCCAGAAATAGAAAAACTTCTAGATCCTTAAAGTCATTATTGATGCCACTTCTGGACCCAGGGTTTTTTTCTTTGTTTGCTTGTTTGTTTTTGAAAATGGTTGAAATAATTTGTTACTTGTAACCAAGAACATCTAAGTTGGTCAGTACAGGATAAGCTATGCCATAGTAACAAATTTCAACATTTCAGAGGTTAAATATACTTAAAGTTTATTTTTTTTCACCCCAAATCTAATGCAGGCTAAATAATCTACCTCCATATTGTAGCTGTGCCAACTGAGACACATCCCCTCCAAGGTAGAGTGTGATAGAAAGAAGTACATGATTTTATGTGTCAATTTGATTAAGCTATAATGCTCAGATGTTTGGTCAAACACTAGATATTGCCCCGAAGGTATTTTATAGATGTGATTAATATTTACAGTTGGTTGACTCTAAGTAAAGAAGACGAAGTAAAGGGAAATCCAGCTTGCTGGTCTGCCTTACAAATTTTCTCTATATATCGCCTGCCTTAGAGCCATAAGACAATATACTTTGGTGAAATAAACTTGGTTTTGCAACTTACTAGATGTATGGACTTGATAAATTGATATACTTTCTTTTAAGCCTCAATCTACATTCTGATAAAATGAAGATAGTGATGCCTAACCCATTAGGGGCTTAAGAGGACTAAGTGAAGTTATTTGCATGACGTTTGTACTTTAAACTGGTAGTTATTAATTGAGTTTTAATCTAGAATTCCTGATTATAAATGAAGGCAAAGTTAGCTAAAATTTGATGTGCAAAAGGGCTAGTCAAATGGGAGATCAGGTGTCCTGGGGATATACTTTTTGGTCATCTATGCCATCTCCATGGGGTCACTAGCATCTTGGGCTAGACAGAGTCTCCCAGAATTTTCTAGTTTTATTCTCTGTTTTCAACAAAAGTGTACCCCCACCACCACACACAATATATTCTAGCATATATCTGCTCCTGAACTTGGGCCCAGACTTCTCATAGATGTCTGTTTCATCTGAGAACTATTCTTTTGGGGCACTGACTTGACTATAAAGAGGATAACAAGGGATATGGCAATGGGGGGATGAGGACGTAAATGGAGCCTGGATTGTGCTTGCCCTAGACCTAGGCTTTGGTGATCTCTGAATCCAGGAACACAGTACTGGAAGAAACAGTACCAGAAGAAATAGTACCAGAAGACAGCTAGATGTGGAAATATTGAAGAGGGACAGAAAGTAGTAAGAGAAGCAGGGGGTAGAGCTGTCCTTGGATTCTTGACCCATGTTGACATTCTTTTAAATCCTTTATAAAAAATAAAAGAGAAAGGATAAAAGTAATTTTACTGGACAAAGGCTACTGCTTTCAATTCTCCCGTGGCAAGAAAGACAAAAGCAAGAAATTCATTCCTGGATTTTGCCAAATCACAGAAAAGCACATAAGAGGGATAGTCTAACTCCCAAGCAGCATTATAGAAAACATCAGAATGAATGAAATTTAAGCCTGAATGCAAACATCTGTGGAATTTTTACAAAGAGGAGGGGAAAAAAAGAATGTGAGATTAAGACCTACATCATCTGAAAGAGTAGGTTAATAAAAATAATAAGTATTTACCACAGTTTTGTAACTCAAATGGCACTCCCACATGTCAAAGATTTTTCTGGAACGTCAACATCCTTGAGAAACCACAATGTTTACCCCGTGTTTAACATGCACATAATGTACCCGTGAGTGCTGTTTTTGCCTTCCCAGATCTCTTTCATCCTTCTTCGGCTACAGAAACTTTCTTTCTTCTAAGAATCAGTTCCAAGTGGTTTAGGTAAGGCTGCCTTGACACCAATCTGCCCTTCCTACACCCTGCCAAAGGGGTGCTTCTGTGACCCAGACCTGGCCTCTTATAGCTTTCAGGCCCCAAGCCAGAGACAATTGTTCAAAATGGGCACATAACCCAAACAGGGCTAATCAGAGCCTTCTCTGTGGTTTGATATATAGACTTTGAGAAAGAGCAAGAAGATTTTTTCTTCTCTTGGATCATGAAAGCTGAGGATCAAAAATCCTGGAGAGGCATGAACTAGCTTTGTAATTGCATTGGGTTCCTGCTGAGAACAAAGACAGTGAAGGGGAAAGGAAGCAGGTTCAAGAGATGAAGAGAGACTCTACTCTGATGACAGCCTTCCAATAGGGACTTGTGCTTTCTCACCCACTAAGGAAATTCTGGAGTGACTAGTACCAATAAGAAAGGGGCTACTCAAGTGGTACAGACCCATGAAGGAAGAAGGTTTTTGTCATTAACTTCCTGAGATGGGTCCATGTAGGATAAGGGCAATGGACCTTCCTGCCCCCAAGAGTAGATAGCCAGTGTGCCTCTCAAAGGAACTCACTACTCTGACACACTGGCACTCTTCTGTCAAGAATCAGAAGGAGCCTTCACTACAGACTTGTTCTCCTTTTTCCCTTTGAATAAGATATTTAAATTTTAAATTTGAGTATAGTTGATTTTTTACTGAAAAGTCTTTTCAGATAAAATCTTACCTAATTGAGGCCATGCAGAAGGACATGTCCTACCCCCCCTCCCCCGTAACTTCTAAGGCTCTCATTCATGAATCAGTACAATTTCTAAAAGAACTACCATGGGCACAGTTAGAAGAAATAAAGAGAGTGCCAAGTGTGCACTTAACCTTAAAATAAGGCCTTCCTAGGAGGGTCTCATCATGACTGTCTTAAATGGAAGCTTAAAATGGTGTGTGTGTGTGTGTGTGTGTGTGTGTGTGTGTGTGTGTACACATATGTAGAAAGAAGGGAGGTGCAGAGAAAGGGAGAGGGTGAGGAAAAAAGCTGAGGGACACCTAAATCTGTACCCCTTGAAGGCTGAAAAGTGTAGGCAAGCGCTGGGAGTGATGGAGTCTCAAGTGACAATTTCATCTCAAAAGTCAAGGCTACACTGAATTCAGGGCACAAATGGGGCAATCAGTGTACTTATACTCAGGCTTTAAGGTAAATCAATTAATCTCAGTCCAATGTGGGGGTGGAGAAAATAAAAGAAATGAAGCAAAAGGCAAAAGTAAGGAGGCACACTAACAAATTTCTAAAATTAAAAAAAAAAAAAACGGGAACAAGTGGGATGAGAGGAAGATATTTTAATGCTCATAAAAACCTGAAACCAAATATTGAATGTCTCCTACGACTTTTAGCTGAATATTTTAATCATGCTTATTAAGAGGATGAGGAGGATAAAAGAAGAACCAGAGAGCATACCTGGGGTCAAATTTTAGTGCTACCATGGGTTGATTGTAACAAGGTACGTAAACTTTTAGGCCTTGCTGTGCTTATCCCTAATGCACAGATGATAATCCCTGCCTTTTAGGACTGTTGAGGGCTATGAATGCCAACATGTATGACAAGTGCTGAGGACAGTGTCTGGTAGGCAGTAAGTTCATCCATTTACCTCTGCACCATGTTTTGGCTGTGTTCCCAGTGCTCAGGCCAGGGCTTCTAAGAATTCCAGGCCTACCGCCCTAATTCTGCTGCTAATGAACATGTGTCCAAACCTCAGGTGTGTGCATTATCAGAGACTGTTTACTCTTCCTGGAAAGAGGAAGGTAGTGGATAGGCTGGTCCAGCACAAGTAGAAGTCCACCTGCCTTGTTGACATCACCTTTTACTAGGCCCCAGTTGTTTCCCAGCTACCACTTTCATGTTCACATCAAGCAACTCATGGGGCTTAAGTGGAATTGCAGAGTGAGAACCATCCATAGCAAATACCTCTTTTCCAAAACCATATGCTGGGCCCCAGGCCAAACAGCAGGACTTGCGACTGCCTCTGATTTCCTTGAATCAACTGCCAGTGACTTTGCAGCTCTGCTCCCCAGGTTCCTGGTAAAACAGCTTAAGTCTTCAAATAAGCTGTGACTGCATAGATACAAAGGAATGATAGGCTTGCCAAAATACTTCCAGGGTACTGTGTCTTTGAAGGGCTAGGAAGGTGATTATCCCTTCACACAGAGGTGTTTGAAGATAGAGATCTTCTTGAATGCCTTAGAGTAGTGGGTGTCAGGTAGAAAAAGGGTGGGCATCTATTCTTTTTTAAGACTTGTTTTTCTTTTTTTAAATTTTTAATGTTTATTTAATTTTTGAGAGACAGAGAGAGAGAGAGAGACTGCAAGTAGGGCAGGGGCAGAAAGAGAGGGAGACACAGAATCTGAAGCAGGCTCCAGGCTCTGAGCTGTCAGCACAGAGCCCACTGCAGGACTTGAACTCAAGAACCACAAGGTCATGACCTGAGCCAAAGTCAGATGCTTAACTCACTGAGCCACCTAGGGGTCCCTAAGAATCGGTTTTTCTAATTTCAAAGTAATGCATATTTAATAGAGAAAACCTAAATGCCATGTATTAGTCAAGGCAATTAACATCAGCTCTTATAAACAAACAACCTCAAAAGCACAGTGGATTAACAGAATAAAAAAAGTATTTCTCACATAAAGTTGAACAAAAACGTTCCTAGGTGGGTAGCTCTTTTGGGTGACTCCCCTCCAAACAGTGACTTGAGTCCAGGAATCTTCATTCTTGCTGCCTTGTTGTCCCCTGGGCCTCAAAGTCTTCAGCTAGACCTTCTGCATCATTTGATCAGTCAACAAGCTGAAGGAGACAGAGAAAGAGAGAGAGAGAGAGAGAGAAGAAGAAGAAGGAGGAGGAAGAGGAGGAGGAGGAGGAGGAGGAGGAAGAGGAGGAGAAAGAGAGGATTTCTCTAGATTTTTAAAGTGAGGACTGTAAGTCCTTTGCTTTTCCTATATCCCACTGGTCAAAGTTGATCCCATGGCCAACTGACATTCTAGAAGGCTGGGAAATACTGTTATCCTGTGTGCCTAGGAGGAAAATGGCCTTGGTAGGGCTAATACAGAGCTCTGCTTCTGCCACACCACCTAACAGCAAGAGGGGACATCAGATCACCTACAACCCAAGGACCCTGAGACAGTTCACTGTTAACAATATAGCTCACATCTTTTGTGACCTTTTTCTGTGCATATATAAATAGACAAATATACTTGGAAAAATGGCATCATATGACCATATACTGTTTTAAAGCATATATTTTTTAAACTCTGCAACTTAAGTTTAAACATTTCTCAATAACCAAACCTTAAGACACTGCATAGTATTGCTGTCTATATGGATCATCATGATTGATTGTACCAATCTGTGGTCAGATTGGTTCCAATTCAGTTGCTAGATAGTCTTGGTTTTCCTTCATAAACCACAATGTAGTACAAACATGCATAATGTTTCTGATGATTTCCTCAGGATAAATTCCTAAAAATGAAATCTGTAAATCAAGAGGAAGTACATTCTTCAGGGTTGATAAAGTGCCTTCAAAATGCTTTCTTGTCTAGGGCTTTATTTTGGCAAGTTTAACCACCATGACAATATTTTTTGCAGATTTTCACTAAGTTCTAAGTTCACTGAGACAATTCTCTCTCTAGAGGTGTCCTGGCTAAAGTGTCCTCCTTGGCTCCTATTTTCTGAGGAAATAAACTTAACTTTGGCAAGTTAGGATGGAAAGAAGTACACAGTTGTGGGGACTGAAGTTGGATGAAACCATCCTGCACAGCAGGCATAATGCAAGTTATCTTACAAAGAATTACATTTAATATTTATGACAAGATTGAGAGGTAAGTATTACCCTAGCATTGCAAAGAGTATTAAGATTCGGGGACTCTCAGTTATGTGCCCAAGACTGTTAATGGTATATTCAGGACTCAAATAGCACCTGCCTCAGGAAGAATTGTAAGACTAATAAATGAAACTTGTACTCTGTTCTTCTCCCTTCCCCATCTTTGGGTTCCCATGATTCTCTTATTTCTAACCCTGTTACTATACCAAAGCAGAACAAGATCCATAAGGATATGACAAAGGGCACTAGTCCGAGAATCAGAAGAACTAAGCTGGGCTCTTGTCTGGACTTTTTTCAATCACTATGCTACGCTTACCTTGGTGAATCTGTTTTCTCATCTGTAGAAAGAGGAGTTCAGACCAGATAACCTCTATATCTCTTTAATGTCCAAAAATTACAGACGAAGAGTATGAGACTTAATGTCCAGAGACCAAGACTTGAGGATCAGCTCTGTCACCTGCATGTTGAGTAAGCTTGCCATGTCCCTTGAATCTCAGTCTCCCTACCCATAAATGGAGAAAACAGCCCAAATTGCATATCAGATTCTTTTCAGGCCTGATTCCAGAACCTTTTTTGGAGCCTAACCAAAGACTTGACATACAGTAGGAGTACAATAAACGCTTATTGACTATTGGCTCTTCAAGCCTCTCCATTCTGATACCCCCAAAACATGCTGAATATAAATTTAATTGTGTTGAATTAGAATCCTGCTTGCCCTGATGTTAATCTACAAGATGGACATATTTTTGATGCAGAACCTTAGCTATGATACCAAGCCCATCTCCACTTCCCATTAATTAATTCCTTTGTATTTTTTCCTTAGCTGTATATAAGGATATAAATAAATTTATACTAGGAAAATATTATGGAATATGTTTCATTAGTAATCTGGGGCTCTTTATGCTCCCCCATCAGCTCCAGTGGGAGAAGACCATAAGGACAATAACTTACGGTACCAACTATTTTTGAACTTTCGGCTTGCTCAACCCATTTTGAAAAATTTGTCAAGGCATCTACATGTAAATCCAAAGACCTGAGTCTACTACTAGGCATTGGGGATAGAGCCAAATGTCATAGTGGGATTATAGTCCTGGCACCATGCTTTCAAATCATTGGGGGTTCAAAGACCTGTTGGACAGCCTAATTAAAGCCTATGTAAGGTACGTCTCCAGAAAAGTGCATACACGGCGAGTGCACGCGTGCATGTGCACACACACACACGGTGATTTTTGAAATATCAAACACTGAGCATGGTTCCCTGCCAGATGCTGGCTCTTTACCTGCTGGATTGTGGGGACATCTAGAGGGCTCCTAGAGGGAGGCCAGAACACCTGGTATTGTGGGTCAATAGGAAGATTTGGAACCAGTATGGAGGCATTGGGATGTTTTAATACCCAATACAGATTCCCTGGTGTAAACCATTTAATAGCACACTTGCAGATACACACAGTATTTTGCATACAAATTCAAGGGATTCAGGGACCTCTTACGTGTTCATGGTTATCAAATAAAGAATCCCCATATTATTGGGCTTTCCTTCTGAAAATAAAATAAAATAAAACCACTCAATTATGTGATTCAGGTATAGTTACTTTATCTCTTGAAGTGTTTCTGCACGTATAAAATAAATAAATAAGATCTAACCTACTATGGGGGACCTGGGTGGCTTAGTTGGTTAAGCATCTGACTTTGGTTCAGGTCATGATCTCACAGCTTGTGAGTTTGAGCCCTGCATCGGGCCCTGTGCTAGAGCTCAGAGCCTGGAGCCCACTTTGGATTCTGTGTCTCCCTCTTTATGCCCCTCCCCTACTCAAGTTCTATCTCTCTCTCCTTCCAAAATAAATAAACATTAAAAAAAACTTAACCTACTATCTAAAGCTCTTGCCATGATGCCAAGTCTATGGTTAATGATTTAGTGAGGGACTGCACCTCTTGTGATACTTGTTGTTTAAAGAGTCCAGATGTTGCCTCCTCAAACCCTTTTATGGAGTTAAGTAGGGTATAAATAAGTTGGCATGGGGTCACCCATGCAGAATAGCATTCTAAAATGAGTCATGAATTGCCTTGAGTTAAAAACTTGTTTTGCAGCCACAGGAGTTAGAGGACAACTGGTCTTTAGAATCTGTAAAACGACTTTTCCTGGATTTGAATGCTTTGTGTAGTCATCCTTTGGCCTCTATTGCTCCAAGTAAAGAAATTCCAATTTCTTTACCTTCTCTTCAGTCTTATTTTCAGGCTAAACTAGAAAGAAAAAGCTCTGAAAATGTTCTGACCAGAGGGAGTTTCAGGTTGCAAAGAGGTATTTTTCACCAATACACAACCCTTCCTTCATTCATGAATTAATTACTTCCACAGCTATACCTCAGATAATTTCTCCTCTTTCTCCCCTTTTCTCTCTTTTTCTAGAACTCAGGTCACTTCAGGAAGCAAAGGCCACCATGTTGCATAACTTTATTTTATTCTGTGTGCCATGTATGCCTGGAGTTGTGTGATGCAGTGGTATTTCATGAAACTTTCTTGATGAACTCAAAAGATTATTAAGGATTTTCCCTGCCTTTCCAACCCAGGAGCTCCCAAGTTTCCATCTTCCTCAACTCAAAACTGCACTTACTCTGTCCTCCTACATTTCCTAAATTTAGCTATTTCTGAGCCTATCTGTTCGTCAATATAGCCTGACTCTTCTCCCAGGTATATATGGCTTAGCATGAATATCACCAACGCTAAGATCAACCATAGGCCTTGGATGGAATGAATTTAGCTCATGTAGAGGCAGTAAAGAGACAAATCTTGCAAGAGCAGAGGGAAGATGCTGGATAACAGAGGAAGTAAGGTTGTATAGGTGGGAACGCCATGTGCCACGTCACTAGGAAGGCCAGGCCAGTTCAGATCTTTTATGGTGACAAGCAGGAAGGTGTTTGAGCATAGTTGTATTAAGCGGGGTGATGGTCATGGTGGAGGTCACTTGTGGGGAAGAGCACTGGGTGTTATATGGAAACCAACCTGACAATGAACTATAAAGTTAAAAAAAATAGACTTTAGTAACACCATTCAGGCTGACACTCAGGTTTCTAGACAATGTTTCACCTCTGGTCATCTTGTACCAGTCTCCCATCCTTTTACCCACATGAACATAGCTAAGTTTTCCAGGGATTTGGAAATCACCTGGGTGAAGAGAAGACACATATGAACAAGAGTATGAATTCCTCTATGATCATTTCACTGATGAATTCAGAGACTTTCATATATTCTACTTTTTGTTCACAGTGAAAAATTTAAGCTGAGCATTAACATTATTTTTCTTAGAATCTTGGGTGAAACCAAAATGACCTGAGGCAGAGGATATCAGGCTCTCCCATCTATTATTGGCTTTCAAATGTGACCAGCAGAATACCAATTTTTTGCTTTAGGCCTTAAATAAGCAACTCTACAAACACAGGAGGAGAGGGTAAGCTTTTTCCTAGCAGAAAAATGAATGTGAGCAAGATCAGCAGCAACAACTATAATATTTGAAAACAAATCTTTCTTGGGGCAATTTCTAGGGTGACATTGGAGCCATAAAGGGATCAATGGCCATCAGGAGAATGTGTGAAATCCTCTCATGGATGGAATCAGAGCCACTTGCCAGGTGAAAGGCAAGCCCAGCATGGGTGGAATGCTGACACTTCTACATGGTACTTGGGGATCATTCCAAGACATATTGAAAGCAGAGTTAGCAGATAAAAGAACAAAATAATGCGGTTTGTGGATATTGATGTTTTCACTAAAATTCCAGAAAGCGAATATTTCAAAGGAACAAGAGGCCAGAATATGGGGCAGGTACTGACTGAACTAACAGTGAGAGCTTACTATGTGCTAAGCATCAGACCAAGTGTTTCCTTGGTGTTATTTCATCAAAAATCCTGTAAGAGTTATGTTAGTTTTTCTCCGGTTCAGTTGAGATGTTGGAACTGAAATGAATTTAGATGTTTTCCTGTTTAAATTTATGTACAAATTTATATGCAGTAGGATGCACCTATATCAAGAATACAGTTTAATGAGTTCTGGCAATTATACATGCAAATAACCACCTCTCTAACCAAGATGTAGAACATTTTCATCACCTAAGAAAGTTTCCTGATACCCTTTTCAAATCAAAATCTTTTCCCTAAAAGTCAACCACTCTTCAAATTTCTATTATTGGTTATTTTTGCCTGTTGTACTAATTTTCTAGGATCACCATAATATAGTACCACAGACTGAATGTCTTAAATAAGAAAAATTTATTTTCTCATAATTCTGGAAGCTCAAAGTCCAAAATCAAGGTGTTAGCAGGGTTGATTTCTTCTGAAGCCTCTGTCTTTGGCTTAGGATGAGGATGACTGTGTTCTCTCTGTCTTCATATGGTCTTCCCACTGTGTGTGTGCATCCTAATCTCTTCTTATAAGGACACCAGTCAGATTGGATTAGACCCCACCCTATTAACCTCATTTTTAACTTAATCACACCCTTAAAAGTCCCTGTCTCTAAATACAGTACCACAGTTTCTGGGGTACTGGGGATAAGGACTTCAACATATGAATTTGGAAAAAAAATTCAACCCATAACCCCTATTCTTGAACTTCATATATATTTAACCATACAGATTATATGCTTTCAATTTGCCTCTTTCTTTCACTTGAAGGGAAGGAAAAATTCTTCTCTTCCCTCATGATCTTCCAGCTGAACAAAGAATTAAATTTACAGGAAACCTATTAATAGGAGAAAAAAACACAAAGTCTTATTACATTAGCACAGAGACCCAATTATGAAATTAAGCCCTAAAGAACTAACCAGAACATACAGTTTTTATACCTTTTAGACAAGGAAACAATAAATCTGTGAGGAATTGACAAGACAAAGAAAATTTAACTTTGGGAACATCAGTTAATAAGCAATTCTGAACAGAATTTAGGCTGGGATGATAAATTAGTAAAAAAGAGCAACAAGGGTTATTTTATAAAAAGCCTCTGGGCTCTAAATTTCCTCTCTGGTGCTAAGGATGTCTCCTCACCCCTGGTACAGGGAGGCTCCTTTCACATGGGAAACTTATTTCCTGCTTTCAGGGGAACAGGAGAGTCTGAGTGTCCTTCTTGCATAGGCTGTCTCATTTGTCTTTTTGTGCATATGTGTTAATTTCTTTTGGGTAAATATCTGGGGGTGGAATGACAGGGGCACAGGGAAGGTGCAGGATTAATTTCATAAGAGCATACCAAACAGTTTTCCAAAGTGGTTGTACCATTTCCCAAGCCCACCAACAGTATTAGAGATCTCCAATACTTGGTATTGTCAGTTTTCTCAAATCTGATCACTCTCTTGTATGAAATAGTACCTCTGCGATATTAATTGAATTTGCCTAAATACTGGTAATGCATGTCCTTTTTGATACTTTTGCATGTCCTTATTGATATTTCATACATCTTAATGAAGTGTATAGTCAAGGTTTTGTTTTTTTTTTGCCTTTTAAAAGCAATTGAATTGTCTTTCTTATTACTGATTTGTAAGACTTCATCAACATTCTGTATAAAAGCTATTTGTCAGATAAATATATTGGGAATATTTCCTTCCAATCCATGGCTTGCTTTTCCATTTTCTTAGTGGTATTTTTTGATAAAGAAATTTTTAATGTTATGAAGTCCAACTAGTCATTTTTTTCTTTCATAGTTAGTGTTTTTGATGTCCTATTCTGAGAATTGTTTTTGCCTAACCCATAGTAGTAAATATATTCCCTGTGTTTTCTTCTAGAAGCTTTATAGTTTTATTTTTTAAATATTTCCCTATGATCTATATTAAACGAGTTTCTGAGTATGGTGTAAACTAGTGTTTGCAGTTCATTTTCCCCCCATATATAATCTAGTTGTGCCAGCATCATTTATTTAAAGACTTTCTGTTCTCTTTGGTGACTGTCAAAAATGTATTTGACCATATATGGGAGGGCTTATTTCTGAACTCTTTATGATGTCCCATTGACCTATTTGTCAATTCTTGTGTCAATATCACCCTCTCTTGGTTACTGTACTGTTATAACAAATCTTGAAATTAGGTGGTATAACTCCTCCAATTTTTATTGTTTTTTTCCCAAGATTGTATTGGCAAATTTTGTTTTCTTGTATTAACATATACATTTTATTTATTTATTTATTTTTAACTTTACAGTTTGCTGTCAGGTTGGTTTCCATATAACACCCAGTGCTCTTTCCCACAAGTGACCTCCACCATGACCATCACCCCCCTTTACCTTTCCTCGGTCCCCTTCCGCCCTCAGTTTGTTTTCAGTATTCAAGAGTCTCTCGTGTTTTGTCTCCCTCCCTCTCCCTAACCTATTTTTCCTCCTTCCGCTCCCCATAGTCCTCTGTTAGGTTTCTCCTGTTAGACCTATGAGTGAAAACATATGTTACATGTCCTTCTCGGCCTGACTTATTTCGCTTAGCATGACACCCTCAAGGCCCATCCACTTTGCTACGAATGGCCAGATTTCATTCTTTCTCATTGCCATGTAGTATTCCATTGAACCACATCTTCCTAATCCATTCATCAGTTGATGGACATTTAGGCTCTTTCCATGATTTGGCTATTGTTGAAACTGCCGCTACGAACATTGGGGTACAAGTGCCCCTATGCATCAGCACTTCTGGATCCCTTGGGTAAACCCCCAACAGTGCTATTGCTGGGTCATAGGGGAGTTTTATTGATTTTTTTTGAGGAACCTGCACACTGTTTTCCAGAGCAGCTCTACCAGTTTACATTCCCAACAACAGTGTAGGAGGGTACCCGTTTTCCACATCCTCGCCAGCATCTATAGACTCTTGAGTTGTTCATTTTAGCCACTCTGACTGGCGTGAGGTGGTATCAGTGTGGTTTTGATTTGTATTTCCATGATGATGAGTGATGCTGAGCATCATTTCATGTGTTTGTTGGCCATCTGGTTGTCCTCTTTGGAGAAGTGTCTCTTCATGTCTTCTGCCCATTTCTTCACTGGATTGTTTGTTTTTCAGGTGTGGAGTTTGGTGGTTACTTTGTCGATTTTGTATACAAGCCCTTTATCCAATATGTCATTTGCAACTATCTTTTCCCACTCTGTTGTTGCCTATTAGTTTTCTTGATTGTTTCCTTTGCAGTGCAGAAGCTTTTTATCTTGATGAGGTCCCAATAGTTTATTTTGGTTCTTGATTCCCTTGCCTTTGGGGATGTGTCGAGTAGGAAGTTGCTGCGGTTGAGGTCAAAGAGGTTGTTTCCTGCTTTCTCCTCTAGGATTTTGATGGTTTCCTATCTTACGTTCAGGTCCTTCATCCATTTTGAGTTTATTTTTGTGTATGGTGTAAGAGAGTGGTCTAGTTTCATTCTTCTGCATGTTGCTGTCCAGTTCTCCCAGCACCACCTATTAAAGAGGCTATCTTTTTGCCATTGGATACTCTTTCCTGTTTTGTGAATGATTAATTGGCCGTACATTTGTGGGTCCAGTTCTGGGCTCTCTAATCTATTCCATTGGTCTATGTGTCTGTTTTTGTGTCAGTACCAGTACCATACTGTCTTGGTGATGACAGCTTTGTAGTAGAGTCTAAAGTCTGGGATTGTGATGCCTCCCATTTTGGTTTTCTTCTTCAGTATTACTTTGGCTATTCGGGTTTTTTTTTGTAGTTCCATACGAATTTTAGG